>WOFM01000589.1:66792-666792 GCA_011428145.1 Ericerus pela | reverse complement strand
CCACAATCGCTATGTGGTGTTGCTGTGAATAGAGTGCTGGTATCCGTACACACGAGTGTGAAGATGAAAAAAGGAGAAAGAAATAAATGGGAAGAAATTATTTTCATTTTTGACGGGTGCAATTACCCAAAATAATATTATAACATTCTGCAGAATATGACACGACCGACAATTTGGATCGTATCAAGGATTTGTGCCAAAGCATAGAGAAAAAAAAAATCCTCCCCTCCCCCTTGAAAATGGACGTTGATAAAAATTTCGTTAACTACGTAAAATTAAACCGCACACAAAACTGGATCTAACGAGCTTCATCGCCTACAGTCAGCCACATTTCATCCCCTTTCTTTTCAACCCTCTCTTTCTTTTTCTTCTTTTCAATCTCTCTTCAACCGTAGGTTAAAAAAAAAAATCTTTCAAACACCTTTCTTTTTTTTAGCTAAATTACCATCAGGCGAATTATGTATGATATATAATAGATTTTTTTTTTTTTTTTTTTTTTTTGTTTAATATTCTATCGGTTTGGTAGACAAACGTGGAACATTATATTTTTCGTTTTGAAAATTTGTAAAGTAATTTTTATTTTCACACAAGACTGGCTAACAATAAGCCTTAAAAAAGCACCAACAATTTTTTTTTCTAACTTGAAGTTTTTTCATACTATTTTCCCTGCTGCATGTTATACGAAAGTGAGTGAAAAAGAAAATTTTTTTTCTCTATTTCGAATGAAATTTTTTTACGACCATTATATAGCGTTTAATGACTTTTGAAAGAAAGCTTGAATGATAAAAAGTTTGCTGGAGATTTTCGATTAAAAAAAAATATCTTACGTTTTAGTAATACAGTACCTAGTTTTTAGGGAATACGCGAAGAACCTACCTACAATATTATGTACTTTTATATTATATAGGTATACAATGTTATACCTATAATTCATAGTATGTTTATTTTTGACTTCCTTAAATTGTATTAATTTTATTCGCCATTTTTCGTGTATTTTCATTCATTTTTAAGTAAGTTTCTTTAGAAAATCTACTTATTACGTTTTGTGCGGTATTATCCCCCAGCGTTGAGGGTGGGTACGTTTTTCGTTTCATGAGCTCAGAAAAATTTTAGCACTAATAACTCAAATTCATATATATACACATTCTTTTTTCTTGTTCCCACGGTACAGGTCGTAATTTTTATCCGATAATCACGAAGTTTGGTACGAACATTTTTACTAAGCCTACGATTAGATCTATTGATTTTGGTGCGGATCGGTCGGACGTTACTTCCGGTACCACCATTTTTGTTTTGATTTTGGCTACAAAATGCTCAATTTTGCACTAATAGCCACGAAATTTGGAATAAATAACTATTTATTACAACTTTCTGTAGTACGCTACCAATTTTGGCCCGTATCATCCGAATGGTACTTTCGATAATGCTTTTTTTATTTATTTTTTCCTAATTTGCATGAACTTTCCTTTTTACAAAAATTATCCACATATTCATGCTTTCTTTTATTTTATTTTATAACTTTATTGTATATTTCTTCAATATTTGATTTTAAATTATATGATTATTTACCACACCTTTTCATCATAATTAATTTTTCATTTAAAAAAAAATGCTTTTAAATTTCACATTGTCTAACATTTTTTCAGCAGCTAACAAATTTCATGCAATCACGACATTCCATTAACGCATATGAACCTACAGACAATTAATGTGACCATAAAAATTCCTAATTCTTTTTTCTCGAAAACCTACTCTTTCAAGGGAGGCTTGCTGCGCTAGAGTTTTGAATTTTACGTCTATCTAGATTATGGTCATTCTCATCCTTCATGATTTAAAAAAAAACACAACAACAAAGAATCTGCATTCACTAAAAATTTTACGAAATTACAACAGGGATCAAGTTAAAATTTTTACCGTAGATTTTCCTTAAATGTGCAAGTCTAATAAAAATTTGGTGCCAATTTGTTGAGTAGTTTCTTGGAAAAATGGAAAATAATTTTGGTTCATGGTTTTGAGAAAACCACCTTAGAGACAGGGCAGAAATTTTTACGAAAAGTGGTTATTATACAAGACTATGTTGGAATGTTTGAGTATAAGGAAACTGAAGCATAAAAAATTCTTGGAAAATTGATATTTCCTAGATTTTGATGATGCTACAAAAAGAATCGGGCTGAAATTTTCACGATAGGTTTTCATCATGTGAGCGCAAGTTTGATAAAAGTTTGGTGCCTATTAGTTGAGTAGTTTTTGAGATAAATGTAAAATAAAAGTAAAAAATTGATGGAGGAAAGCAAGTCGACTGTGTTGCTTGAAGTATCTTTTTCCTATTTCCGGCGCAAGAGGTTACGAGCGTCTTTTCTGCATTGCATTAATTTTGGTTTTATTTTATTTACATTTTTTTGTTAATTTTGTTAACATTGTGAATGAAAATTGGAAAACTTGGTTTTTTAGGAAAATATCACTATATGCTAAATTATTTCAAATTTAATTTTTCATTTTATTAGAGTAATAATCATTTTATGTACGGTACCTAAATATATTCAATATGGGCGGTTGAATATTTTGCTGAAAGTCGTATGATCCTTTGATCTTACCATTCCAAATGAAAAAATATACAGGATTTGATTAAGGTTTTTTATCGACTCAACGCCATCATTATCACCTATTCAACAAAAATTTTTATCATCTCAACGACACACTTATTTTGTCTTCTTATCGTCGCAAAATATTGCAAATTTGTATTTACGATGGCAAAAAGTACAGCTTTCTAGCCCCTTGGGTAACATATTTTATTGACTATATCGTATTACATGCTTCACAAACGAACTGAGTCGGAAAAAAAAGAAAAAAGAAAACAAAAAACACAAAAAACGAACAAACCTTTTCGAAACAAAAGACGACGATGACGAAAAACAAAATTCTACAAACGGTCAATTTTTCAAAATGAACCTCTATTCGAAGCAAGCGTGAAAAACAATCTCCATTACTCGATTACGCTTATATGGTTTTTCAAGTTCGTACATTTCCTTCTCTTCAGCCCCTCCGCCACTATTGCCAATATGATGTTTAGTTTTTGTGCGCCAGCCGACGAAGACGGCCATAGTGTATAAAACTGTTCAATTTTCGGACACGATGAGCGTACAAAGAAGTTAAAGTGATTTCAAGTACTATTATCTTCTTTTTTTATTCTCTCTCTCTCTCTCTCTCTCTCTCTCCAGGTTTTCATGTTTTTTTTTTTCAGTCAGTGTCATGGTCATGCTTTTCATTTCTCATTTAAAATTCATCATTTTCTCGGCGAGCCAATGTATCATTTCGATCTATGAGAACGTGGCTCCGCAAAATTTCGTAGAACGAAGGTAAAACTGAAAACTTTTTCCAAAAAATTAAAACTGAGAGAAAAGTTTGATTTTTAAATGCAGTGTTCATTTCACGTAGCCTAATGAACTTTCTTAAGCCACGACATTAAATAGCAGACCAATTTCAAAGTTAAGTTTAGTCCATCAATTTTTCATTTATTTTCTAGTAGTCTTTCGAAAGAAAATAGGTAACCTGCTGAGCTGTATTATAATTACAGTGCTGACAGATTTTTGTGAGCGATTTCGTATTTCTTCTCAGTTCATTTATTATGAATGGCTTCATGCATCCATGTTCTTCACCTAATCCGAATATGCCATTAAACAAATTTTAAAATATGCTCTGAAAAGTGAAAAATAACCCATTTGAAATTTCTCTAGCCGAACTACTGGAATTACGTTGAAACAAAAATTATTAGTTAGGCTTTTTTTTTTTTAAAAAAAAAAGAACCTACATAAAAAAAATATAATTATCAAATTTTGATCGAAAGTTTTTGATGATATGAATTTTGTGACCATAAATACGTTATCAAATGATTGTTGGGAAGATTCTCTTCAAACATTCTTTCGATGATTTGTGTCGAGTCCGCAGCATTTGGTTTGACTAATTTTCTGATTTTTAACTTAATTACGTTTCAAGTTATCAGAAATGTTAATTTCAGCGCAGTTGGCCAGATATGATTTATTTTATTGCTCGTAGATTCTCTCATATTCGAGTGAATAATAGGTGAGCTAAACTTATTAGGAACTTAACAAAATTTATGTCAATTTTCGTTGAATTGGTTTATAGGTAGGTACGTATGCAGTAGGTGTACTATTTTTGGACCATTACTTAGTCAACAAGAAGTAAAAGTTAAATAACAAAAGATTTTGTTTGTCAAAAACCTGCTAAAGGGAGGCATTAGAAAAATACCTAATCATAGTTTGGCGGAAATAATCTATTTAAGAAAATTCAACTTCCAATTTTTGGTGTATTTATCCAATATTTTTGCAACATTACCAACATTTCAATTTTAAAAAAAAAACTTCTCTTCTTTCACTTCACAATTTCTCCCCTTCTCGCTATTCAAGATTGTATTCAAGCTACAAAAGTGGAATTAGCATCTACTGTTGGAAAGAGGAGAAAATTTGATTGGATTATCAATCAAAAATAATTCTCTTATCGTCATTAGTTTTTCAGAATAAAGCAATAAAAAAATCGAAAATTAATATAAAATTAATCGATTTTGGACTTGTTGATTATTTCAAAAACTAGTGATTGATGAAAATACCCACCCTATTTTTAATGACAAATTCATTTGTACTAACAGTTTTCACCTAAAACGAAATAATTTCAAGTAAATGGCGAAAGTAAATACAAAAACAAATCACTCCAGTTTGTGTAATTGCTGTGAAATACGATTGAGTTTCTGTAGCCCATTGGGTAAGGAGCTGTATTACTGAAACAGAGAGCCCATAAGATGCGGGTCTGATTCCCTAAAACTCCAGAAATCTTTTGGAATTGTTTTTTACTTGTTTTTACAATTCGTGTAAAACAACAAAAACAAAAGTAATTAGAATTAGAGTATGAAACATTTATGGTAAAAAAATTACAAGCGTCTGTGATCAAAGAAGAGAGCATTACGTTTACTGTTGCTATGTTGTTTTATGTTTAAAAACATATTAATTGGCATTTTTAAAAGTTTCATTTGGAAATCTTTAACCCCCAATCCAGCTAAAAAAAATATTTCACTACGCCCCTGTATTGAACGTATTTGCAGAAACCAAACGTAATGTTAAAATTCTGTTTTAAGGAGTAGATTACTATTGTGAATCAAGGCCACTCGAAGCAGTGTCGTCGGGGATAGGCGCTGTGATCGATGAATTTTTACAACACACTCAAAAAATCAATTTTAACATGGAATCCAAAAAAAGGTCATTTTGTAGAATGAAAAAACAAAAAATAAAAAACAAAAAACGCGCTCTAGGGTGTCAGCGAACTAGAACATTTAATGTGGTACACATTTCATAAATTCATTAATGAAAATTGAAGTTTGAAAAAATGATAACACAATATAAATGAAACACATATCGATCAACACCAATTCCTTCATACTCTTTGTAACGTATATTTTCGTCTATTTTAAGAAATGACGAACATATTCGTCCACACATTTTCGAGCACCAAAAACGTAGATATTTATCAACAATAATCATTCTATAACTCTTTATAAACAACCACTAAATTACCCGTATTCAATTTTATGAATATAGATATACTTTCTGTATATTCATGACCTACTTGTGCCTGTCCCTCGAGTACTCGACAAGTCAGCACAATCCTATAATAACAACATCCTACCTCACTTTACCTATCCGACACGTACGTTTTCATACCCTGAACGAGTATATAATCCCTCGATTCAGTGGAATAAGACACAGTTCTTCGACAGCTACTTCTAAGTACCTGGAACCTCTCTAGTAGAAGTCTCTAGTGAACAGATGGTCTTGCTTGTTGAATTGTGATTGTATATGTATAAATATTAACGTATGTTTATGTACTGTGATGTACGAATTATTATTTTATTAAATGTGTAAACTCACTCGTGTGTTTTAAAAACATAATTGAGTCTCTAACAAATGTTAAGGTCCACGATAGTCTGTGGATGATAAACTTAAACCTATTCTAGAAGTATTACTGCTCTTAAAGTACGTGATATTTCGTGTATGGTGTAACACCGAATGTGGTTCTAATTAGGTACATTACCACCTGTTTTGGCCATTACACTCTTATGATAAAACATTACAAATCGATATTAATTTAATTGATATTCTCTCATTTCGACTAGTGGGGAAATTGTGATTGGCTGTAGGAATTTGTATTCTTTCTGTGATTGGCTGTAGCACCCTTTTTTAATGAAAATTTAACCAAAATAATTTTTTCCGAATTTACTCTGAATTCAGCGTAGTGAAAGTAGAAATGTGTACCACATTAAAAAGTACTTCTTTCAATTTTCACAAGAGCAGGTCAATTTTTACAACCGTCAAACCGCCCCTTAGGCGACACCTTCTGTGAGTTTTGGTGTATCAATTTTCTCTGATTTTCAGCTAAGCTCAAAAACTAAAAACTTATTTGTCTTCAGTATGAGTTGACTGAGATCACGTAATTATGTAACAGATCACCGGATCATCGAATTTATTAGGCTTTCTTTTTGAATTTCCAACACTCGTCGCCCAATAGGTCTCATTAATTTTTCAAAAGTTATACGATGAAATCAGCCAATCAAAGACGTACTGTAGTGGATTACCACCTACCCGGTCGATCAATCGCAATCTAATCAACAGAATTTTATTAGACGCATTTAATTACACCAAAATGCCCAAAGGAAAGCTTACACTATATTATGCGGTAGCCTAACGAATACCGAGTACGTATTTAACTTCCTTTTGCGTATCTAGTCAGAAAAACAATGGTATAAAAGGCCTAATCCGCCTTATTCGAATGGTTACTGGAAATTACGTGACAGAATCCGATACTGTACACGGACTCCGGTCGTTCTGTCGAACGCACGTATCGACAATACACGCCTATATGTCCGCTCCAGCAATTACAGAATTCTTTGGATACGTCGTCGTCGTCGTCATCATCTCCGTTTCTCTCGCATGCTCGACCCTTTAGTGTGGGTATAGCTACGCGCATCAATCGTCTGCTGTACGCTTTTTTTTTTTTTTTTATTGGACGGCGTGGTCAGCTAATTAATAATTAATAATTAACTGGATGATCGAGTAAATGCTGGTCGCTGTAGAATACGTCTTTGAGGGTATAAAACGCGGAACGTGAGACGAG
This sequence comes from Ericerus pela, assembly GCA_011428145.1. Classification (NCBI taxonomy): domain Eukaryota; kingdom Metazoa; phylum Arthropoda; class Insecta; order Hemiptera; family Coccidae; genus Ericerus; species Ericerus pela. Next base: position 659,613 of record WOFM01000589.1, on the reverse strand, counting down.
TACGTAAAATATTTCAGTGCATCGACTGATTTATTTTTTCGCAACCCTTTAACGTTTCGTCTTCATCGGTGACTAGGTACATATAGTGTACTATAATACTATTGCGAATGGCGCAAAGAGCGTACGTTCATTGTACGCAGCAGGTACTGCTCCTTTGCTGGAATTAGCACCGATGTTTTTCTGTTAGACGAGCGAATGTTGACGATTTTGTTGTTGCGCATGTCGAAGAATTCGTAGATACGTCTTCGGAGGAATGTCTAGGTATATACGTTGTATGCACTAGGCCTATTACGTCACGAAGATGCAATTATGATCGATTATCGGTATTTCGTAAGAAGATGTCGTCAGTTTTTTGCTTCGAATTCCTAGTAATGTGGAAGCCTATAGTCTGAAGGTACCACTGGTACCGACTGATCGACTCGAAAATGTGATTATAAGCCAGCAGCTTTACCCATCTACTTACATGAACGGAAATTATTTTTATTTTTATATTTCGGTGTACATCGTCAACTATTTGTCACCGTGTAGTTTTTTAAGAAATTACACAACGAATAGTGGATTAATGAGGTGAGAAAAATAACTTTTTGCAATACGTGCATAAAAACCCACAACTTTACACGCATGTATAGCAACCGCAAACCAACGAATTTTCGGCCTGTGAAGTGGATGTTAATTTTACACACTGTTGCGCAGGATTAAAATGCGCAGAAGCGTGTAATAGTGGTATACGGTTTTTTTCAACGCCTCCTCCCACAAAAAAAGTGGAGAAAAATGAATGTTTTGGTAACGGGCAAACATTTATCTTAAGTGCAAAGTATCACTGCTTCTTCAGTCAGAAGTCACAAAACATTGGATCTTGAGAAGGTTGTGGATACTGTGGAAGATGTCTTAATTAGCAGATTCATGAGGAAAGTGTCACAATTGAAAAACAATAAGTTTTTGTGGGGACATTTCCCTTACCTCCTTCATTCATGGCTCAGCCCTGCATCAATAAATGGGTTGTGGACCCACAACCCAAATTATTAGTGCGTTGCACTTTAAACAAAAATGCGTCGTCTATATGCACTCATACAGTCAACACGTGTCTACACTCCCCTGTAGATGATAAATGGGAGAGTGAGTACGTAATTAGTACGTACTCACTTTGTATATGGTACCGCAGTACCTATGGACAGTTGCCCTAGTACCCCAGAATACTTAGTGTACAGTTAGGCATTAAACCAGCTGGCTACTGGTACCAAGAAATAGTTTGGTTGCCCTACATTCAAACTACTTACTTAGTTCCATAAACTGAGTGTAGGTACGGCTACTTACAGTTTTCCTAATAATAATTATATTGTGAAAATTCAAATAGCAGATATTCTCTGTTATCTAAATATAATTACTTTTAGATGCAGTGCATTTCATATTATTGTATTAGATAAAACAAATTTCATATTTTGGTTCAAAAATATTTTTTTCTTATGGGATTTAACACTAATCATGGTACGGCACCCTTAGTTCCATAGTACACTAAGGTAGTGTACCATAGAACAAAAAAAGTTACCATTCTCAAAATTGAATTTGAAAAAAACTTTAAAACATGTTAATTATTTCTTTCTGCGTTTTGTTTTGTAGAAGGAGGTTTGTTCTTTTCGAATTTATTGGTCCAAAATTTCTAACTCAGTTCTAGCTTACACCAGAGACAAAAAGAAAAAAGTGTTCCATCGTAACCGGTCTCCCTTATTTGTTTGGAACATAGTATTTTATTTTGCTCGTTTAAGGAGAAATTAATACATATCATAATTCTAAATTTTTCAGGAAACATTTAACAAGAAAATTTTGAGAAAACTAATTGTTGAATTGGATAAGTGAATGAAAACATGAGTTTTTGTAAATAAATGACAGTTTTATCTATTCGCAAGCTGGTTTTAGGATTTATTCTTGGAAGGGAGAGGAAAGAATCGCATTTTACAATTCATAAATTTTTATGAGTGGGGTAATAATTTTTTATATATATTTTGTATGGCTATAGCTAAATGTAGACGTCGTAAACTTTGAAAAAAACGATTTAATAATTTTCAGTACGTCGTTCAAACAAACAAATAAGTAATACTGGTATTTTGTTTTGAATTGACTTTTTGTTTTTGCGTTAACAGGATTATACCTACTTCAAATCCCCCTTCTAAAACTTGCTTTGTCTATTTTGTAAAACTACCTGTATGTGTATCTATTTTTTAGATGCTGGTTCTTTTGAAAGTGACACAGTTAAAAATTTTCTGAAATATTAAAGTTAGATTAGTGTTTTGGTGTAAATTTAAAGCTAATAAAATTTAATTTTTTTTTTTAAGATTTAATAGTTACTTACCTAAATTGTAATTTTAACATTGGTATCTTTTTTTCTTTTTTTTTTTTTTTATTGAAGTAATACCTACTTTTTTTTCATTATTTACAAATCTGATTCTAATTTCCAATTTAAGACAGTAATTATTATATAGCAAACTTTTTTCTGTTTTAATATTTTCCTAAAGGCAGACGTTTTTAAATCTTCATAACTTTATTCCAGAATTAAAATCGTGCTTTCACGCTTGGCAGAACATTTGGCAAGAAAGCGCGTCAAAAGCTCAAAAATTTTTCGAGTATTTAAAAAATTTAAATTTTCTTCCCCAACAAATAAAAATAATAATGTTTCCCACAATACAACTTTCACAAGAACCCATAGCAGGCTAAATACACGTTATTATATAAACAATTTAAACCACTAAAAGAGAACAAATATAATGGTCTTAATTTTTCCCACCCTAACTTGCACACGTTTGTTACAACAAAAAATAAATAAATAAATAAATAAGTAAATAAATAAAAATAATCCCTTCCCAGAAAATAACAACTAACAAATTTTCAATTAATACCGAAACGACATACGAACTACAATATCTCTTCGGGCCAATCAACATGCTTATGAACTTTTATATGCGACCAAGTTTTGTCGAAAATTTCTCAATTCTCGCAGCGAAAATCGCTGTTTCAACTCTTGCCAACCACCCTAAATTATTCCACCACACACCATGATAGAAGGGAGGAGGGCTAAAAAAAAAGAACACGAAGAAAATTAACGAAGGTGTTTTGTAGGCCTACTCGCATTGCTTCTAGGTTCTCGCACGTGTATGTGAATGTTTTTCGGGGCTACTCGAAAATTTTCATCAGACTTTCAATTATTTGGTCTAAAATACGTATAAGGGAGGTTTTAAGTAACGTGTAGATATGTGTGTATGTGTGTGCGTGTGTGTGTGTGTGTGTGTGTGTGTCTCCCTTCTCCCTGCGCATATTATAGCCTTAAAATATAAAGCTTCAGAATTCATTTCGACACCAAACGCACTCACGTGACGTCCCATAAATGTCTCTGTTTCCGTCTTCTGTTGTTAAAACCCTCTTTCGATTAAAATAAACGTCGTTCTGGTCCCTTTCCCCGCCCACCACACATTTGCTCGTTCCAACATCAACCACCTTATTCGCTTACCTTTTCTATCCCTTTTTTCGCCGCAGCCTTTAACCGTACTTTTAAGAAGAAGAAAAAGGTTGAAACACCTAGAAAAAGGGGTGTAGGGTAGGCGATGGATAGTAGCGCGAGGGGAGGGTGAAAAAAAAAAGAGTTCGAAACACACGCGTAACACGTTGCGTGATGTAATTCGTTCGTATTTTGCCAGTATAATACGCGTTAATACCTCTAAATTACATCGTCGCGATTCAATGGTAAAAGAAAGAGGCATGACTTTCCGTAAGCTTCGTTGTGGGATACTTTCAAAAAAAGACCCCTTTGAGAGAGAATGACAAAAAAAAGAAAAAACGAAGAAATACACACGAAACGACTGACGTAAATAAGAAGTAATGTGAAACGGACACCAAATAACGAAACGGAGTGCAGACAATTAGTTGGTTATACTTTCAATTGACCATTTTTCCCCTACCCCTTCCACCAGGCATTCCAATTCCATTTCAACTGAAGTAACGAATCGTCGTAATATACGATATTTCACATTTTTGAATGTAGATACCTATATATGCTGCACAATCTGATATAGTTAAAGGTAACCTCAAAATTGAGACTTTTTCAGTTTAATGCCTGAATATAGCTTACGTGTAAAATTAAGAATTTAGAGAGTAGACAAGGGGGAGGGGTGTGGGAAAAACAAATTAACCCTAAAAACTAGAATTGTTTTGGGAGAAAAATTAGTTTCGAAACCTATAATATGGGACAGGTATTTCAGATTATACGTCTGCAGAACTTTCCTTTGTGGTTCAGCAGGTTTTGGTAGAAATCGTTGATCAAGTTTTAACTTGGAGTAAATAAACCTTCTGGTTCAGTCTATCTCTGCGGTTGGTTAACGATGGAAGGCAATGCACTAATTCCTTAATGAGACATTCTTCTTTATGGATATACTTAAGTAAATTTGAACTATACTCTTAAAACGCCATAATCCCTAGAGTTGGTCTACAGAAAATAATCAAATCAGAGATCATGGTTAATAGATCTACAAAAGATCGGTACGTAGGTTCGTATACCCTAATAATATGTCGGTATGTTACCAATTTTAACAGAACCTACTCTGGAGGAAATGATATGTAGACTGAAATTATATTCCTCCATCAATAATAAAATGGATTAGACATTTGACGAAATTGATCAGTTTTTAATAAACGTGTAGGTTAAGTGAATTTTTTTCCTTCATGTTCGATCAGTCTTTTTTCTCGAGCTGGTTGTCAATTCCATGTTTTGAAGGTTTCAGTTTTTAGTTATTTTCGCTAATCTCACCTTTTTAACAAAGATAATATAATATTCATTATAGTGATTGTAACGAATATGTTCGTCATATTTTAATATTGACGTACATATTTCGTTCACAGAAAAATACGTTTTTCTTACTAAGCAAATTCTTTCACTAACATGTACTGTCAACTGGCGAAAGTACCGTTACTTCCTGCCAACGACCACTACACGTTTTTTAACAGAATATTCGAACACCTGAACATTCTGGTATTCGAATATTCTCGAAATAATTAAATACCTAAATCAGCAAATCCCTACTTCATTCACAATACCATAGAAAACCATATACCTTGACAGGTATATAAACTCTGGTTTTCAGTAAATTAATTGTATTGTATTGTATTGTATCGAATTGTATTGTATCATATTGTATTGTGTTGTAAATAACTGGTCAGTCTTAAACTGTACCAACAAATATTCTCCCAGTCTTTGACTGTGAACGAATACTTGTAATTTTAATATTGTGTTTTAAAAGTAAAAGTCATAAAAATTATTGTGTTTTTAATTTAACTAAAGTCTCTCATATAAGTTAAGGTCCACAATAGTCGTGGATAGTAAATTCAATTAATTAAAATAATTCTCGAATACTCTAATATTCCTGTGAATATTATTGTATTTCGAAGGAAGTGTAATCGCCCCAAAAGAGGTTAGTTTCCAGTACTAAACCACCTCTTTTGGCCGTTACAGTGATGAATTATTAATGCTTGTATTCGAGTAATAAAATGTTCCTAAAAAAAAATGAAAAACATTATAAGTACGAGTCATACCTATTAATACCAATTTAGTAGCTAGCCTATTATTGTAATTGGTAAATCATCACTCTCCATTTACTCGAGCACTAGCTTTGGTGGGTAATTTTATTCATATTTGCCAAAACTTCTTCACTTACCTGTAACATAAAAAAAAAAAAAAAAAAAAAAAAAGGTTAGGCAGTTGTGCATATTTTGATTACCTAATTGAAAAAATTTGGTGAACCAATTTTACTGCAGGCTTACTGATAATTGGTACATCGAATTAAGCTTAATAAATGAATTTTTTTTACCCTTATAAAAGCAGAAGTAACAATATTTAAAATTTCATTTCGTTGGTAAATCCTTCGTTTTAGGTTTAGAAAATAAATTTTCTGTTAGGCTTTTGATCACAGCTCTGGGAGGTAACCAATTTTTATCCGAATTCAAAAAAAGTAGAAGATTATTATTGTTATTTTTTTGAAAAAAGAGCTCCACCTTGTTCATTTGGTTTATTTTCGAATAACATTTTTTGGCCAAACTACAGCGGTACGATATAAATTTTCCCAACGTTTATGAACGCAGAAAGAGCGAAAAAAAACAACAAAAACACTTTCTTTTTCTCCAATTTAGTAACCTTACAAATTTTATTACGTGCGACAAAATAATCGTCGTCGTATTAAACTGATGTTTAAACGTCTCGCAGCCTTCGGATATTCGTACGTTGTGCTTACTATTTCAAATTAGCCAAAAAAATTTCCATTGGAGAATATTTTTAAACTTCATGTAGGGTTTCGTGGACCAAGGTTATTTGCTATACGAATATAAAATTTTTCCATTTAGGCGCACGCAATAATTCGTTTAAAATCGTAAATTCAAACCAAGCCACCTACCAATGACATCGTGTCTTTGGGTTAACAGTGTTTCGAAATCCTAAAAAATTATCAGCAAATTTAAAATTCCATCTCCAGCATAGGTATACATATTACTATATCTCTAATTGGACTTGACTTTCTTTTTTTTTTTCGTGTTGTGTTTTGTTATAATAGGTACCTACAATGGCTGAATTTAAACGAAATTTATCCAAACATGTTTTCTCACAGCCCTTCTAACCGCCCTTCAGTCATAAGCGTTTTTCTCACGCCGAGAAATTTGCAAAATTTTCTCCAAATTATTCTTCAAATTGTGAATACATTTTGCATGTCACTCGCTGAAATATGTCGCAATTTGCCAGTAGTTGTAATTTTTTGTGCGACACTTTTGTAAGCTTAATTCTTTTCTTAACCATTGGCTTGCTTCTTTTTTTCTTTTTTTTTCGGTTTTTTTCAGTTTAAGCCGGAATAATGGGTTTTTATTCACGCCATAAATAGTGGCAAAGCTTACTTTGAAAACATTAATTTTTATTCGTACTAATCTTTTTTTTTTTTTTTTTTATTCGGTTCTCTTTTTATTTTCTTTTTTAATTTTAATTCTTCAAGTCCAAAGTAATTTTTGCCTCTGCGAATTCTTTCATTTTCTTTTTTTTTTTTAATACTTTTTGTCTCTAATATATAATCTACCCTAAAAAATGATGATCACATTTATATTTTCCATTTTATACACTTGAAAATATTCGTGGTCTACGAATTTCCCATTAAAAAAAAAAGAAATTATAATTTCACGGACGTTACGATTTGGAATTAATTTTACAGTTTTGTTCGTTTTATCGCATTTTAATTCATTTTGCACCTACTTCTGTCGTGAAAGTAAACGTGTAAAAAATAAATGTTTTTTCTGACGTTTTGTTTTTCCTTGCAATATTATTTGCCTCATAAGCGTACCCACACAAATTTTGAAAATTTTAGTTCGAGGTGAATCTGAGAAATATTTTAATTTTCTAACAAACTATTAAAATAAAAAAAAAGAAATGGTTCTTAAAGCATAAAAACTTTGTCAAAAATACTATTAAGTCTATTAAGGGTCCGAAAATTGATCGTTATCCATTTATTTTTCTTCACCCAGCTGGCATAAATTAGTCCATCTTTTTAATTATTACATTTTAATATCGTAAATAGCGATTTTTATCAAAAATTAGTCTGGAAGCCAAATATAAGTATTTTTTCTTCCTACGTAGCATAGTCTACCTATTGTTCCACCTACTGGGAATTGACAAATATAGCTGGTTCTATAGATGGGGGAAAAGTGTTACATTTAAAGTTATGATTCTCGACTCGTTCTCTCAAAATTTAATTCTCAGCTCAATCATACTATGAAGTTGTAAAGCTCAAAAAATTCATTTCTGAAAATGGCAGAACGGTTTAAAAACTTTTTAATGAGAATGAAATAATAAGATTCGTAGGACATGCGATACAAACACCATCAAATCTTATGACACCTTTATATTAGAATCGCTAACTAAGTTCGGTCAGGAAATTAGAAAACTTCTGAGAAAGATTTTTCTTCAAATTCTACCCTAAAATATCTAATAGCTTCTTCAGAGCAGTAGTTCCATTTCCAAACTTTTCTAAATCAAACAGCCTGTTATTATTATATGTTAAAAGATCTGCACTTTTTACCGAGTTTGTTTGCAAACGCGGTATTAAAATTGACCTCGCAAAAGGGTGAGGAGTATTTCACGAGAAAAGAATACGATTCGGACCATTTTCCCATTTTCACGTAATTTTTTTTTTTTTGTACATAAATGTATGGGTGTATATTTATTATATGTATGGCCCCAAAATTTGGGTCCACCATTTTGAGAAAACTACAAAAGGGATTGAATTGAAATTTGTTATCATAGGCTACGTATGTAACTTTCCTGGATGCTTGGTGTCCATTTGCTCGGTGCCACTGGAAAATAAAAAATTGCTGAAAAAATTTTTGTGTTCACGGTTTTGAGAAAACAGCGAAAGAGATAGCGCCGAAATTTTTGTAAAAGGTACTTTTTACACTATATAGAATCAGGTCTGATAGGAGTTTAGTGCCTGTTGATTCAGTAGTTTCTTAGAAAAAATGAAAACACAAAATTTCTAGAAAAGTGGTTTTTCCATGATTTTTATAAAACTATACAGTCGTGATAGTACTGAAATTTTCCCGAATTGTAGTTCTTATCTAGTGGGTATGAAATCTTTCAGGAGTTTGGTGCATATTGATTCTGTGGTTTCCTAGAAACGTATATAACTGTAGGTATTTATTACTTACAATTAAACATTGTTACCAACCATGTGAACACCAAAGAATAGGGGTTTATCATTTAGTTAACGAGTGGAAAACTTACATTTTTTTGATGAACTTATCACCGGGAATAATGTAGTTACTTTATCCTCTTACTGAGATAAGTATCGTATTATTTTCCTTTCATCACATATATATCATCACTAGATGGTTGATCAAGCGTTACTCGGAAGCCCCTTTTAAATTTTAAAATCTCAAGTTTGTTTATTGATTTATATTTGTTGAAGGTTTACTTGTGAGGAAGTGGTGGAAGTGGTGCATAATCATAGATAGGTCCCAATTAAAAAAAAAAACTCTTGTATTATTTTAATTTTTTGCCATGAATTCGTTGCCACCTACAGAATATATAAATATGTAGTACCTGGTTCACCAAGCTTTGCTCGGATGTGGAAAAGAAGAACATTTTTTTAATTTTAATCAAGCTAAAGAATTTCAGCGATATTAGGTACCTACAACCTTCGGTATTATCGTATATCGTACATCTCGAGAATTAAGATTTCATTTTTTAACTCACACTACATCATCAGTCATAAATCATAATAATCATAAACAATTTAGGCCTAACAAAATTTGTTAATAAAACCTTTCTCATTTGTTACTTTTAGGTTTAATCAGTTTTTCAATGTTCGTTGTTATCACTTGCTGTTGATAGATAGACTGAGATGTTCATATATCTGTTCAACAAATTTTCTCAAACTTGAGACCTATAATTGAATATGTTAGTGTTGTTAATACGGTAGTTTAACGAATTTTCTCATACTTTGGACCTATCTAGATCTTTTTCTCATACCAAAAAACCCCTTTATTGTAAATTTTAGCAACATTGTAGGTCTAATTCTTCATAACGCATTTACATACCCACATACACACATACAAACATACCCACATACTATAAGAGTGGGTTTTCATAATAGTCATGACTGGAGCTTGAGTGTGAATGACTTAAGATGGCTAAAAATAAAGATGAAAATGCTTTTTATGTTTAATTTCAAAAATTTTTGATTGCTTAGTAGTGTTGTCAAAAATATCGATATGTATCGATATTTTCCATATCGATAATTGACAACACAGAGTTTACTTGGAGCGTGTCAAAAATTTCGATAAGCTACGCAAATTTGTTAAAGCGAGAAATTACCATCTTGTGTGGTTACAGCATTCGCCTATAGCTCGTGCATGTAAACTTCACACTCGTTGATAATTTCTCACTTTCTTCTAACATTACATATTCCATTATTCGAATGTTCAGCAACTTAATCCTATCCGGGTGCTGAAAGTTCTCCTCCTATCATAACTTACATCAAAAATGACAAGAAACACAAATACCTAAGTTAAGTTCAGCGATGACTATAGTGAGCTGCAACACGCATTTTATCGGTGAGTGCCTAAATACATAAGTACTCGCCTTCCTAATAGAGTTCTACATTAAATGTAGATGACGCATCATCTGTGTGAGTGTACACAGACGACTTATAGTTTATTTAATGTGCTGAACACTCAAGTATGATTGCGCACCATTTGTGCGACTAGTCTATCGACATAGCAGGCCGAGTCCATGAGGAATGGGAACGAGGAAGTCCCGGCAATAACATAACAAAATTGCTGGAGAAAAGCAAGTCGCTTGTGTTGCTTGAAGTATCTTTTCCGTATTTACGGAACAAGAGGTTATTTTACTCATTTTACCTACATGAAACTGCAACAATGAAATTTCTATTGATCGATACGTTCGTTAGATATCGATAACTACCGATAGTTTTCTGTAAAGTTCATGCAAATTGGAAAAAAAAAAAAAGAAGCATTATCAAAAGTACCATTCGGATGATCCGGGCCAAAATTGGTAACGTACTACAAAAAGTTGTAATAAATATTTATTCCGAATTTCGTGGAAATTAGTGCAAAATTGAGCACATTGTAGCTAAAATGAAAACAAAAATGGTGGTTCCGGAAGTACCGTCCGGTCAATCCGCATCAAAATCAATAGGTCTAATCCTAGGCTTAGTAAAAATGTATGTACCAAATTTCGTGATTATCGGACGAAAATTTCGATCTATACCAAGGGAACAAGAAATTGACTTACATATATGTATGTATATGAATTTGAGTTATTGGAGGCAAAATTTTCCTGAGGTCATGAAACGAAAAACGTACCCACCCCAACGCTGGGTACTAATACCGCACTAAGCTTAATGAGTAGATTTTCTAAAGAAAACCTACTTAAAAACATTTGTTCTGAATTTTGAAATTACACAGTTTGAAATTATTAAAAACAAAATTGACTTGAAGGAAATACCGTTCCGAATTTCGTGGCTGTTGATGCAAAATTGAGCATTTTATAGCCAAAATAAGAATTATCAAAATTGTGGTACCGGAAGAGCCGTTGAGTCGATCCGTATCAAAATTAATAGGTCTGGTCCTTGGCTTAGTACAAATGTCACGTACCAAATTTCGTAATTATCTGATAAAAATTACGATCTTGATCTGGGGGACAAGAAATGGACTTATATATATATATATATAACATGAATTTAAGTTATTGGTGCCAAAATTTTCCTGAGTTCATGAATCGAAAAACATACCCATGACCAATCTGGGTGCTAATACCGCACCAAGCGTAATAAGTAGATTTTCCAACGAAAATTTACTTAAAAAGTGTGGTAAACCCACACTTTTCTCCGTAAGGAAGAAAGTTAATTGAAGTTTACAGGTTTTCGTCCTTTTCACTTTTCCAACTTCGAGCATCTAGACTGGGAGTGAAGGACTTGGATAGCCTCGATATTAACATAGTTCAACGGTCTTGCTTTATGGTTTCTGTTTTTTTTATAAACTCTTCACCTTTCAATTAGAGATTTTCTGGGATTTTCGACTGAAGAATCATGAAGGTGAAGGATGCAATCGCTTCTTCACAACTAACAACATTTTTCCTCCTTCAAATAACATTCTCCTGAAATCAGTAATGATTAGAATTATTGGATTCTGGCTTCGAAACTTTACGTATTAGATCCCACTTTATACGTTGACAAAGTTTCGCCACCTCATTCAGCGGCGTGTCCTGAATTATATTAGGGGCAAAGTGGAAAGTGATCAGGATTAAACTAAAATCTCATGATAATTCTTCTTTAGTTATGTATTTTTTAAATTCCCATTAATACAGCACTTGAAAATAAAGAAATAAAAAAGCTCGAGAGGAATGATTTGCGATAAATCAACCCCCCCTACGGACGTGTCACTGCAGAAAGACGTATACCTATGTCACATTTATTCGAACTGCTGTGTCCTTATTTTCTAGCCGTTTATATTCATATATTTGGTAGAGGGAAGCTCGAGGGAAATCTTTTAAAAGTTCGTTTTCGATGCTTTTCATTCATACCGTAGAAGGTAAGAGCAGTTTTCTTGTTTTTTTCTTTTTCCATTCAAAACACAACGCTGTCTGAAAGAGCTGAAAATGTGAGCGACACAAAAACTTTCGTTGAAATATTTACTCTGACTTGCTGAAGTTCATTTAGCTTCCAGCGAAAACGATTTAAATGCAACATAGATATTCTTTTCATAATTCGAAAAAGTTGGCAACGTTTCTCATACATCGTCGACGTTGAAAATGTGAATGGAAAAGAGTGAATAAGTGAGTAGTCATTGAACGTTAATTTTAAGATATTTTAGCGAGAAGATAATTAAAATGGAATAGAATATTAATTATTGTGGGGTAAAAATGGGTATTTAGGTTAACTGATAACGTGGTGTGTACCTGTTTACAGCAAAGTGAAAGCCAGAGGCGGAAAATTGGATTTTTCCCGCGTGTAGCGCTCGTAACATACTTAAGCACGAATAGGGAGGGAGACAAAAACAATTAGCTGACTTTTATTTATTTTTTATTTTTTTCTCTTGTCAGTTTCAATTTTCCATTTGTGTAGAACCCTTCCTATTTTCCTATTTGTGCCTATGACTCTACACTCTGAAGTGGAAATTAGAGGTAGCAATTAAATCTTGTATATACTTGTATGTTACCAAAATGGACCCCATCCTATTTGCCAAAACTTGTTTTTACAAAAAAAGTAAAACCGACTTAAAAAAAGATAAAGAGATGAATTTACATTAAAATCGCGTTTTCAAAAGATACATAGGCTTTTATTTTATTCTTTTGGTTTTAGCTTTATGTGAAATAAATATTATTTCGTTGCAGAAGGTTGGCTGCAGTATTGGTATATTTTAAAATCTCAGTAGTGGACATAGTAAAAAAATACAGACAAAAAATTACTAAAAAGGAAACAATAATTTTGTTGTTTTAAGATGATATAAAACTACCCTTTGTTTTTTCTGAATAAAACTCTGCGAATAGGTGCCAAATTTCAAGCATATAGTTACGCAGCCTGGTTTACATTCACCAACTGGATTTAAGTGAGGAAACTTGTAAGTTTAAGTACTGTTGTAAACACGTAGATTAGCATTGAACAGATTGGTTTTTGGAATTGAAAGTTCTAAATATGTAAGATAATGCTTAGTAATAATATTAATAATAAGTAGATATAAGAGTCAGAATCGCAGCAACTATTGATCCATTTCGTACGGTATAGGCATTAAAATATTATTATTGACTATAACACAGTCTTCTATACTATTACTTAACTTAATAATTATCTATAAAATTAGATTTTATGTTTGAAATTCTGAGCCAACTTGAAAAAAGAGGATTATTTTATAACATTCTAGATCCTAACAAAATTATTTTTTCCTTTTCAGAAATTTGTTTTGTTCATACTGCTCGGATACAAAAAAATTATACTATACTTTTGGGTCCAACTGGAATGTACATTTCTGTATACCCAATATACCCAAGTGTTAACAGATACCAATCAGGTATCATGATGTAGGTATCTACAGCATTAAATTCGATTATGTTATAAAAATATGATCTGTACGTACTTGTACTCGGAGGAATTGTTACTTATTCATGCCAACATCTGAATTATGCTAAATAAATTGATATTTTCATCATCGAAAAATCAGTTTAGGCCTGTTTTTGCTAATACAGTTGTATAATTTCCGGGCCTCAAGATAAGGCTGCAGTTTTTGAATTTTGTTCAGTAGTGGAGTCTGTGAAATGCTCTATACCTACCCTGCTTTCTGTTTTTATTTTTACTGAATAAATTTACCGGCGTAGTTCCCACTTCGCTAGAAAATGTAAGAACTCAAAAACCAGCCACTTTTTGAATAATAATTAATAATAATAATAATAATAATAATAATAATAATAATAATGTGGGTGTGTATGTGTATATAATATTCCACACCACACAACAATAAAAGGTGGAGCTTGTTCTTCATATACGTGCGTGCGTGTGTGTGTGTGTGTGTGTGTGTGTGTGTGTGTGTGTGTGTGTGTGTGTGTGTGTGTGTGTGTGTGTGTGTGTGAGCTTAGCTCAGCATGAAATTTAGCATTACAGACAAAGGGTAAAGCTGTGAGCGCAAAAATTAAGTTCTGAACTATATGTCCACTGGCTTGCTAGGTGATTGACAAGTGTGTAATACACTCGTTCCCTTTGATTACCCATTGTCACAAATAATAATAATAATAATAATAATAATAATAATAATAATAATAATAATAATAATAATGATGATGATGATGATGATGATGATGATGATGATGATGATAATAATAAATGTTGGGTAGTACGAATCCTCCACACCTCACCTCTTACCTATACTTACTTGATAAAACATTTTCAATTTAAACATGCTCACGCGTCATATATTTTGTAACACTTGCAATGAGGCAGCACTGAAATTTTGTTAGACTGTACTTTATCATCTCCCTATTCCGCCTGTATGATGACGTCAACAGTTTGACGAATTCAAATGATCGTTACTTTATACCCGTTGATTTATTCTCGTTGACCTAATACCCACAATGCTGACCAAAGGGAAACAGTGCGATTTGGTTTACACTTTTTCTCTTGATTTATTCTCTTGAAAGTTAAAATTTCTGTACTACACAAAATATAGTTTCAGGAGAATAGACAAAGTGAATTTAAATCCTACTTAAAGTTTGTACGTACCTATATTTTGTTTTAACGATCATCACTCATCTATATACGATTATCGCAAAAACTTGGTCTACTTTTTGGGGTTCATTCTCCGTATACTTCACATCGGACCTTCTCAAAAAGTTTCAAAAGTTTCGCACTTTTTTCCATATCGAACATAGCTATTAGAGCGTTTCTTTTGCTGTTTGGTGTGATTTTTTATTCATTCTGTACTGTATTTCAATATGTTAGGCTATAACTTCGTCAGTACCGGTACCACAGAACCAAAAACAATTCCAGCAGTAAGACTGTACGCTTACTGCAAACAAAATATACATACCTACATAAGTATTTATTAACCCATTACTACGTAACCAAATATATCTTATTTTTCAACAATACGGCCATGTATAGTGGAAGCTCTACAAATGTGATATACACGATGTTTTCATACGGTCAATTTCGAATGTACAAAAACTGCGTCCATTTGCATTGTATTCGTGAAACGAAAGAAAAACAAAAGAAAGTCAAAACGCAGAATCAAGAATAAACTTCTGAACTAAAAGTTTCGTTGTTGGTTGAAATTACAGAAGATAAAGTGACGTGCCGATGGGGCGGATGAACAGATGCGAACACAACACTATACGTACGAGAAAGAAGGGAAAAAAAGTTAATAAACTGACCGTTCGGTAAAAACTAAATAAAAAAATAAATTTTCTGTTAAGCTGGTCGAGAGTAAGAAAACCATAATAAAAAAAAGCAGCTAAATTAAAAGAGTTCAGCTATAAAACGAAAGTCAACGATTGAGGAAGAAAAAAATAGAAATATCGAGTAATGAAGGGGGACGAAGGTGAAGCGTGAGGAAGAGGGTGGAAAAATGTTATTATATAAAACGACGACGGTGGAAAAGTTTTTCTCAGATTAGTTTTACGCGCTTCCTGACATTAACAAGTTTTTCGTTTTTTTTTTTTTTGTTTTTTTTCTACAACTCTCTTTGCCTTACCATAGTCGGTAGACAACGCTAAGTTGCAGATTTAATACCTATTTTTTCAATCCAGTTTTACAACGTAATAATGAAAAAAATCAAGTTCAGTTACCTATCAATACAGTTGTTAGATAACTTTGTGAATTTTTTCAGTATATGTTTTAGTATTTTTATCATAACTTTTTTTTTTTTGTTTTTTTTATGTATATGTATAAACGTGATAATTAGGTCGTCGAAAAAAGCCTAATTTTAATTTTGTATTTATTTTTGACGACTTTGTTTTGGCTTCTCCCACACACGTGACGTGTCGTTTTAAATATATTATGTTGGCATCGTGAATGTACTCAGTTCACAGAATTCGTTGAAGAATCATTTAAAAATATACAGAAAGCAAATTAGTGTAACAATAGGGAAAGTATCAAATTAGCGCCGTAATTAAATCGTCTTTAAGATGGTGGTTGAAGAAACTGGCTTGGTTTCTTCCACAGAAATTCGATACCTGAAGCCTAACATAGAACTGAAACTGGTGAGTGGTGTGTGTGTCGAATTTCGAAAGGCAGTATTCTTGAAACTACATGAGCGGCAGCGAATAGGAGCTCAATGTCTGCATGCAGCTAGGCTACACGAGTATCGGCTATTGAATGAAGTCAAAAGAACAGACACGTGTGGTAAAGGTGGAGGCAGTAAGTTTGTAAGTATGCCCATTAGTGATTGGGAGAAACAGAATACAAAAGTACCTCTACAAGAGAAAATATGATGCGAAAGTTACAAAGTTAACAGAGAATAATTCGTAGATATGGTAAAAAGTAGTACTAGCCATAGTCACGTAGATGAAAACGAGTTTTTTTGCAGCTGTTGAAACTATCAGCGTGTTTTCTGAAAAGCCCCGCCCCCCCTTGAACCGATAAAAATAGATATTTCACCCTAAAATAGATGAAATAATGTTTGATAAACATATTTCTGTTTTCAATTGTTAAGAATCTACGAGTAAAATTATTATAAAAGCATGGCATAAATAAATTTATTTTAAAATGTGGGGAAATGTGAACATATTAATTCGTACACTCTCTTTATTCCATCGGCGCCATTCAGATAACATGGCTACTTTTCAGTCTGCAAGTTATCGGTTCGAATTTTCATGCTAGCAGATTTACAAAGGTGGTGACACCAATGTTGAGCTAAGCACACAATGTGCGCATCATGTTCACATATTCCTCCATCTAAAATGGACAGTAGATCAATACAGTTGTCTGCGTGGGTTTGAATTGGTTCAGTATGTGCTATCCTCTTGTGCATTGCATTGTACTTGCACTGCATGAATGCGAATCATGAGCATACTCTCGTTATTCCATGGGTAGGGGCATAGCTATTTGGATAATGTCATCACTTTTCAATCTGTAAGTTGGTGGTTCAAATGCTCACACTGGTAGATCTGTTAAATGAGATTATTGGTCTATGTAGAGAGTGGATCCTTAATAATTGTTATTCACCATGAGAAACAAAAAATGCACTCTTCACGAAATGGTGGCATGTTCACTAGCTTCTACTAAACTTGAAGCTACTACGCAAGTAAATTAAACATGATTAACTGGAGCAGGTGGGAGGCAAGTAGCTGGTCACACGATGCTACGCTAAAAACCTGGTCAACTAGAATCCAGTAAACATGCCTCATGTGATTTCCACTTAAAGGAGTGTTTAAACGCACTTCTCAATTCTCTAATCTTTAATCTGTATACTGTAAAGTTGTGAAATTTTAACTTTTAGAAAATAGATCAAGAGAAACAGTATAAACCAAACACTGTGGTTCCCTTTTGTAAACTTTTTACATATTAGATCACAATTAATAATCAATAAATATAAACCATCTGTGGATTACCTTGTAGTGAAAGAATATTCACACAAGAAAATAATCAACAGATAACTGCATGTTCTGCCACTTCATTTGTACACACAAATGGGTAAGCCAAAACCTGAACAAACTTTGGCAATTTTAGAGCCAGTTTGGATGGTTTATTTAGAGGCTTATTTATACACACACATACACACATACATAGTAAATACGTACATCTATGTATAAAGGTGGTTCGTATTTCTTATAGAGATAAGAAATGGTGGACTGGTTGTGTACCAAATCGTGACATTACCGTAATTGTTTGATTAGTCATGGTTATGTATTCACACATTACTTGCCAGTACATATAAGTAATTATGATCGAATGTATTTCGTGCATTTGGCCTTTTGGCACCAACTGTAGTCATGGGTCCTAGCCCCTTCACCTCATACGAGTAATGTACCACACCGTCCTTTAGATTTTATTTTTACAGTCAATTTTACTTCAAATTTTAAGAAAGGGGGAAATATTTTGAATTTTAGCACAATTTTAGGGGCCCATAGCACGTTTGCTATACAAGTTGCAAAAGAGCAGAAAACCCATTTATTCGTTGTTTTGAGTACTATAGGCCTGCATCGTTAAATAATAATTTAAAATACAATTTCATCGCGTAATACTTTTAGCATGGTATCTAGTTTCTCGACTGTTGAGAACAGGACATTGTTATTAGTTATCGATTTTTATTTGTTCTAAGGTGTATTATCTACTGTCACAGTTTGTGGAGCTGCTCAGGAAATACCTTTTATATTATTTCGGTATCCACCTCAATAATTCATATTTTCACCAGTTGAACCCTAACTTATGGCAGAATTTCTATGAAGTACCTAGGTATCACTTCTGAAAATTAGGTATATAAATTAATATTTCAACAGTAAATTTATTAAAAATAAATTGATTTACATTTTACCTGCTCGATGATGAGTAGTTGAATAAATAATCTACCGATTACCGAACCACTCTCTTTTTATGTAAAAAAACAAAAAACAAAAATCGATTTTCTACTAAAGATATTGCAAATAAGCAGTAGGTATGT
This sequence comes from Ericerus pela, assembly GCA_011428145.1. Lineage (NCBI taxonomy): Eukaryota > Metazoa > Arthropoda > Insecta > Hemiptera > Coccidae > Ericerus > Ericerus pela. The sequence continues at coordinate 640,938 of WOFM01000589.1, read as the reverse complement.
CCTAATCTGAAAGGCAAGTTTTTAAAAACAAAAACACTGCCCTGACGAAGTGAGTTTTGTTCAGAAAAGAAAAACCAAATATTTTGCCTGTAATTTAAATTAAGTAATTCAATGAAAGATGAGAAGAAAATTGTCACGACTGATTGGACGTTACAGTCTTCTAGTTCTGGGAAAAAACATAATTATAAATCATCTCCCAATAGAATATATTTAGTTAAAATTAAAAATTTGAAGTATTCTAGATAATTATTTTCTATTTACCTCCTTCATACTACAGCAATGGTCGTCGTTGGTTGTTAATCTAAGCCCCTACCGGAGAAAGGCTACATTTTCAACTAATCATAGAGGACTGGTTTTCTTATCAGTGAAAAGATTTTTTTATATCTGTGTGACTGTAGTACGAGTTACTATTGTAATTTCAGTAGGCCGTATATTTCAAGGAATTCTTAGTTATTCCAATAATGCTAATCGTTTTCCCCATTGATTCTTTCCGTCAAACTGTCGAAAGTCTGTAAAATTAGTCTTCGAAAGTCTTTTCCACCCAAAAGCTACAATCCGTAGGAATAATTTTCATCTGCTAAATCGTTTATAATATATAGTCGTGGCAAATAATATAATATTTCGTAGGTACCGAGAATACGATATTGACATTCATCGCTGAAAGCATTGTGTACAAATCTATTCTTCAGCTCAGCTGATAATACGCCACATTTAACAGTTTTATACAATGCTTAAAGAAAGGAAAGAAGAAGGGACCAAAAAAAAAAAGATATTAACTATAAAAAAACCGCCTACAAACCGGCGGCGTTAAAAGTAGGTCAAAAAAAAAAAAAGGTTTCTATAAAAGTATCGCGTGCATGAAAGGAACATTAACGTTTCTTTTACACCCAAAGACACTTTTATCGCGTATTCTTCAAGAAAATACCAGACGAAAAAAAAACAGCAACTCTAACGCAGCAGCAGCTTCGCTAGAAAAAGTAGGTTTTCAAACAATAGAAAATTAGTGAGTAATGAAATACTCAACTAAAAAGTTAGGAATAGATTATAATAAATTGACGATTCTATTGAATTTTGTGAACGTTGACCTAAAATTTCAACGTTTAAAATCATTAGTTATCTTTTCCAAAATCGAAACATAAATGGACTTTATGGAAATACCATTCAGTCGATCCGCACCAGAATTGGTATCATGTTACCATAAATTATATTAAATATTCGTTCTAAATTTCGCACATTTGGTTCAAAATTAAACTTTTTATAGCCCAAATAAAATCAAAAATAGCTGTATCGGAAGTACCGTCCGGCCGATCCGCACCAAAATAAGTATGTCAAATTCTTCGATTATTAAAAATGTTTGTACCGAATTTCGTGATTATTGGACAAGAATTTCAACTTATACTGTGGTAATAAGGAAGCGAAATATATAGGTATATAAGGTAGTCTATAATATACAAATTTGAGTTTCTAGTGCCAAAATTTTCCTTGTTTCATGAAACGAAAAATGTAACTACTCCCGCTTCTGGGGGGTACTATCGAAACGAAATTAACGAGTAGATGTTCATAGAAAACCTACTCAAAAACGACGGATAATATTTTTCGCGAATGATTCTGGCGGAAAAAAAATAAAGAAAAAAATGAAACCGAAAAAGAGAGAAAAAGAAAGCATGTAGTACGAGACATTGAAAAAGAAACTGTGGATACATTGTACCACAAAGCCAAAAAAATTCATAAAAGTAGGGTACCTCTAGAAAAAAAAAAAAAAAAGGGGAAAAATTTTACGTAAATACATTCGTAATATTACGAATTTTATACTCATTTTCAAACAATTTATCATTTTACTCCGCTAGATAGAATTTTTTTTTTTTTTGGCGGTAAATAGCCTATTAGTATGAAAAAAATTAAACTTTATTCACAATGCTGAACAATGTTCGCATTAACGAGTGAAAGAATCGCATAAAATGAAGCTGTCTGTGAAACTGATTGTAGGCTACTGAAAATTGTTACCAACATAAAGCTGAAATTTTCTTGGTTAGATAAATACCTAAATCTGTTATATTTTCTTTTGGTGTTTTATTGTCCAATTGCAGCCACAGTGTTAAATTTTTTTGAAAAATATTGTACAAAAACTACGCCAGTATACTCACATTGTAGTGATTCAAGTCGGTATAAATATAATCTTGAATCCTTTTTTTGAATTAGATAAGTAATGAAGCTAGGACTAATTTTTTTTATGTATAGCAGTACTAAAAGAAGTAGAAATTTGTATGATCCTTTTAGTTGGAACACTTCAAAACAAAAATATCTACCTAAATATTTAATTTTGTTAGGTATTTCATAAAATTGGGAATTAATTTTTCATTAGGTAATTCATAAATAGAGTTCGGATTTTTTGGTATTATTAAGGTTAAAATTTGGCAATAAAAACTGCATTTTCGGCATTATTCGAAAAAACAAAAAAACAAAAAAAAAAAACCCTGTATAGACAATGAAAACAGCGCCAAAAAACTTCAAATTTCAATTTTTTATTAAATTCTCAAATTTTCTATATGAAAATGATGTGTCGTTTAACGAGAAATTCAATGAACTCATTCCCAGAGCTCTCCATATTTATCGTTTGTCAACAGGATGGATACCTAGCGTCAGTTCAGCTCCCTGTAATTTGAGTTTTTCTCTCCTATAGATAATGAAAATAGCACTTAAAAACTTCAAATTTCAATTTTCTCTCTAATTCTACAGTTTTTCTTAGAAAATAGGCGTTTTTGGCAATTACGTCATTTTTGAAATTTATTCCATTTTCGGAATTTTTTGGCGAATTAAAATTTTTTTCCCAGCTCCCTCAATCTATGCAGCGAATTTAAATTTGATTTCCAAGCCCTTGAACTTTAAGAAAATGATTGGGCAAATGCCAAAAAATCCGTGCCTTACTCATAAACAAATTGAGATTAAACTGCAAAATAACATACCGTATCTACCTTCTGTAACGATATTTATTGTCTTGTGTCATCTTTATGACAATTACAGTCGCAGGGCTGAATGCAAGAGCAATACATAAGTCTGGTGCAACCAGTAGGTTAACAAGTGTATCGGTAAGTAATTCCTATTCGGTTTGTGGTTACTTAGACCTACTCATCGTTCTTATATTCGGCCCCTCGATAACCGTTCTCCTACTTACACTCACACTCATTCGTGATTATGAATTTTATCTAATTACTATTCGCACTGTCTGTTTCCTGTCTTTAGCTTCCAAATCTTTTTGGTAGATTCGACACAAAATTCTACTAAAAAAAAAAAAGAATTCAAAAACTCGTCTTTTTTGAAAGTACTCTTTTAATTTTAATTAATTTTTAGTCGTGCTTCTTAAATGTTGTAAGACTTTTCGTCGAGTACATGCCTCAGGATTTGAGACGTTGACTCAGATTTTGAAACGAAACAAGGTGGAAAAGTACATCTTAGAGTAAAGCCTTCCTGGAGGAAGATTTTTTTCTAATTGAAAATGCACGTTTATTTTCGTTTCGTCTAAACGTCGAGGCTGTATTTTCATCTTAAAGATCTCTCGTTTCTCGTCAACATGCAGCACCGCAGAAATTGCTGAGTAAACCATGTCCTCCGGTCAAACAACTGCTCATTAGACAATAGAAAATTACTTGACGGGGGTAGCGGGGATCAATCGTATAATTTTATGTACCTTCTTAAAACCGCCAGAACGTTGGAGTTCGGCTAATGAAAAACCAACAAGTACCCATTTTTCTGCGGGCGAGCAAATTAAAGTGAATAAAAAAAACATTCAGTAGCTGATCTGGGGAGGAGGAAAATTTTCTCCCAAACGCCAAAAAAAAAAAAAAAAAAAAAATTAAAGACAAAAATGAAAGTATGGCCACAGAATCCGGATAAAGAACGTCAAACATTTATTAAAGAGCAAAAATATTAATAAAAAATAAAGCTCAACTCCACAAATTTTTTTATCATTTTTCCTTCCCAAAATGACGCTTTGGATCCACCACTGAAAACATTATGGGTACCTAAGTGCTGTAGGATGAAGGTTGATGCATTTCACCAAAAAAGAGGCTCTACAATTGATAATTTATTTGGATTTTGGGAGAAATGAATTTTTGAAGAGGTCAGAAAAAATACTTAGGTAATAAAGCAGCAGTTAATTTTTATTTATTTATTTTTTTTTAAATCTGTACAGTTTCGTAGGAGTGAAGATATTTTGTCTCAAAAGTACTGCCACTTTTCCTTTCACGTATAACCTATATTATATTTAATGCTCCATAATAAGTTACTTTTCTCCCTCTGATTAGGAGATCTAAAAAATGTTTTTTAACTACTTGTAAAACAGAAGGATAATAATCTACTTTTCATTGGCATAGTTAATAAAAGATACTTTCACATTGTGGGAACTTAACACTCGTATGAGGTATTAAGGGCTTGCACCCCTCAGTGACAGTCACTGCCAAAAGGCTGGCTAATATTCGTCTCTATGATGTTAAACTATTTGCACAAAAAATGTTTGAACGTAATTACTTGGAATTACTGTTAGTAATGAATGAAAACCAAACTGTGACTAATCAGACAAATACGGTGATGTCAGGATTTGGTACACAACGTCATTTCTTATCTCAACAAGAAAAATGATGAACCACCCTTATACACAGACGTACGTATTATTACATATGTGTGTATGTGTGCATGTAAATAAGCCCCTATGTAAACTATCCAGACTGGCTCTAAAATCGCCAGTGTTTGCCCAGGATTTGGCTTACCAATATGTGTGTACATATGAAGCAGCAGAACATGCAAACAAGGTATTCCACACCCATTTTCAGTGTTTTTTTTTTTTTTTTTTGGTTTGAGTTGTTAATTTTGTAAAATAGAAAAACAGGTGGTACATAATTATTCCCCATTGTTTCACACTCTGCCCAACTGTTGCTAGGTATTTCATGAAATGCTTAGTCCAATTGAACTATTTTTTAATGTTTTCACTATTTTCCTAAAAATGCTTGGTATTTCATGAAATGCCTGAATTTCATAATTTTCCTGTAACTTGTCAGTGAAAAATAAAAGATTATTTGAGGAGGTAAGGCTGTATGAAGAAATTCGGTCCCGATAGAAAGAATATGTGGGCCCTCCAAAAATCAAAATTAAGCTCTTTCATATCGAACATTTTGGAAAATTCAGGGCCCCAATAAACCCAGACCCGACCTAATAAGTAACCTTTCGGCTCCCACTTATTTACTAAAAAAAAAAACCGAAACGGCCAATAATGAAATTTCAGAACTGTACAAATAAATTATAGAAGTAATTAGTGAAGCTAAAACCCTTTTATATCATATCTTTGAATGAGAAGAAAATATTGTCAAGTCTACTGATAGTGACACTATTATGAAGGAAAATCAGTCTGTTATATAAGCTGTGTGATGAAGAACAAGCTGGAGTGTCTCGTATCAACTCGCCTATTGTTTTTTTTTAATTTAATCAAAAAAAATTAGGTATCTAAATTTGAATAGGCCTACATGTAGGTTAGTCTATATTTCAACGAAAATACGATGATAATTTTCAAAATAGATGAACCATACAAGCAAAAAAAAAAAAAACAGTCTTATTTCCTTTGTCTTAAACGTGCATCACGAAGCGGTAAGAACCTGTAACCTTTGGCGAAATACATTCACATACTTTTTTCTTCCTTTTCCTTTTTTTCTTTTTTTCTTCTTTTATATTTTTTACCTCGCCTAAGGCCTAGCAATGTTTCATAACGTCGGTGCTGGGCTTAGTTTTTACGACGTCGAACGTCAATATATACTTAAAGCCAGTTTGTTATCCAGTGCAAATCGAGAAAATCCATCAACGTTTATACGACCTTTCGCATGTTTTTGTACACATTTTCATCCATTCGGATGTATTCATGTGCGGTTTCAACCGACGGCGCAAATTCATTCTACTTGTATAATACATACGCATCTCTCACATCTCCCATTTCCCATTATCGTCGTAGATTTCCTCAACCTTGTCGGTAAGGCGCGATATGTCTCGGAGAGAAACATAACGCAACTATGCGTATGCAGTATACAGGGTGTTTTTGGCAGTGTAGGCACATGTATTTAATGTGTGGAAACATTAATGTTCATCTCTCTGTCCCTTCAATCCTACAACAAAACTAGCCAGGTTTTCACCCATACCTCTTTCAAATAAACGGATGGGAACTTTATTTTATAAGAAATCAGATTGAAAAGTTTTTTTTTGGGGGGGTGGTTCTGTTTCCGGCCCTTGGATGCTCTGACTGTACCGCTCATTGAACCTTAGCACTTGTCGAGGCATGGGCTGCACTCATGAGTGCTGCCTCCTTTCGAGGAAATATTACTCTACTGAGCTTCAATCCCATTACATGACCCAGGTTCTGGTACGTCTATCCCTTAATCCTTCTCAGATTTATCTTCAGAGCAAGACGCTGTACATATATTCGTAGTGTTTGCACGCTATCTGTTTTCACAGGTTCTGGTGAAACTGGTTGATAAGTAAGCGAATCAAGTTTGCACTCATAGACTGTAAAGCTAGAATTATGTTTGTATGTTTTTGGTGTAAATTTAGTTATAGCAGTTTCTGTAAACACAGGTGCCAGTAGCTCCAGAGCTTCTGGTAATTATACTCTGTTCACGTTAAAAAGTGCGTGACGTCATAAACCATATCCTCACTTGTCTGTTCGAAACACGATTTTTGTTTACTACACAAATTTGGCTTATCATTGTATAATAAGGTGCATCGATACCTTTTTCTCTGTGCCCAATCGACTGCCATGTCTATAGGTGATTCTAACACAACGCACTTTTTAGTGTAAACATAGTATAGAATCCAGTGAATTTCGGATCAAAGAAGGTTCATCTCTAATTTTTTACATAATTTATTCTAGTTTGGTAAGAGATTTGATTCTGAATATTCTAAAAACTTTTCAATATATCGAATTTTCTTCGACAATATTTTTATTTATGAATCGTAAAGAAACAAAACAAAAATAGTAAAAATATATTGATTATAACTCTAATAAACACAATATCAATATTATTTTTCATTTTAAATGGATCATCATTTTTTCCCGCCCTAACCGAAGAGCACAATAGCGCAAATGGGAACCAAGAAAATAATATCACAATGATTTAGTTTGGAAGAACTACTGAGGAAGATAAAACAATAAAAATAAAAGCAGGTTTAATGTTATTTTTAAGATTGTGTTCGAAAAAGTAACCACAAAATACAGTCCAAAATTATGTAAAAAATGTATAAAGAAATAAGCTCTTTCGAGAAGTTTTCATACTTTTTTCTTCCAATCTACCTTATAGTTTTCCTTTATTTGCAGACAAGAGAGAAAAAATGCAAAATTATCTTAATTTTTTCTCTAATTGTACAAGCAAAATATTCAAATAGCTTCAGTTGTTTCATGTAATATTTTCGTTTGCGAGGATTATTAATTTTTAGTAGCATCTACATGAAGTATACCTACATAACTTAGTTGTAAATATTTCTCGAATTATTAGCTCCAAAAGAGAAAAAATCTTTGTCAACGAGAATTAGGTACAAAAAAATGTACCAAAAATGAAGTAACGCGAGTTAAGTGCTAGATTCACGCGATCAATAAAAATAAAACAAAGGGAATATCCTCGGGGAGTGTTTTGGTTTGGTAAATTATGCAGATTATAAATGGAATTTGATGGAAAATTTACAGAACAACTAGGAAGAAAAACCACGGAGAGGGAATCGCCAAAATTGTAATTAAAATTTAAGGTCTTTTTTGTCAGTTTGGTCATAGTTTTGTTAAAATTTGTTTCGACACCGAGTTAAAAAGAACAAAAAAAACGAATCGAAATGAAAATAGATTGATCTTTCGGTGACAATTAGCTGGCGAAAGATCACCCTAGGGTTTACTTTTGTAGTAACTTTTAACCCAAACTAAATGCGATAACGCTAAGAGCAGTGTATAGTGTAATAAAGAGGCCCATCTCAACTACATTATCGTCTTTTGTATTTTTCTTATTTTCATTAAATTTTAAAACACCAGAGCCTAGCTGGAGTGTAACGTGTAGCACTGTAACTAAAAATAAACACTACCCTAGGGTGTCAGCGCAAATAAATAATCAGAGAAACTTAAGGTGCCAACTGCTTCGAATTACAAAAAAACGTACTTTCCCTACTTTTACATTCAAACTTCGTTTTCTGTTTTTTCAAATTTTACAGCCTAAATAACATCCCTTTCTCCACTGCCTATCTGACAATCTCTAAAGCTGCAATACAAAAGCGACAGGTACCTACGTATTTCAAATTCTTCAACAAGATAATAGTGAATAAACTTTTTTCTTTTTTTTTCACATCCAGCACATCTACTCTCATCCCATCACTCTCCTCCTCTCCTCCTGCTTTACCCACCCTCATGGACTACTCACTTATGGTTACACCTTTTTATGCAGTATTCATACAAGATCAACCAGCGCGAAAGGGATTCCAGATTTTTAATTTGATAAATAAGTTTCGTTTCGAAAAATACGTTTTACAGTATACCTACCTAGGAGTTTTTTACTCCAGAAGTATGTTTTATCTTATGCTTATTTTAATTTACCTCGTATACCCTCTCTGTTTTTATATTACTTTTTTTTCTCTCTCTCCTCAACTTTTTAATGCTTAAGTACTCACCCTATTCCTCTATCATCATTAATTACCGTAAGAAGGAAAACGTTGCCGATTTAATTACACTTCAGCTTAAATAAACTGCTTTCTTTTCTTTTTCTTCATTGTCGTCTTTTTTTTTTTTTTTTTTTTTTTTTTTTTTTTTTGTTCACTAGCTACATAAATCGTCAAGTCTTTGGTTAATTTTCATTTTTTTCCTTATTTTTTTCTCCTTGTTGTTCGAAACCTACTTCGGCTTTTGAAATGATCGAATAAGAAGCCAACAAAAAAAAAAACAAAAAAAAAAAACAGTCATTAAAGTTTATTGTTAATCTCAACACTTGGAAACGTTTTCTTTCCAATTTTCTCAAAGTGAAATCCATTTAGGTCGATTAATTAATGCCAAACGAAATTCACACAAATCTAAGGTCTACACACTTTTAAACGTGGACTTGCAAGTTATTTCTGTATTAGTTTGGTAACACCGATTTATTTGGGCGAAGCTATGTAAATTTTTTCATCAAATTCTGCCCAGTTTAGTAATTAACAATTTCCTTTAGCTTCAATTTCTTTCGGGTACGTCAGTATTTTTTGAAGAAGAACCTGCAATTAAATAATTGGACTCGGTGTTGTCGATTTTCATTTAGAGAAAGTTAAAAATAGGTAGAAGAAAGAAAAAGGTTTTTTGATAATTATTTTAGTTTCAAAATAGCTGGTTATTGTTTTGTTATGGAAATCTGCCAAAAACCTGGGGTCGTAAAACTGAGAAAATATCCGAAAATTTATGTTGATGTTTCGTCTTGTGGTAGGTGCCGGCGAGTATTTGGGACCTGCAAACCAGTTGCCAGCATATTGTTTTGTTTTATATTAGTCATAATTATAGGTATTTATTCATATTTTTGGTGGATAAGTTTCATTTTTAGTGAAGATGATGAAATAACCTCAAAATGCTACCTGAAAATACGAGGTATGATAACATTATTTTACGAAACGTCAACCCTGTTTATTACAGTCATTCTGTAAACTTAACATTTAGAGTTTCAGATCATATACAATATAATATACGTTTGATAAGTTTTTTCCTTTGACTATATTTTATGTAATGGACTGAGATTAGTTGAGCTAAAAGTGAAGCAGATGAATTTTACAGTCTTTTTGACTTTAGTTTTCAGTTTATTAATTTTGAAAACTTCACTATATGTTTTTTTTAAGTGTTTGTGAATCCTGACTAACATTTTCATTTTGGGCATTAGTGTCATTATTTTGTTGGACTAATTCACTACTTACTTCCTCTGAATTTTGAGTTTTAATAGGTATTTCAGATTCTTTGACTTCTGATCTTTTAGATTTTCTCTCAGATTCCTTATATTTGTCCTCTGTTAAGAAAAATGCAGGTTTTAATCGATTGATTGAGACTTTCTTCCCTTTTTCAGGTATTAATAGCATGAACACTTTGTCAGTTCTATCAACTACTTTGTAAGGTCCGATGTAAGGCTTTTGTAATGCTTTTTTCATTCCTTTCTTCACTCAAGAACACATGTGTGGTAGTTGTTAGGTGTCTGAAGACTTAGGTTTTACTTTTGCCATATGAAGCAGCTTGCTTTAGGAATTGATTTGCATCATCTTTAATGCTTTGAACTAAAGTTTCAGGTCTTATCTCTTTAAATTTCAAGAAGTCCCCTGGTCAGCGCAATTCCTCACTGAGATCCAGTGTAGTAGAACAACCTGTATCAGTTTATAATGCAGATCTTAAGCCTGATAGAATGGTTGGAAATTTATCAATACATATTTTATTATAGATTGCCATAATAGAGGCATTAAGAGCTCTATGCCACCTTTCTACTTTACTATATGATTGAGGATGGTAAATTGTGATATCCCAATGTTTTATCACCCAAGGTTGTTGAAAGTTCATTAAACAAGAGACTTTTGAGTTGTCATCCTTGGTTAGTAGTAATGCTTTGTGGCACACCAAATCTAGCAATCCAATTTTCTTCAGCTACTGTGGGAGCTGATATTTTGGTAAGTGGAATTGATTCCTATCAATGAGTAGCTCGATCTATTATTGTTAACAGGTATTATATCTACAAGAAGGTGGTAATGGACTAACTAAGTCCACATGAATATATTTAAATCAATCAGTTGGTCTAAACTTTTAAAATTCATATTTCGTGTTTACCAATTTTTGATTTTTGGCTACTGAGTCAAACACGAGCCCCAAATTTTATAAGCTATGAGACTTTTGGAGATACTGGTGGTGGTGTGGTCAGCTCTTTTTATTGCATGGATGAAAGATGGGTCATCAAATTTTGGTTAAAATTCAAAGATCTGTGGAAAATTATTTAATGGGTGGAGTGGGGGTGGTGGTACATTTTGAGTCATACAAAATATTCATCAAAGAAGGCAGTAATTTCTCATGACTGAAATTCAGAGTGGGCCAGCATATGGGCCAGTTTTACTTTTAGATGGTCTGCGGCCCACTCTGGTTCACCTTGGTTACGACATTGGGTACAGGCATGGGCATTATTCAAATTAAACCCCAATTCAATTATGTTTAATTATGGTTTATCAAGTCTGAATGCATCTTTGTACCTTTCATTGGCTTATGGAACTGTGATAACAAAAATTGAGGGAAGAAAATGTTGACATAGAAAACGCACCACTACAGTAATAGGGTATTCCTAATCCATCATGGGTATGGTCAGGGATTTTTTCCCTTGATAAGCTTCTTCAAAACAAATTTTTGATTTGTTATTCTTCGAGCAGTTTCTTAGTACCTTAATTGACCACAATGGGAGAATATATCATGAAGAAGGAATTTTTGCAAATTTTTGAGGTTTAATTTTTTTTTGAAAACCATTTGAAAATGAATATTTAAATTCATAGTTATACCGATTATGAAGGTTTGCTTCTTATTATGCGAATGAGTAATTGTTGAACAAATTAATAAAAGATTTCCAGAATCTATCGTTATAAGTTCTTCAACTCCACTATCCGTCATAAGTGCTGTTTTATTACAATCGATTATGTTCCTCATGAACTGACTTTCCCAACGTTTATCACTTTATTTCTTGAATTCTCAAATAATTTTACTTAGATCATAAATTTTTCTTGATATTCTTGCTGTAGGTCTATGGGGGTAGTAGGCTATATGCGTTTTTCAAATGAAAAACTTTTTATATGGTAAGCCTACAAGACAAAACATATATCCAAAATTTTATGAATAACATGCAACATCTGTGTTGAGGTTATATATGTATTAGTCAAGAATGCAAACAAATGAAACGAGCAAATCCATACACTATGAAAGATAGAGATAGGTTAACCTATTTAGGCCAGTTTTAGTCAATATGCCTGTCTGTATGGGTATATCACCCATAGGCATATTTAAAAGGGGTGCTGGTGGGGCTCAGCCCAGAACAGACATTTGTCTCGTCAGCAATTTTTTCAAAACAGAAAATTTTATTTAAGGGGTTGGTAAGAAAACCCTGAAAAAGCATAATTTTTTGTGGGGAAGGACCATCATTTGACCATAATTTTGGAGGACGATGAGATACCTTAACCTGCCACAGATCCCAAACAATTTTTCCCTCGCTCGGATCGCCACAAGCTAACGTATGACCAAGGCACAGCCTTCTCAAGCGCTATGACCAAAACCCACTTATGAGATGTCCTTTTCCAAGTTGCCCTGGTAGGATTCAAACCTACGATGCTCGAGTGTGAAACTAAATTATAACGACAACACAACACAAAGTATTTGTCACAATGCTGAATAATCCCACTAGTAGAAAGCGAATTTAAATTTACGAAATGCCTCCGAATAAGTTGGAAGGCTATTCTTGTTCATCAGTTGTCACTTAGCCTATGAGTTTGTCAGTTTTGTCAGTTTGTTTGTTGATTGAATGCAACAGAGAGAATAGCGAGAGAGTGATAAACAGTGAAGCAAAAAAAAAAAAAAACAAAACCCAAACGCAGATTTCGATACTCATTTCCAAATAAGCCTTTGAAATTGGCGGTAAATTAGTTTTTCTGTTTTTTTTTTCTCTCTCACGCTCTCCAGATACCTGGAGAAAAGGCTGGCAGAGTTATGTTCGAGTAAATTCGTTTTTATCGGCGAGCACGTTCCAAAGGTTATTTGTAGGTCGCAAAAACCAAAAAGGATATTCGATTAAGACACACTCGTATTTTGCGAGGCGTTCTAATCTCTCCCCCGTGGTTGTGTTTTTTAAAATCCAACCACTTCCGATTTCTCAAGAAATCTTATTTTTTTCTCCCCGAAGAGCTACGTTATAGGGTGATTAATTTTCCCGAATTTTCTATCAAACGTTGGCAAAGAGTGGATTGTGCCACCCTCGCTACCGGTAACTGTAAATACAGATAGAGATCTACGTATTTTTGTATCCACCGAATGGGAAACTGGAGAGTAATTTGCGTAAATTAGTAAATTTACGATTGTAATATACTGGTTGAAGAATGTAGTTTCGCGGAGGTAAAACGAAATATGGCACGTGGCGAAAAGTTAATTAGTAAATGTATAGGTACTTTGTTTACGATGAATGGAAATTACAGACGGAAAAGAACCTTCCCTGTCAGCAAGGAGTGGTTAATTTTTTCCCGCGCTATTATTATGTACACGACATTCAAAATAATTCCATTAAATGCTGCCAAATTATTCTAGATGGGTGAGATCTCCTATAACGACTTCGCAAAGGACTATAAAATTATCTACTGCTCTTTCTGATGGAAAATTTTAATGGCGTTATGTTGACATATGAGGGTAGGAAAAAAGGTCTGATATCAAATGTTGTTAGCATATTTATTACTCTTCCTTGGGCGATACCCGCTTCTTTATACCCTTTGACAACATTAATCGAGTCCTTTTAATTTCAGAATTTTATGCTAAATTTCAATTTAAATTCTTGTTTAGAGTGAGTTCTGGTTTTATGAAAAATACTGTTGTAACATTGGAAAGATGGCGACGAATCTCAAACGAAATAAAACACATTATTTTATGAGTTAATAAATAAGTATTATTTTAGCTCCAAGGGGGGAAAGCTCGAAGGCATAAAATCCAACCTTACGTGCAAATACTCTACAATCATTTTTCATATAAACAAAATTATAATCACAATATAAGTACAATTAATTAATTAGTGATTACACTCTATCAACTCTCTCTAACACATGCACGTACAACTGACTGAACTGTGACTGCATCGTCATACTAAGGAAAGATGAATCACAGTGTTGCCAATAGATGAATCAAATATGGACAAATCCATTGTTCAACAAATACAAAAAATCTAAGGAAAATTATGGTATAGCATAGCTCCAGAAAAAAATAAGGTGGATAAATAAAGGTAATTTTTCATCTATGGCTTAATTGAAAAATTTTTTCTCAAAATTCTAAACTTTTTATTGCTGTAGGTATCCCGATTATTATTGAACATTCACACCTTATATCTGTGCAATTTTTATTTAATAAATACTAATTGCAAGTACTATAGTCTTTCAAAGTTGGGTCTTTCGCTGTTCCATCCCATTTTTGCAGACGATTCAGTTCATCTACAAAAACGTATCGAACAAATATAGACAACTATTATTCCTAATTCTTGGAATAATGGCTGTCTATATGATACCTAGCTTCTCACGGACGAACACCACCAAATATGCTGACAGTGAAGAGTCATCATATCTGGCCAGATGTTCCATATCATGCCACCTTTTTGGTCGGCAGTTTTGAATTATAACAATGACATCGAAGGTGATGTCTTGTCTTCCATTTGAAGACAAATTCATTCCTGAACTAGCAGTCGAGTAAAAATGTTAAGATCTATATTTGATGTTATGGATATCAGGTTTCAATTATATTAAGTATTAGTTATAAGTAATATTTTAAAGTGTTTGTAATAATTTGAAGTTTGAATTTAGTAAAAGATAATAAATAGAAATTATCTTATTTGTTGAAATAATTCTAAACGTAGAATTATATTCGTAACATTCGCCATTTTTACACACGTTTTTTGGCTTGGGCATTGAAAAGAGTGGAAGATGGGGAAAATGTCTTCGAGCTTCTTTTAGTTTTTATGCTTACACCACTCCAGTTTATTCACTTTTTTTTTTAGTTTTACTGGCTGCAATGTCAAAAATTTTTTTTTTAATTTTTGTTAATTTCCCCTCATCAAATATCTACCCATTTCGACGTCTATAACACTTCGTGTTTTTTTTTTAATAAGCATTTGTAACTTTTTCGATAAGAAAGACAGAATAAACCACACCACGATTTTTACACGTGGGTCATAATGCTTTCATATGTGTATAAAATAATTTTGTTCATTGAGTTCTTTTGAGTAGAAAAAAAATTTCTGAGTTTTGTAAAATGGCATTTAGTAACAGTGACTCTTGTTTAGGCTTATCAATTGGTGTCATGGCTCAAATGAAGTTGACACACAAAGTTTAGAATATATCGAGATCATGTTACCGATGCTGCTGGAGGATGATTCAATATTATGATACAGACAACGAAAGTGAAGAAGGTTAAGTAGAGTCTAGAATAAATCAAGAAAAAAGTGTCGAATTTCACCATTTTGTTGAATTCTATATGATTTATTTTGAATTTTTTGCATTCAAATAAATTAAATTTTCTTTATTTTTTATTTTTTCTTATACTTATTATATACGGTGTTGATAAAAAAATAAAAGGAAAAATGAAGTCACCATCGTCGGTCATTGGCGGAAAATATCATTTATTCACTCACCTCCTTTGCTATTGTAGTCACTTCTCCCAAAAATTAAATTTAAACCTTTCCTCGAGATAATCCCCCAGTCTACCGTAGACCCAAAAACTGATTGTTCGTTGCCGATGCGATTTTGTCCGTATAGCTTAAACAGCAGAGAAAGTTTCAACACTCTTTTACTATACCTATGCACTCTTTCGTCGTATAGGATTGATTATTTCTTTCTGAAATTCTAATCCAGAGATGAACTTCGTTCTAGTCAAATTATCGTATCGTATAAATATTATTTCGAGAGTTCTTCAAAAATTTCAGTTCTTAAACTCTCTCATCGGTTAAAAGCAAGTGAAAACGAAGTTAATCCACTTTTGTCGAACAACTTAGCGTCCTCCATTAGTGGTCTAAATTAACGTTTCCAAGTTTTTATACAAAATTTATCTGACAATCGATTTCACCGCAAGGATATTGTACTCGCCCTCTGAAATCATCCGCAATACGATATTTCTCGTTTATTTCTTCTCTATCAACTTAAAATTTCAAAGTATTTCCAAACTTTCGCGCTAAAAGATGTGCTCATAGTGCCTACACTACCGCTGAGGTTATGACCAACATGTCGAAAAGCCAACAAACTTTCGAATTATTTCTTTAAAATTTTTCAAATTGTTGATTATATAGACGATCGAATTTAAACTCCAAGAATGTTCGCACTGACGTCACGAATCGTCCATCAAAGAATTGGTTTTCTGCTTTGTTGCCTAAAAACTTTCACTTATTTGAATCCGCCACAAATCCAGTGTAGGTCCGGTTTTAGAATTTTTTCTTAGAGGATCGGGGTGGAATCACATTTTATAATATTAATTAACTTTTATGGAGGGGGTCAGCAATTTTTTGTACATATTTAATAGATGTAATTAAAATTGTGTTTCAAATTGACCTTTTTTGCTGGTATTGAGGGATTATCAGGGACGTCCTGAAGCTTTCATATTTGAGGCGGTGTCGGTTTGAAAAATTGTCGATTAGTAACAATTTTTAGCCAGTTTGCTGGCAAACGGGGTATTAAAATTGACCTTATAAAAAGGTTATAGGAGTGGGGATGATGAAAATTATTCATTTTATGAAAACAGAAAACGATTGTAGGTATCGTCTTCCCATTTTCACTTTTTTTTTTTTTTTTTTTTTTAATGTACATAATTATGTAGGTATAATATAATTCTATATTGCTCAAAATTTTTGTTCATGCTTTTGAGAAAAATACTGCAGTAATACGGCTGAAAGTTTCAGGTAAGATAGATAGTCATTGTATTGGACGAGGTCTGATAAGAGTTTGTCGTCTATTGGTTCAGTAGTTTTTGATAAAACCGGAGAACAAAAATTCCTGGAAAAGTGGTTTTTCCAGGATTTTCAGAAAACTATACGAAAGGGATCGAGCTTAAATCTATCACGACACATTGTTCTTATGTGCGTGCAAGTCTTTTAGAAGTTTATTGCCTATACGTTTAATAGATTTGAGAAAACTGAAAAAGATCAAATTGTTTGAAAAATGGTTTTTTTCAGGATTTTGAGAAAACCACCAAAAGGATGAGCTAACATTTTTACCAAATGTAGTTTTTATGTAGTGCCAGGTCTGATAGGAGTTTGACGTCTATTTGTTCAGTAGTTTCAGAGAAAACTGGTGAATAAAAAATTTTTGGGAAAGAAATTTGTCCACAATTGTAAAAAAACAACAGAAAACATAGGACTGAAATTTTTACGAAATTTAGTCCTCAAATCATCTCAAGGTGGTGTTTATTAGTTCATTAGTTTCCGAAAAAACGAAAAATGAAGAAGTTGCTAGAGAAAATATTTTGATCACTTTTTTGCGAAAACTGCAAAATGAACTGAGCTGAAGTTTTCGGTAAAAGTAATCCTCATGTAGAACCAGACTTGGTATGAGTTTTGATGTCAAATGATTCAGTCGTTTCCAAGAAAATTTCTGAAAAAATTTTTTTTCTATGACACGGAAAAAACTATAATTTTTTTAAATAATTTTGGGAAATTCGCGACTGTGTTTTCATCTCAGTAATAAACTTTAGATTTTGAATGGCGAATTAATTTGTAAATTAGGTTTTCTAGCGAAGTTCTGCTACGATAAAGTTGTTTTCTCTCATATTATAAGAGAGGGTGCTGACTACCAATTTTGCCGACTGTCAGTTATTTTTTACCAAATTTTTCAGCTAACAAAAACCTTTTAGGGGTGGATACCCCCTCTACCCTCGTTTAGAACGCCTCTGGTGGTCACAACCAAATCCCTTCGCTTTGTTGTAAGTTTCGCACAACAGTTTAGTTTTCTTGTTGAAAGTACTAACACCGCTTAAGCTCCTCAGATAAAAATCTCAAATAAATAATTACGAAGCTGTAGCTGCTTCAACCTTTTCCTATGGCGTTTTCCTTTTCACGTTTTGTCTGGCGTTAGGGGTAAATGGAAATTATTATGAAAAGGTTTTCCATTATTTCTATACGCTATACGTTACTTTGTACAGCATAGACTATATCCGTATACGTACGTATATATATATATATATATATATATCATCTCTTTCTTAGGCCGCTTATTAAAATCATAAATTAAGTTTTGTCATCGAGAGCCGACGAAAAACACTTTTGTTTTTTTTTTTTGTTTTTTTAGCGAATGTCTAATTTAGGTAATTTATCGGTTCCTTAACATTTAAGAATTCGGCATTGTCGACGAACAAGTACTTTTTTATTTTGTTTTCTGTCTTCTACTTTTGTCGTGTTTGAGGTTCTTAGAAGAGCTTTTATTCGTTCACATTACGAGATGCTCGAATACATTTTTCTAATTCGAAACTAACGATTAAATAACTGCCTTGGATTAAAGATGACGCAGAAATAGAAGCACTTTTATTTATTTTTGGTTTAGCATTAGCTACGCAAAGGGCGACGGGAACATTAATTATGTGTTTTAGATTAAGGAAGAAAGTACATTTTCAGCTTTTTTGAGTGATACGATGGATAGTATTGAGCGACCAGTGGTCCAGCACGTATTCAAATTAAATTAAGAAAAAAAAAACGTGTGAATATATAATAAGTTTACCTTAAAAACGCCTTTTTAAAAGATAAGCTTTTATTTTATTTTTTTTGCTTTATCTTCATGCAAAATAAATATTATTTCGTTGCGGAAGGTTGGCTGCAGTATTGGTATATTTTAAAACCGCTGTAGTGAATGAAATAAAAGCTTATGAAAATAGGTATTAACTACCTACTTACCTACTGGTTTTCTTAATTTTTCGTAAAATGTTGCTAAAGACATTAATTTATTTATTAGTAAGTAGGCATAAAATTTTGATATTTCGCTTAGTTATGTCAAATGTAATAATGTTTGAACCTTTTTATCGATGGCCTAATGCTTCCACGGAAATAGATATGAGTCGTTTCAAAAGTTTAAATTTCAGAATTGGGTTGAGGGAAATTATAAAGGAAACCCCACCTGGTATGAATCTGATACGGTATGATATTTGGTAAGGGAAAGGCTTGAAAACTTAATGAAGCACGAATAGTCAAGGATGAGTCACCACAAATGGCAGTGGTGGCAGCTTAGATTTTCACCAAGTGCAGCAGACTCTCCCAAAAAAAGTCTTGAAGAAATAAATTTGTATTGATTTGTGTCAATTATAAAATAAAAATGTGAACAATAAAAAATAAATAAAAATTAAGAAATTAACATCACACATTGTTAATTCAACATTATAAAAGTCACTAAAAAAATAAATTTTTTGTCATTATCTCAGGTGTAGCAAGCGGCTATACCGGCTACATATAAGTTGCCGCCATTGCCACACTGTTATAATTGAAGATGTTTCATTAACATACCTAGTTATTAAAGAAAACAATATTTATTTGCTCCAATACACTTTTTTGTAAGATATCACTTTCTTATTTTTCATCTTTTCTCATTAAATCGTTTAAAATTGTGATTTTTGAAAAGCTATTATGAAAATTTTTCTTATACTCCTATAAGTTAGCTTATACTCTTCCATGTAATGCCCCAGAGGTATACGTGTGATTTTAATCGTACATAACACGAATTCTAGTGTTTCTGGAACTCATCTATTTTCAAACTATTTCTAAAAGATTAACCTAAATTTTTCTCCCTTCTGTTTGGACTTGTCTATCGAAAGAGAGGAAAATATAGGGCCATCAGAAAGTTGATTTTCTTTTTATTGCTTCTCAGTTATCCCTATCATACTTATGCTATTTGTTGTACTGCCTGGTAGCACCAGATAAAAATGAATCAGTTAATATGTTGTATTAATTCAAGTTCTTCATTAGTCCCTTTTTGTCAGCTTTTTAATGAAAATTTTAATGATAAAAATATTAAAAAATGACAAAAAAACAACTTATGTTTTTGTCTCTGAAATTTCACACGAAATGCATAAAAGCCAGCCCAAAGTTTAAAAATTCTCGAGAATTCTTGTAAAATCTTCGATTTTTTCCTCCCACTATTTTAGTAATTTTTATTATACCTATTGTGATGCTTTATACTGGAAGCAATAATTTCTAGGTTTACCTATTCACTAATCAAACACAATACTAACTGTTATTCTTTCCAAGTCATCAATAATCGTAAATTTATTTGTATAAATTTAAAAATGACTTATGCACTTTACATGGGTCATGAATACGAGTACATAGCCGACATACATCTGATCTGGAAAAACTTTGTGCTTGCCAGTGGCGTACCTAAGCATTGATATGTGTTCCACACATGTAAAAAATAACTTTCTTTATCATTACTGGTTGTAATCGAGTTACTAAGTACAAACTTTTGTGGTTTTTTAGAAATTCAACAATTTCAACAGGTGTGCCAATCCCTGGATACGCCAATATGGTAAATACTTGCAAGAAAATTAATATTGTAAATCACGCTCACCTTCAACGGTAATCGAGATCCACTGCTTTTTCCTTGAATGTAACGTTTTTCGAATGAATCATCCCAAAATTCTCGCTGTGTGATCCAGAACGGCTGCAACAGAAACAAAAAAAAAGGTATGATATTAAAAAAAAATTGGGTCACGAGAAATTAACTGGACTATTTTTTTCAGTTGTCGTGGCGACGAAATTCATCATCCGTCACGTTTACAACGTTTACGATTTGGCAACTGTCACAGAGCAGAAAAATAGAACGTCATAAAAACAGGCTTCAAACGAACAAATTCTCATGGCTAATTATACGATGAAAAGTAATGTTTACAACATGTCAGCGGCGTGTTCGATGGAGTAGACATGCGGTACCATTCATGCGGATTCATATTTTTTGCAGCAACTTAAAATAATAAAATTTTCGAACTAATTTACTTGAATATTTTCACGATCACAAAAAGAGTTCAATAGGTTCAAAATGTGAGAAAACCAACGCACAGAATACTACGAACTAATTAATAAATTTAAGGTTGGTATGTATTTGGAATAGAGTGGATTGAAAAGTTTTGAATAGTAATCCACATAGATTCAACAAAGTCGTCGAAAACAGGACATTTTCACTAAAAATATATATATATATATATATAAAAGTATGCTGGTAGATATATAAATATATAGTTTTTTAAATTGATATAAGTACTTATTTTCAAAAATCAATGAGCTACTCCTTTTTGAAGAAAATTCTTATTGCAGTGCTGTTATACGTCCTTGTTAAATATGTAGGTACCTTCACGGAAGTAAAATATTTTGCTTTTCTCTTTCCTGTGGATGATATTTTTTTTTTTTAGTGAAAGCAGCTTACTTTTTCACTTTTGGGTCACCATATTAACTGTCAACTTGAAAAAACAAATTTTTTTCAAAAATTTTTGGGGAAGTATTATGCAGAGTTTGTGTGTTGGGTAATGGATATCATAAAACATAAACGTTTCCGCCGGGCCAGTAGATGCTACTCCCTTTTACAGCCTCCTAAAAACAAAACGTTGTAAAATAAAATGTTTGACAGCTTTCAACTCCAAAACTATTGCGACCATAAAAAATATGTGAATGTCCTAATTTGAAGAAAATTTTATGACCAAACTTTTTATTCGAAGTAAAATTTTCTGTATAGTTGATCCTTAGGCGACAGAATCATCAAAAAATTGCGAAATATGATTCAAAACATCTTGGAAATGTCAAAGGGGGATTATCAATTGAGAGGTGAAAAGTTTTAGATTTTTTTATGGTTCCTCCCTGATACAATAAACTTCCAAAAGGCAAAATATTATATTCATTTTTTTCCGAGAAGAAGATAGAGGTAATATGGGGGACCAAAAAATCCGCCACATTGCAAAAAATATGCCATATTATCTGTAGTTCAAAAAAACCATTACCTTACCTGTATATCTAAATATGTACGCATAATATATTAATTAAATTTATAGGTATGCATCGCCCAAAATTTGTGTTAGACTGAAATTTCCACGAAGGATAGTCATTGTACAGGACCACGTCTGATAGGAATTTTCTTTTTTCTATTGGCTCAGCAGTTTCCGAAAAAACTGGAGTGTGCCACATTCCTGGAGAAGTGATTGATCCAGAATTTTGAGGAAACTGCTAAAGGAATTGGGCTGAAATTTTCAGGATACGTCGTTCTCATGACATGTAAGTGCAAGTCTGATAGAGGTTTAGTTTTCTGTTTGTTCAGTAGTTACCGAGAAAACTGGAAGATAAAAAATTTCTGGAAAGATGATTTTTCCAAGATTTTGAGGAAACTAGAGAATGAAAGATGAAATTTTCATGATATGTAGTTCTTATTCTGGACCATGTTTGATAGGAATTCTGTGTTTATTGTTTCAATAGTTTCTGAGAACAATGTAAAACGAACAAAATTTCTGGAGAAAACCAAGTCACCTGTTTTACTTGAGGTATTTTCTCCGCATTTACGGCGCAAGGGGTTATTTTATTTATTGTTCTTGAAACTGTAACAATGAAATTTTGATGATAAATACGTTTGTTAGATATCGATAACTATCGATTGTTTTTTGTAATTTTTTAGGAATTTTAAATTCGGGATTGTTCGTTGAATTGTGAATGTAAATTGTTAAAATGGTTTTTTTAAAGAAATATTGCTGAATTAGAGTTTTTTTTTTTTTTTTAAATATTATAACTTTCTAGTTATTCGTCTATTGGAAATATTAAAATTTTGTATATGCGTTTAACTGTTTATATTTTTGTTATATGAGGCTAACTTATTTGAATTTTATTTCGAAAATGATTCTGTAATTACAGTGAAATTTGTTAAAACACCAATGGAAAGAGAGATAAATGAATGTATGTCAATTTCACGAAATTATTATCATCAGATTACCCACTGATTATGAACAATCAAGATTTCTGTCGAAATTCATAATTAACAAGAAATATGCTAATACCCACAAAGAAGTTATACTCGAATAATATAATTAGAATGTCAGAAGTTGATGACATTACCTATAGAAACACATACCGCGTACTGTTTCAAGTGTTCAAAGAATTTTCGTTTATTAAATTTCAAATAGGCCAACTTGTTCAGGGTGAATACTTTCTCTAGATGTGAAAAGAACCGTTTAAATTTTCAAATTTCCCTCTCGGTAACACTTTAAATTCTGAAATGTCGCGAATAAAATCGCGTAACATTACAAATACGACAATAATTTAGCTACGGTACAGTAACAACGAATAGTAGGAAGTGACGAGACGAGTTAATTATTTCGCAAAAATTTACATCTTAATTACGTAATCATCGGATTCACACTTCAAGAAAAATACAGGATCTTCGTAGATGAGATTTGGATGCAAAAAATAAAATAAAAATAAAAATACTTTCCATTTTACTCTGTCTGTATTTATTGCTGGTTTTCATATTTTTTGCCTCGTTCGATTTGAGTGACGTGTTTTACATTAAAATACACTGTCAGAATTAATGGTAATTAGTTTTTTTACACTTATATTTGGATAAGTTCAAGTTTACGAGAAAGTTCGCGGTTCGAAAATTTTGATGTTGGTTGTACCTATGACTAATTTTTAAAATTTCAACTTCATTTTTTTTGTTGAGATTTTTAATTTTTATGGCACGATAATGAATCGACGAGTTTCTCTTGTATTTCGAACGATGTTAATTAATTTGCTTTCTACTGCTTATTTCTCGAAAATTAACATAATAATATTTGGTAAGGGACAAGGTCATTTTTAACCATCTTCAAAGGAAGGAGGAAATTACTTAATTCGAAATTCATGTTTAAACCAATGTTTCTTACTCAAGAAATAAATAATAAAATTTTATGTTGAAATGTAGGTACTTATGGACTTGTCGCGAATACTTTTGTAGAGTCAATTCGGTGGTAACATTTTTCATCTAAGTATAATACTTCCTTAATAATTTTACAATTTACATATATGTATGTTTCATCGATACAATAACATTAAAAATTCTGGAAAATTGATAGACAAAACAGTTATCTATAATAGTTAAAAAGTGTATAATTACTCAGCCGTTTGTTTAAGTTTTTTTTTTCAAGTTCGTAATTTATCTGTTACCGAATGATCAGTTTTTTAATACGAAAGTAAAAATCATTCGTACTATTCATTCAGAATATTTTTAGTTTATGGTGAAAAGGCAAACTTTGCAACCAAACGAGATTAGATTCTGCCGAACAAAATTTTCACTGTTATTAACAAAAATAAGTCTATCTTTATGAAAAAAATCGCCATTAAAAAAGTTTTATCAGATTTTGAATATATACTTTGAAATATGGAATACGTAAAAATAATAATTACCTAGGTTCGATAAAGCCAATTTTGTAGCAGGAGACTTGGAGGATCCACTCTCCAAAGAGGCAATCAGACAAAGTATTTTTGTGCAAAAACCAGCATTTGACAAATTCATAAAATTAGTTTTGAAAGCCTACGTATATTGTTTCTTGTTTTTGTTGTTGTTGTTGTTGTTTTTAAATATATAATATACAAACATCATCTTAGCTCTTTGTGGAGACTGTGTGAGACTTCAATACGCACACAACCACATAGTCACATGTCATATAATACGCAAACAAGAGTTACGATTGTAAGAGTTACAGTTATGAATCCGATGATTGTAATTCTCGTTTAACCCCTACTGTAGACACCGAGTGCTATGAGGTATGCCAGGGAGGGCCTCTACAGCGATCCTCCTTCAGTCCCTACAAAATTCTTTGAACCAGCTTTCTTTTTTAAAACACATAAACCTTGGACTTTAGAAAACTCATACACAAAGGACAGTGGCCACAGAATTACCACTGCTCGACTAGATAGCCTGCCAGGTGTCCTTGGACTCGAATTTATACCATGCATAGATGAGAATTTTTATATTTATAAACCATAGGTTTTTCGATCTCCATAGAATTTACTTACTTGATTGACATTCTTGATTGAAGATGCAAAGAAGTACCACTAAAGTCAACCCATTTGCCCAGGGAAAAAAACTCAATACATGATAAATTCACTTCTCTTGTTTAATACTATAAAAATTTGTCTGTTCAGACATCATTAATTTACATGTTGCTTCTTCAGTGAGAGAAAATGAACTGTGCTGTGAAGCCCTTACATTTGGAATATTTTTAACAAGAGAGAAAATAAAATAAATTAAGTAAGGGTATGTAAAAATTGATTATAAAAATGTATGTATATTATATTGAGATTCTATTCTACGGACAGATGAATTTAGTAGGAGAAATAAGACATGGTATAAAGGAAGATAAGATATTAAGGAAAAACCATGGAAAGAAAAAAGAAACCAGGAGAATTGTACAGAAACGTGAATATTCATGTTTCTGTACATGATGATTTATAAGGAGATGAGAAAAGATTGATAAAAGTGTGGACAGTCCGTGAAAAGTAATAAGGGTAGTATTTTAATTTTTAAAAGGAAAAAATATAAAAATATATGTAAAAAGAACAGGGCTATTGCAAGACGGATGTGTCAGTTAAGATGTTTACACATCAAAAAAAGACGTTAGTATGAGCTATACTCGGGAAGGATATGTGGGTAAACATAATTATAATGTGTCTGAGTGCAAACCATTGCGCACGTGCACAACCACACTCCTACACATTATGCAACACACAAAAACAAAAGTTACAATAATTACGAGAGTTACAGTTACGCGAATGTGATAATCGTAATTCTCATCTAGTCCCTAATGTAGACCAAGTGCAAAGATGTTTACACTTCAAAAATCTTTTTAGTCAGCATCACATCCAAGATGAAAAATTAGACTTCATTAGATCAGTAGTATTCATGTTTCATGAAAAAACCTGGATGAGTGTCAGGGACATTTTGGGAAAACGAAAGTCGTTAATCTATAGACACACCATTGTCATGTCACTGATTTTTTTTCCTACTCAACGACTGAAATAAGTTATAAAGTTATTTATACTCAAGTGGTAAAGTGGGTATTAACCGTGCCGTGCAGACATCTATGGGAATCCTTTCAATTACATTGTTTTTCCTTCGATTTTAGGTATTAGGTAATTCTTTGAAAACAAATACATAGTCAGCCAAAAAGTTTTCTTACACCACCATCTTAAGGCAAAAACTTTTTAAACCAAGTACACGTTCTGCTTTAGCCTATTTTCACCAGCAAGTGTATCGACCAACTTATAGTAATTTCATTTTTTTTTTGTTTCTTCTGCATAACGTGAGTTATACAACCCGTATATAAAACTACAGGCTGCAGATTAAAAGAGTTTTCGTTTTTCGTATTTTCTTTTTCGCCATTTACGTTTTTCTTCATCTTCTGGCTTCTGCCTCTTTCTCTCTTTCCTCACTTCTGCTATCGCTTCACATTTTGATTCGCGAGCCAATTGACGTCACGTACTATTCCCTTAACCGCAGACGTAGTTTTCTTCTAGACTTGACTTCCGTTGCACTATAATTAGACACGACGATAAAGATGCGACACTGTCTTTGTAATTTTAAAATTTCTCGCTGGGAGCAAACAGAAGGAAAGAAACTAATTGGGCGCACGTCCCAGGTACGAGTGATTGGATTTGGAAAAAAAAAAAAAAAAAAAAAAAAAAGCACAGCGTGGGATTTGTACCAATTTTTATCTCCTTCCTCTCGCATATCTCATTTTCAATATTTTACTATAATCGTAATTGTAAAAAAAAACAAAGTATGAATTAATTCTAGAGTAACAAATCATTGCCTCCTTTTATACATATATACGAATGCCAAGAAGTCGCGTTTTAATTTATTTCGACATAAAACGAATGGTCGTTTTGATCGTTTTACACCCGCGTTTCCTTTTGTACGAAATAAATATTTTTAATTTAATGGTAAGATTTAATTTACTATGAAAACCAGAAGCAGAAACTAATTTTAAAGGTGAATTAGAACGAATCTCGATTCAAAACCTTCTCTTTTTTTCTGACGTTTTATTGCATTGCAACTATTTTTAGAGAAGTAGTTCAAAACAAACTTTTCAAAAAGGGAGTCATGATTCCATGGTGGTCCTATTAAATTTTTTTCAGAATTAAAGAAATAGTTTTTGAGTCATCTTTAAATAAAAAATGAATAGTTTAATTTTTTTCGGTGATAGTAATGCAAGTAATGCAAAAATTTTTTTTCTTTGGTAATTTGGAAAAAAATTGAAAAATTTGCCACCCTCAAAATCTTTTGCCTGTAGGTGGATCCAAGGGTGTAGCTAGGGGGCAGAGAGGGCCCCAAGCCCTCCTAAATTTCCAAAAAAAAAAGTTTTCAAAGAAAAATTCAAGACTACCATTTGTTTTTTTGGGGGGTTGTTCTGGAGAATATTTGTATGACCCCTAAACTAAAATTCTGCCTGTTCCCACGGGTGGAGCCATTATATGCTAATAGGAAATCCAGCAGAGCATGATAAGTACTCACCCTAAAATATCTTCCAAACAAAATGTTCCACATAGAGCACATTAACACCAGCTGAGAATATGACCATATACACTATAATATCCTACATGAGACATAGTTACTAGAGTGGAAAAGATACACATGGCTTTTCACTATATGATGTAGAATGGTAGACCAAATGCGGATTAAGGAAAATATCAGCGTCAATAATGACTTGAAAAAAAAAACATAGCTAGAAGTGGTCTCACAGCATCTGAATTCTAATGTGTAATTACACAAAAACAATAGGTAGTCAGTTTAAAAAACAAAAAAACAAAAAAACAAAAAAACTTTATAGTAAATTCTCAGTCACTAAAGAAAGCTCCAGTTACAAAAAAGTTGGAAAAGGTAATAATAATAATAATAATAATAATAATAATAATAATAATAATTGTGGCAACTTTTTACCAGTGGTGATGAGTGTACTACAATACTCGCTGGTAGGTTGTGTTGTGTGTGGCTGGTCTCTACATCATACACACTTTTTGATTCACAGGCTATTGATTCACCACTGCTAGTTTAAATTTGATACTGAGTTAGGCTCACACATACACCCGGTCTAATTATAGATGCGTATGCTCTCGCCACTGCTCCCTACAATAATAATAATATTAATAACGCACTCATTCACTAATAAAAAAGGTATTCATATCTCTCATTCTGCACATATCTGATTTCCTCATTATGTCTCATTTTGTACATAAATATCAGGTAAGTATAGTATTCATTCAATCAAACTTCCAAAAGATACTCTTTCCCATCAAACTGATTTAAGAAACCACTTAACCACGAGTCACGACCAACAAAATTGATTATGATTATTGAATGAATATTGATTAAATATAAATTAACGTCTAACAAGACGAGAACAGAGAACAAAACGAATTAGCCATTAGGTACCTATCTATCTATTGAGTCTGGCTATTATCATTATCAATTTATCATATCAATATCTAATAGTAATTAGAATTACTAGTGATGGGTAGTTCATTCACAAGTTAGTTCTTTTGAATGAATCCCAGAAGTGAACTAATCGATCATTTAGTTCACTTCTAAATGAACTAGTTCCTAAGTTCTTTTTTTTTTTTTTTGATAGTTCTCAGTTCTTATCAGTCTATTCTACTCGATCCGTTGATCGAACTGAAGTTAAAGTAACTAGCAGTTGATGAGTGAGTCAAACAATTAACTAATAGTTCTAGCATGAATTTATGAATACGAGTCGATCATAATATCATATAATAAATCAGTTGATTTAAATGATATGAGCCAATCATGAATCAGCTGACTGAAATGATCGAGTTGAAAAATTTAATGAACTACTGAACTAATTGAACTAGTTCAGTGAACTAGTTCACTTTGGTGAAGCAGACTCAATGAACTAAATCCGCAAAATGAACTAAAATTCCCATCTTTAAGAATTATTAATTGCTAAAATTTGAAAAAAACATGATTGATCATCAGATCATGACCCAAAAATGTGATCGATCACAATCAGATCGACTTTCTAAAATGATCAAAAAAATCGATTTTTTTGCTTTAGATCGATCGATTTTTTTGTGATCGATTTTTGATCGAGACCTCTAGTTGCAATGCAAAATTATGAACCATCTGCATACCACGAAGTCACTCACCAGTTATTTGAGAAATCCATTTCGGTAGTGACCAATATTTTGAACCAACGTCTGAGAATGTGAGTAAATTATTTATTATTTATAAGCCCAAAACATCATATTTGGAAAGAAAATTGCTCTGAATAATTTCCATGTTGAAATAATTCAAACACATCAGATGCAGATTATTATACACGTCATAAAATCATAAAATAGCATTGAAAATACAGATAGTTCATAATTATGTAAATGCAACTAGATAACAATATGAGTATCAGTGTTGTTATCATTTTGTAAGATGTTCATTTTTTGGTTTACAAACGACTAAATACCTATCTAGTCCAGTGTTATCTCTTTGGGCAAGCAGTTGCATTACTTTCTATCGTAATATTGTTTTATAAGGTGTACAATTTAGGCTACTTTACATTTTAAGCCTTTTCTGTACTCATGATATCATAGCCTTTGTACAACGTCAAGGATGGTCTATTTGAAGTATTATTTTCGGACATTATTTTAAGTTATAATAGGTAACCTCTTTAGATACAATAGATTAAAATATTGAAATTCTGCTTATTCCTAATCTGAGTTGTACTGTGAAATTAATTTTAACTTCTAACTTCGCAAAATCTGCGGTGAATATCAGTACCTACGAATTTATTTTATCTCTACTCTCATTCAGTTTAAAAAATAGAAAAACCCTTCTTATGGTAAACCTCATCTTGATGAAGAAAAATCGTAATCACTGCACAGTAATTATATTTTCCATCTTTTTAAAATTAAAAAAAAAAAAAAAATTATCGCTAATTATAACTTCAAATCAATTGACCACAAATTTAAAAGCAGGACCTATTGCTCGGGTTAATTTAACTAGCTGGAAATGACCCCCCTTTCCACTTGACGAGTAAAAAAAACTAATTATCTAGTTTTATATCGTGTGATTGAACCCTTTGTTTCTGATTCACATAACAAAAAGAGAATGTTGTACTTTATTCGATATAAAAACCGAAAAAAGAGAACGAGAAGATTAGGTAACGCACTTTAAATCTTCATTTTTCTTTTATTCTGTCACTGGCTCTTTGTCAGTCTCTTTTTCTCTTCGCGTCTCCGTTTTGTATGTCTGTCTGTCATTTTCTAACTCTTAGTAAACCATTACGAATATGAAGAATCACTTACGTGAGGCGGTCAAATTTTTCACGGAATTATTTTGGATAATGATTATAGATATGGTAAGTACCAACATAGCATGCTGGGCATGTCAACTTACATTTTTTTTTTTGTTCAGTGATTTAAGAATAAACGTGGCGTTGCCGTTGGATGAGAATAAAAAATAACCTTTTCGTATTCGCTACTGTTTTTGCATTCCTCGTACAAACGTGAATTAGGAGAGTAGCGTACGAGTTAATTAGAATAGCTTCGAAATAAATATGAAAGCGTCATTTGTTCTTCATATTCACTTCAAAATGGCAGCGTCGAATTAAGTTTTTTAATCCACACAATTGACTAAAATACTCAAAATCATTGAACGGCGATAAGACGGAGAGATTAACTTTCAGCTGTGCAACCTTTTTGGAGGAGGGAGACTCACTTTCGAAATAATTTAATTCACTTCTAGCAAATACCTAATAAAACGATCATGGACTGAAGTCATAAAAGTTAGGCTCGGTTACTTGCAAACGGGATATTAAAATTTATCTCAAAAAAGAATTGGGGTGGGGATCATGGAAATTATTCGTTTCAAGAGAAAAGAAAACAATTTGTACAATTTTCCAATTTTCACCTAATTTTTAATGTGTAAACATCTTAGCGCTTGGTCAAGGGTAGGGGCTATAAACGAGAATTATAATTGTCAAATTTGCATCACTGGTACGTCTTACAATATTGTAACTCTCATTTGGGTGTGTTAGTTGAAATGTAGGTGTGTGGTTATGAGCGTGTGTGTTGCGCACACAAAACCACATACCTACATGATGGAAATTGCATTCAGATATTTTTATGTTTACACATCAATCCCTCATGAGTATAGCAGCGAAACTCACGCCTTTTTTTTTCACATGTTTACTCTCTAGGTATATAGGATACTGGTGCATGAATTTATACTGTAAAATGTATCGCCCAAAATTTGTGTTTATTGTTTTGAGAAATCTACAAAAGGAATAAAAATGAAATTTTCTGGAATCAGTGAATACGCACTAATTACATACTCACTATACCATTTGCCATTTACAGGCAAACATAGAGGCATGTTGTCTGTATGAGTGCATACAGACGACATATTTTTGTTTAAAGTGTAATGCACTAATAATTTGGGTTGCGGACTTTGGTCTGCAACCTGTCTGTTGATGCAGGGCTGAGCCTTGTATGGAGAAGGTGGGGGAAATATCCCCACAATATTAGTAACAAGATAAGATATATCTTCAGGGAAAGAAAAACAGTCATCAAAGCACTCTTGCTGATATTTTATTCCATAAGCAATAATTTATTAAATTTCACATAAATCGGTTTTATCAAATATTCAATTATTATTTTTATTTTTTTCTTAGTTCGGAAAACCTACCTATGTTTTATGTTTTCTTTACGTTTTTTTCACAACTACGTTTCTGTTTCAAATGGTTATTCGACTAGTTTTTAATTGTCTAAATATTTTTTTTTTTTTGATTTAAGAAAACCCCACCCCTAAATGAGTCAAACGGAGTTCCTTGGGTTTTTATACTTTCCAATTCTCGAGTAGATATTTACCGTGATCGAGGTTTTGTTTCAAAAGTTTCTCCGACTAACTGTGCATAAATCATTTTCTGGATAATGAAAAATCCCTCCATTGAAGGGATTGAATTGAGTCAAACTGGGTTTGTTATAATTCTAATATATCTTTCAGGCTACCTGGAGCCAAGTCACACCGGGAATTTTATACTGAATAGTGAAATTGTGATGAATTTTAGTTAACACTAGAAGAATGAAGCGTCGAGAGAAAATAACTCTCTAGAAGCGGATTGGATTACGATGCGTTCGCCCCCTACTCTAAAACCAAAAAATTACATTTTAGTTTAAGCTAGAATGTAATTTTATTGTCGATATATTTCGTAAATACATTACCCAATAGATTCGTTTTCGAACGTTTTCCTCAGATTTTTTCACGAATTCTTTCGAAAAACTTGAGAAGACTTACACCAATTTGTGTTTACTTGAATCTCCCTGATTATTTCTCACTCCGTCGATACCAGACCAATCACATCGTTCACGTTTGAAAAGGATGAAGACGAAATAAAATCAATAACTCTCTTGAAATGAATAAGAAAAAAAAAATTTTTTTAAACAGTGAAAATTGAACTTTTTTTACACAAATAATATCGATTTTTCTTTATTATGAATGTCAAATTTATGATTGCTATTTTTATTTTAGTGGTAAAACAGGAAATAACCAAGCAGAAAACTCGCCCTTTTTCTTGAAAAAGAAAAAAAGCACTTGTTGATTCCGTTTTGAAAAAAAAAAGAAAATGTTAACCCTAAAAGTGTTCTTTCCATTCTAAAATTCAAATTGAAAATATCTTCTGTTTTCGTATTTTTTCATTTTTTATTTGTTTTTTATAACTTCAAAGTACCTACCTGTCCATAAACGTTTACCAAACTACCGCCACATTAAACGGTACCGTGTAATATAATGTAAATGAGACACAATAAGGCGGCGAGGGTGCGAAAATATTTTTTAAACGTAGGTATTTATCGTAATAAAAGCATAAACGACGACTGCTCAAGTTTCGTTCATCGAACTGGTTATTGTAGGTGGTACGTGCTTTCATGCTTTGTTACCTTGGATAAAAGAATTTTACATTCACATTTATCGTAGTTAAAATATACATGAATGCACCTATTTTTTATTTTTTACATTTACTTTACGATATCGATCAGAAATTCGGCGGGAGAAGCTCGTAAGTGGAGTAAAATAAACCTCTTACTGTAGGTTTTCGAAGCATATGACCACGAGAAACTTTTGGTACTATAAACTGAAATTCAGTTATGTATGTTACAGGCAGTGTGTAATTCAGACATTTCATGCAATTGGCCTAGGCATTACATGTACATTGCCTGACAACAGTTATAGAGTGTAAAAATGAGAATAAAAAATCAATACATAATTCATAAAATAAATAAATCAATGTTGTGTTAATAATATTGTCAAATTTCTTTCTATATCGATAACAAGTATACCGTGTTCACATACCTTGTAAAGCTCGTCCATATGGAAATAATAAAGATTTTTTTTTTATGATGATTATTTTTTCTTTTTGAAATTGCTAACAATTACAATCAGTAGTTATTAATGGTTCTGCTCCTATGATTTCGTTGTTTTCTTATAATTAACTAACCTTCCTTGATGCCAGCTTCACTTGGCTTAATAATGAGAGTAGGAGGCTATTTTATCGATAATTGTATTCTTTTTTTATTTTCATTTTCTTCTTTTTTTTTTTTTTTTAATCAATAAGTACATATAAAATTATAGCGTATATGATCTCATGCAAATTGAAAGCTGAAATTAAGTTATTTGTATTATAATGATGGCAATAATTTTTTAATTTTTTCAGACTTATTTAGACGTTACTCTCATTTGTTTTCAAATTTACAAAAAAAAAAGAAAATTTAAACTAAAATCAAATTAAAGTACCTATGATCTCACCTCTTCAATCAATAGGCAATGTGGGTCTTACCTCAATGATCATTGATCACCGATTCGCGGTATCATCTGGTTCATATTAAATCCCAAACGATGAAAAATTCCCCTACCAAAATACTACCAACTGAAATTATTGGCTTCCAAATTCTACACAACAGTTTCTTTAATTTAAAAAAAAATTCCAAACTCAAACTGCAGTATTAAAGAGAAAAAGAGAGAAACAAATAAAATGTACTGAAAGGGGATTCAGAGATAGTAATATTTTTTCCATTTCTCTTTTGTTCCATCCTTCTTTAATCCTTCAACAGACGACAATTGAAATAATAAAAATAATGAAAATAATGAAAAATACATATTTTTGCTCGGGTTATTGAGACGGATCATGATAATAGCCTATTTTATCGGTAAGTAGATGAGCTTGGTGATGATAGAACAAAACAAATTGGTTCAGTAGTTTTAAAGATTAGCCATTATACACGCACGTATAGAACACTGTTATAAATTAGTATCAGATATTAGATATAAATATGCATTATATCATTAATTATAAAAAACTAAGAGTACCATATTTGAGAATATTCGCATCATTACATTATTATTTATTAAAATAAATATTTTACAGAGTTGTAGAAAAATTAACGTAAGTTATCAATATGAGAAACTTAGAATTTTATGTTAATAAATGATTAAATTGAATGATTTCAGACAGAGTTGCTTATCAGTGTATGAGAATTTTGAGAACTGAATATAAATGGCAGCAATGTTTTGCAGAATTTCACAAGATAGCTGATGTAGGTTATGTTTATATACATATTCCAGTTTCATATAAAAATGTTTTAATGCATGGCCAGGGGGACAGTGTTTCCTGATGTATTGGTATATAAACAGTTGTTACAAAAGTATATTAGGAAATGGTATGACTGTAGCACCCAATGTAATATTGTTAGGAGGTGTGAAGTCCTCTAGGAAACTGCCATTAGAACATGTTAGGCCTCTTGCAAGGATCAGAAGTGAGCATGTTTAGATGAAGTTTGTAATTCTCAAGTTAAGTATCGAGTGTGATGACTGATAGGTTATGATGATGAAACAAAATCAGTAGTAAGGACTAAACCAAAGTGAATAAGCTATGCTGTAAAAAAAGTTAGTCATTATTATTCGTAAATCACAACACAGACAGAAAGTATAAAATTTTTATGCTAGCAACACCGATTGAAATCTTGAGTTTGAAAAGGTGCTTTTCACGTATGGAACTTTTATATTGGCAACACTGATTGAAACATATGATTGAAAAAACATGCTGCCCCAATGGATCTGTGTGGAATGCGCGGCAGGAGTGTGATATCTTAATCTTCTTCAACAAGGTTTTAAATTTAGTTCACATGACATAAGCATT
The DNA here is from genome assembly GCA_011428145.1 of Ericerus pela. Lineage (NCBI taxonomy): Eukaryota > Metazoa > Arthropoda > Insecta > Hemiptera > Coccidae > Ericerus > Ericerus pela. The sequence goes on along the minus strand of WOFM01000589.1, from coordinate 605,987 downwards.
GCTCACTTGCTACACTCGTTTCGCAAACTTACCCTCGCATGTAAATCCTCACTTTCATACCTTGGTCTGTAATATACTATTAAAAACCATGTACCCCAAAAAACATTACCTAATGGTAGATACCATATTAAAATAGCTGTGTTCAATTGAAAATTGTTTTTCGAATAAACGTATTGCACTATAATTAGATCATACGGACCACTTGGGCATTGTGGTTTCTTTTTTCCTCATTTTTATGTCTCATTTGACGTTGCAGAGTCAAAGTCAATTTTAATCGTAAATGTATAAATTATAAATTATCTGAGCACTATTGTTGCAGGAAATCCGCGATAATTTAGTAAATTGGCGCAGAAGACTAAATATTTTTTTGAAAACTTCTTTGCTTTTTCTTCATAGGTAAGGTGTAGTTGTAATGTACCTATGAAAAATAAATCTTTACGTCTTCGGAATTTATTTCGAATCGGGTTTTGATTTCAGCCTAAAAATTTCTCGAGTGAGTTTTTTCCCAACTCGATTTAGTTTTGAGGAAAAGAAAAATAAAAGACATTTTGAAACGAAAAACAATCCATCTTACTTATACTGGGTTAATGTAGTGTGCGTTTCTTTTTTCGCTTTTATTTTTACGTTTTTTGTTTTTACTTCGACCTTAGTCGGCGTCTTTTTTCGTTTGGTGAATGAATAGCAAGATTTTTGAAATTTTCATTGAAATTCAACCGCCGTATCTACAGCTTACCAGCCACGTACAGGCCTATTTTATAGGTAAGTCTATAACCTACTGCATGTACTAACCATGTAAGTTTTGCCATTTTGTATTTCGTAGGTATAAAATGTCATTACTCGTTTTTACGATATTCTTAATGAAGCAGAAAATGTATTTTTACCATAAAGGTACCTGGGGGTAGGTTCCAATAGTGAGAATTTAACGCAGTCTCGTACAACTAATAGGCAAAGTAGAAAACGTAAAAAGAGGTTGTCTGCATCTGCATATATTTTGCAACTTGAAACGGAGCTGAGAGCTGTTTGTTCGCACGTGAAAACGAATGTAGGCATAGGCCGACTTAAAATGTTTTTTTCTTGCTTGGCGCACCGCATAATATTATGCAGGTTCGTCATAGATGCTGACTGGTGAAAACGAGAAATGGAATGCATTTGAGAAAATTCTGAGCCCCGAAAAACTGATATGCTTTTACTCATATTATTTTATGAGCTATTTAGGGAAAGGGTGGTAAGAGTACGCACTTAGTTTTATATTGTCAATCATGCATCCTCCCCCCCTAATATCTCACCCCGCTCAAATTTTCCTGTGAAATACAGGGGATCTATTAGCTATAGTTTGTCGTTAGTTTGGGTTTTGTAACTTGATTTGTAATTTCACGATTCGAATTTAAAAAAAAGAAGTCAAATGTGCTTCGGTGGGAGAGTACTCACTTGAGTATGCACTTTTAAAAACATTCCAAAAACCACTAGAATTCGAAAAAATTTTATAATATAAAACAAATTTTGAACAGTGTCATTTTTGTAGTAAAATCTTAGAATTAACAAATTGTGAAAATTTTTCCTTCTCAGTATGTACTCTTGAATATCACCAATTTCCAATAACTGAGCCCTATAATTACTGAATTTCCTTCTTGCTCAGAAATTTCCTTCATGAACTGGATACATTAAAATATCTTTCTTTACCTTCCCCTTTTCCTTCCCAAAAAATCATATTTTGAGTATTAATATCCTGCTTTGGGCTACGTGCGTACTCTTAGCTGACTAATACTTCTTTTGTAAAAATGTCTCTAAAAGCATATACATTGTAATTTTTTCAAATGTTTTTCCTGGGTATGCTTTTATATACTTTCACAAAAGATATTATTCATTTTCTGATGCTTATTTGGGAAAAAAATTGACTTCATGTCTAGCAATTTTATCGCAGAAAATTGTTAAGAAACACAAAAACATTTTTATCATATTACAAATTACACAGCCTACTTAATATCATGGTTTTTAGTATACAAGGTCTGTATATGAGGCTGTTCATTAGACATTTGATATAATATTTCAGCATAGCGCAGCCAGAGAGTAATATTCTCTTACATGACAAATTTTTATTATTTATTTTTTTCATAAAAATCAACAAATAAATGAACTTTGCGAGAAAGACGCTGCGGTACCCCAGCACCAACTTCAGTGAAGGTTTTTCACTACCAGATCTACGTATGAAGGTGATAAGAGATGAGTTACCATTTTGAGTTTTTACCCAATTTGCTTGCAACCAGGACATTAAAATTAACCTCATGGAAGGGTTAGGGGTGGGGATGGTGAAAACTATCCGCTTGTATATAATATATGTATTGTTCAAAATTTTGTGTGCATGGTTCTGAGAAAACTATTGCGTGGATAGGGCTGAAATTTTTACCAGAGATAGTTTTCATATTGGAGAAGGTCTGAAAGAAATTTTTTGCCTATCAGTTAGTTACCTAGTTTCTGAAAAAACTGGAAAACAAAAAATTCTTGAAAAAGTTGTTTTTCCAGAATTCTAAGAAAATGACTGAACGGATCGGGCTGAAATTTTTACAATAGACTTTCATTATTTAGTACAAGTTTTTAGAAGTTTAGTGCCTATTAATTCAGTAGTTTCCAAGAAAACTGGAGAATAAAATTTCTGAAAAATTTTGTATTCATGGTTTTGAGAAAACTACCCAACAGACAGGGTTGAAATTTTTACGAATGATAGCTATCATATCGGAGCAGGTCTGAAAGAAGTTTGGTGCTCATTGGTTCAGTAGATTTTCCTATGTTGGTACAAGTTTCTCAGAAGTTTGGTGGCTATTAATTCAGTAGTTTCCGATAAAACCGGAGAAGAAAAATTTCTGGAAAAAATTTTGTATTCACGATTTTGAGAAAACTACTACCAAACATACAGGGCTGAAATTTTTTCGAAAGGTAGCTTTGTACGGGTGCAGGTCTGAAAGAAGTTTGGTGCTCATCGGTTCAGTAGTTCTCATGAAAAATGGAAACAAAAAATCTTTGGAAAAGCAGTTTTTAGCTATAAAATATTGATAGATCGATACTTTTGTTAAAGATTTGGATAATTGTCGATAGTTTTTTGTAATTTCTTAACCTGAAACTAGTAATGAAATATCGATAGGTATATTGATAACTGTTACGGTAAGTATCAAGCAAACTGGGTTTTCTAGCGAAGCCTTGCTGCGCTATTTTTTTTTTTTTGTTTACATTCAAAAATACGGATGAATCGATAGATTTATTTGACATCTGCGAAAGAAAATTTTAGATTCTTCCATAAACTCAAAATAGCGACTCATCGCCCTCATCACCCTCATGCACATACCTGACAGTAAAAGTAAATTTTAAACCAAAATCATGGGTTAGTTCACGTATTTATTACTTGGTTGAAGTTTTTATCTCGAAAACAGCATTGTTAGTTGGCTAATGAGGTAATAATTATTATTACAAAATTATAAAATCACGAGCTGTACACACGTTTCGTTTTATAAATAATTTAAATAATTTTTCAATTCATTTTCAGGGTTGTAACTAGGTACGTGCGATCGGTGCATTCACTCAGGGTGGTAGAGTGTAAGGGCGCCATACTAACAAAAAAAAAAAAAAAAAATTGATATAATTAATTGTCATTGTCCGATACATTGTCAGGACAACGACAAAGAATATCATTCTGATTTAGGTAATGGGAGGGCGCCAAAAAGTTTGTTCGCCCAAGGCGGCAAAAAAGCCAGGTACAGCCCTGTTCATTTTATCTCACTTATTAAGTAGGTTTTCTACAAAAATTTACTTATTAATCTTGTGATCATAGGTGAAGATTCTGTGAAAATTTGACTGTAATTGTACTATTTGTTTTCAAGTTATTGCTGAACTTTGGTTGGATTCTGTAATTATTTAGATCATATGAATTCAATCTAGTTGGGGAATTCCAGCAATATCACCAGAAACAAACGAACAGTTGCCGCTAAATTTTCAGAGAATCTGAAACTAAGGTATCTTGATATCTCAGCCTTATTTCTAGCTCAATTGTTCGTATGGTTTTTACGATATAGCTGAAATTCAGTTCTAATACCTGCGTGAAAATAAACAAATGATAGTGCTTGTTGATATTTCAAATTTCCAATATTTTAATACTAACTTGACAACTGTGGTTCATAACGCGTAAAAATACAACCCAATTTTAGTTTTGAACAAAGTCTTTGTTAACTTGAAAGAAATTAAGTACCATATAGGTATTTGGCTATTAATCGCATTTATCATTGAAATATAAAATTTATGTCATCATCATTGCAAAAAATTGGGTGCTTCTTTCAATTATGTGTAATATATGCAGAACACAGTTACAATAAAAACTGTACCTAACATACAGTAAACTGAAAGCGCTTAAACAAACCTTGTAACTTTAAAGCTGATTTTATAGTTGAGCTCCAAAGTTGAAATTTCTCTTAAAGTGTCGAAAACTACTGCCTTTACCCTATATGATTATATGAAAATAATCTATCATGCCGAAAAGACAAATCAGAAATCAGAAAGTAGATAAGGTTATTCAGCCAGTAGTTTTTCGAAAGATGTGTGGAATTAAGTGACCTACTACTCTCCCTAAATCAACGCCTATTGTTACGCGCATTACGCTATCATCTTTGATTTAATTTGAAGAAATAGAAAGCCGACTTAAATAGTCTACCGAAAAATGTATCAAAAGTTTTAATTGCTGTAGAGGAGTTGGTAGATGATCATTGTATGTGCTGAAAACAAAAAATAATACCCACTACACAGTCTAACGCTGGTCCAATAGAAGAATTTTAAATGAAATTGAATCGTTTATTGTCATTTTTTACGAAAATTCTTCGTGTGGCTATCGATTTTTATTGCAAAAAAGTTAATTTTACTGTGTTTTTTATTTCCCCTTTATTTCCGCTCTTTTATTAAGTCCCCGTAAAATCTCCCTTTCTATTTAATATACTCCAGCATGAAAGTTTTTGTCGTCGTTCACGTAATGTCTGGCAGTGACATTGAACATCAAACGAGTACTCAAAGGGCGATTTTTCGTTTAGTAATTTTATGACATTATTTTCCTTGCATTCAAAGAACGAACTGTGAAAAAATCAAAAAGCCTTTTTCTTTTTTTTTCGTATTCGTAAGTCGTGGGTATTGGGGATAGGAAAACGAATATGATCTCATTTTGTTTTTGACGAGCTGGTCTAAAAAAATAAAAAAATTTCACCAATCGAAATTTTCTCAAGAAATAACTTATAGTCCCCAATTCTTGACACATGTCTGAAACCGTATCAAAACACCCGAAATCAGACGTGCGTTAAATTTAAATAAATGTGGAACGACCTAAAGGTAGGTGCTTCGCACCCAATATGAGAAAATCAGAAAACAATAGTCGCAATGTTAGGTTCAACGTGATTGTTCCAAAAATACACTTTATCATTGTTTGCGATTCTTTTAAAATTTAATACCTATACTTCACCATTTTCCTTTTTTATAAGCTTTTATTCTACTCACTTTGCGATTTTAAAATAGGTTTACCAATGCTGCAGCCAACCTTCCGAAACAAAATAATGTTTATTTCGCATGAAGCGAAAGCCAAAAAATAAAATAAAAGATTATCTTTTAAAAATTCGTTTTTAACCTAATTAATTTCTTCTTCTTTCCAATGTGCGAATTGAAAATTCATTATCTACCTATCGTACAAAGTTGATAAAATAGAAAAGTTTTGACAACTGGGAAAATCAGCTGAATCTCTCAGTCTGTGAAAATTGCAATATGGGTCTGCGTCGTTTCGCCGAATGTTTTTTCACCAACGGACATTTCACCGAAGCGAATTCACCAACGTTTCAATTTAGCCATTAGTATTTTCACCTAATGACTGTTTCATCGAGTACACATTCACCGGCAGGTTTTTTCATCAATTACCTTATCTTTATTTTTCAACATCATTTTAAATTAGTGAACGCTCATTCATTAGCCATTACCGATGGAAGACTTTACAAGTATTTTCTAGTTGGGATGGAGGGGTTGAATAACAAACCTCCTCTTTGCTGTACTACTGGGTTCTATTCATCACATTTTGACTGTTTTTCACATATCATTAGGTACATAACAACATGTACCAATACGTAGCAGACACCTAAAAATCACCAAAGTGTTGCCAAAATTATCAATTTTTTCCATATCGATATTTTTACTTATACTTTTTGACGTTTTTTTCAAGCAAATCCGTGAAAGCGTTGTCAAAAATTTTGATACGTATAGACACGTATCGATATTTTCTCCTAAATATCGATATTTTGCATATCGATACAAACAAATATCGATATTTGGCAACACTATCAAACTGATTAAATAAACACCAAAATTTGCAGCTTCAACCATAGGGGTCGAAATGGGCCATTTTCTGGAGAGAATAGTTCATTTGAACCAAACAGTGCAATGACCTAAATGATCAAAACCCAAACTCTCAAAGAACTAGTTCGTGACCGATTTGAATTTTTGATATGATGAGTTGGAAGAAAGGATTCAACAGTCCGCTACTGCTGGAAGTAGTCAGGTTCCAATTCGAATTATCTCCATTCACTGTTCCCATTTTTTCATTTATTATCATTCTTATCATTTAGGTCATAATTTACTAGGCAGTTCATTGACTTATATATTTTTGTGACCAAGACCGAATGAATTAAACTTTAAAAAAGACCTGAAATTCCGATCACTGGTCACTTCGCGGTTTCGAACATCGCTCTTCATTTATAATCAAAAAGTAATTTTTTTTCTTGATAAAAGAAAAAAACCAAAAAAATTACAAACTTATTTATTCAAAAGGGATCGAGGTTATCAGTTTTTACTCGTGTGTCTAGTCTAAAATTCCATTAAAAATATAGTTTCTGTTCCAGCATTCGCATCTAATCAATATCCAACATAATTATGCTCGTAGGCATCAATTGTTTAATCGTTCAAGCAGCATTTTAATGGATGTACTAGAATGACGTAATTATAATACAGATTACAATGTTACATAGAGGACTCTGCCCAGTTCACCAGTTTCTTCTTAATCTCGCATTATTTCGTCTCATTTTATAAAATTATACTATCACTCCATCGGCATCGATGGGTGACTGATTTATGATTTCCTGAACAATACTCCTTTTGTACATTTCTGGGAAAATAAAAATTTTGCAAGATCATTCTCTGCGCGTGAGACTACTATGATTTTTCAATAGAGAATCTAATAAAGTTAAATATCGCCGACGTGTTAATTTCAGCATTGAAGTTGTCACGTCACGTTTGATATTTCTGCGAATAAATAAAATTATGAATTTTGATTTGTTTTTATTTCCTCTTTTCTTCTTCACCATAGCAGGACAACGAATGTACGATTCTGTAAAGTAAATTCACTGTTTTCACATGCATGTCATGTGTGCCGCAGCCAGCATTCACTATTTTAATACAGACTCTTATAATATAGGTAGGCTAAGGTAGACGTTCGTATCTAACTAACACCAAAAATAGAATTCAAACTAGTTTTTTTTTTCCACTTTAAATGCTTCGATCTCGAATGCCATGTCATGGTTTACGAAAAATTACCTGTATATTTACATAAGTTGGTACCTAACTCATATCGAGACTTAATAAAGTGCTGGCGATACGCAGTACACCATCTTATAGGTCTTCATTCTCGTATATAATCGAAACTGAATGTCAGAATTACATTATTAAGGTACCTTTGTAATACGATTAAAGAGTAAATATAAATACTTTTTTGAATTTGGATAGACTAAATAAGTAAATCTGAACTATAGAATCGTTTTACATGTTTTTTTTTTTTTCCAATCTATAATGAAGTACAATGTATTCAGAAGTGTTGCTTTTGATTCAGTTTGATAGGTGTAGATGTCTGTAATGTATTCTTATTTAAAGATTCTGAAGTTGAAAATAAACATCAACTATTTTATTTTGTTCTAGTCTAGATGATTTACTCAAATAAAAATTGCGATTCATATTAGGAAAATAGTGAATAAAATAAAAATTTGGTTAATTAGGGTTCCATTAAATCGAGTTAAAACAATTTTTTTCAAATTAATAATAAAATAATGCGTTTGCATTGGTAGGCATCTCACTCTTTTTAAATTTCAGTCGTTTCAAATACAGTTCATAAAATATTGCCATTTAAAACGGTAATTGGCCGAAATATTCGCGAAGTGTACAACTGCTACAAACAATAACGATAAAGAAAAAAGATTCGCGTATATGTACAACTTAACCTTTTCATCACTTTTCATATTTCCACAGTAAAAGTCACAAAACTTCTGAAGCGAGAGTGTCGAATTACTTGCTACTCATACAACACCAACTTAAAAATAAAAAGTTATCTAAAAACTAAATAGGAAATTTAACTAACTTGTCAATCACAAATTTTTACATTTTCCTATTAGAGCTGTTGAAACATCTCTTAAAATTTATCTGGATGATACACAAGTAAATTTCCTCAAATTTTCTACCTCAGAATTATTTCAGCACAAAAATTTATAGCTATAAACAGCGGAAAATAGTTTTTTTTTCTGTTTTTAAAATCAAAACTCTGTGTACCTTAATAATTTTTTTCATGATATAAAATCAAAAACGTTCTGAGACGAAAAAATTATTGGTGAAAAAACTCTAATAAGATGACGAGATAGTATCAAATTTTGAAAAACCCTAATAGGAATTGATTTGAGTTGAAAGCCTATATAATAATTATATGTTACTGGACACACAGAGTAATTTCAGTAGTTTTGAATTGATATTGTTCATAAATCTGCAAAAAAAGTGAGAACTGAAGAATATAACAAAAATTTTGATAACATTACTAGAAATTTTAATATGACTTATTGCTTTAGAATGTCCAAGTATCTGTAATAATATCAAACTTCCCATTACCAGATTAAAAATAAAATTGAAAAATTCACTAGGATGAGGAGTGCAATTTGAAAATATGAAATGGATAAATGATTCCAATAACTTTTGATTTCCTATTACCTGTTATTTAAATGAGAGAATATTTCACACTGTACCACTGAATTGACTTTTAAGAAAAATTTTACTTCAGAATTCCTGAGAAATACACAAATATTTAGAATAAAATTTTCTAAATGGCAAAAATATTGATTTTGGATAGTTCTCTCTCATTTCGCTTGAAGTCTTATCACCAGTACACAGCGTTTTATGAAGTTTTTACGGATAATAGACAGAATTAGTCCCAAAAATATTTCCAATTCAGAATATTTAAGTAAAAACAAAATTATTCTCCAAAGTAATTATTAAAATTTATGAACGTGAAGCAGATTACGGATCAAAATATTTGACTAAATTCTTGTTTTTCAACTCGAATCAATTCCTATTGATGTTTTTCAAAATTTGGTAAAGTCTCATTGTCATATTATAGTTTTTTTCATCTATAAGTTTTTCATTTCAGAATGTTTTATTATGATGTATCCACACTTTTGATTTTGAAAACAGTAAAAAATTATTTTTTTATTTTTCTATTAAACTATATTTTGGCGTTTAAATAATTCTGAGGTAAACAAATTCCAGCAGGTTTCCTTGTGTATCATTCGAATAAATTTTAAGAGACCTTGAAACAGCTCCGATAAGAAAATGTAAAAATTTGAAAATGCCGGTATTTAGTATTTAAATAATTTTCTCTTTTTAAATTTTTATTTTTTTATGAATAGCAATTTAGTTCTACACCTTTGCTCGAGAAGTTTTGTGACTTATACTAGTGGAAGTTTGAAAAGTGGTGAAAAGGTTAGAATGACTCTATAGTAATTTGTTGAAGAAAAAAGGTACAATACAAACTGAAGCAGATCATTCCTGCGCCTTCACAGTTTAATCAAATTGAACCTTCGATATTCATCGATGCTAAGAAAAGAGTAAGTTTTGTTTTTACTTTTCCATACTGTTGGACTGCTTAATTTATTCAAGTTCATTTCATTCCAATGAATTTGAAAATGTCATAGTGAACTTATTGTTTGGAAAATGAAAAGGATAAATAGAGTGGGATTTCGTTTCTACTCGCGCGTCCAAAAATGAATATACGAAGATTAAGCCTCATTTCGGTCTTCGGTCGATTTTCTACTTTCGGATTCAACTCATGTTCTCGCCGATAAGAGAGAACCGGCGTAAAGATCCATCTGATAAGGAGCTGGGGAAATTGTGCAAGATCCTCTCATACCCTGCGAAATGCTACAATAGCTGCTACGTATGTTCGAATTTTTCTGCCAAAAATACACCGAATATCCTCTACTACACCGAATTGTTTTTCACACAGATCTAATATCCGGATTCGAATCAATATCCTCGCGGACTGTACATTTTTTTCTCTGTTGTTCTCGTTTTTTTTTTTTTTTTTTTTCCTTATCTTTATTGGTATACCATTTTTAAAAACTGATGGTAGACGGAGCAACAAAAAATGGATACGTCTTCGCAGTAGGATTTTCATTCTTTTCGTTTGTTGTGGAAAAGGCACTTTAAAAAGCGAAGCAAAAACAGAATGAAACCAGAAAAGAATGAGTGGAAAAAAAAAAGAAAAAAGAAGGGAACTTTGTGAATTCGACGAGCAACATTTAAGAAAGAGCAAAAAAAGAAAAACGAAAAACGAAAAACGAAAAAAAAAAACAAAAAACAAAAAACAAAAAACGAAAAAAGCTATAGTGTTTCCATTTTGTATTTCGACTTGGTGAATCTGCAGCGTTGAAAATAACCCACAACAAGAAATAAGTAGAACGCAAATTATTGCGAAATTTCAAAAGACGTTCGTCTCGACGACGACGACGAATTGTGGTCGTCGTCTTACTCCGGGTACTTAATGTACGTGCTCCGGAAAAAAATGTTTTCCAAACATTAATAATTGTTCTGGAGGTCACGATTTTGGGCAGAAAAACATTTCCCCACTGTGAGATCTGTAGAAAACGAATTACCCTCGGAGCTCGCCGCTACGAGCCAATTTTTCGACGCGAATCCGTCGTCATTTTGTCGCCATTTTAAAGGGTGTTCAACAAATGGCGAACCACCGTACTTGGGTGGCAAATAATTCCTAAAGAAAAACTTGGTTACAACTGTCGAATCGGTGCCAATGTTGAAAGGATTGTAAAACGCAGCTGTAAAATACATTAATATTCGATCAAACTATAACGGCTGATGCAAATATTCTTTTGAAAATGACAGCATAGGCTTAGGTAACTACTGGTTTATTTGAAATTTTATCCAAAAACTTGTGTAGCTTTTTGCAAGGTTTTCAGCTCATTTCTACAGATGCTCATCACGTCTATATCTCATGAAAGAAATTTTCGAACAGGTAGAAATTATCATCCAGTTAACAGCACGCACCCATAATTTGGCATTGTTCAAATTTAAGGAACCTTGTTGCAGAAATTAAAAACTTGTGGTGTAAGTTTTCGACACGTTCAAAGAAATTTCAACTTTGGAGTTCTAACGTAAAATCAGTTTTAAAGTCACAGCATTGTTTCATGGCTCCTTGGAATCAGAAATCTATCTACTATTAATTTTAAATATAGTATTGAATTTAATTTCTTTATATTCATAATTGATAATAATGAAACTAAAAAATATCAAAATCCTTAGTTTGTGACAGTACCTAATGATTTATATAGTAACAGTTACTGCATTATTTTGCGACACTCCAGACATAATAATATAAACCAAATTTACTGTATACAGCTACCAACCTCACTTAATAAATAAAATATTTTTTTTCTACTTTTATTTCTCAAATTTTCGTATTTATAAAACGCTGTGGGGAAATTTCTGAATATTTACCTATTTCTACTCATTTTCTTTTTCTCTCGACATATAACTGTAGCTATTGGACACCCATGAAGATAATTTTTATCTGTATTTTGCAAAATCCTGCATCTTTTGAACTTCATCTGGTTTATCTTACATTGTCCAAGGATCGTTTTCTTTTCCCTTATCATCTCCATGGTATATACATTGTTATAATTTTAATATTAAATGCTCTTGCCGAATATTCCTTGAAGTTCGACGTTAATTTTCTTTACATCTGCAACTTCTTTTAATTTTTCATTTTTGTATTGAAGATAATTTTTGCACATTTTTCATCAGTTTGTTTTTACTCACAATTGAAATAACATGTTTTGCTTTCCATATTTTGTTATATTTTTATTATATTTGAATATATAATTGTAAATTTAAAAATGTGTTAATCTCTTAAAAAGCAATGGGTGATACTCAATGGCGTGGTTCTTGGATTCTATTCCAGGTTTATTGGAAACATAAGTAAAAAAAACCACCACATACAACCTAAGGTATGTTTTGATATAATAATTTTTTCAATATCCATGTTGACATTGGGTCCACAAATCCTGGTAGACCAAGTGGTTTGGGAAGTGATAATTCTAAGTTACCTCCCAGTGCAGTAGTTTTTATACCAGAAAACTTTTAGCCATGATTCATGGTTTTATATAAAAAATTATGTTGGAACTGTTGGTGGGATGTTGAAATGACCACCCTAGCATACCACATTACTTTACCAAATAATCATTTAATAGTGCCTTAAAATGGTAAATCTATCTATTACTATCCATTTTGAAACACTTTTGTTAAAAAAACATACACCAACTTCACTTTACGATATAAAAAGCTTTAATGGGAAATAAGTTTTATTTTTTCTAAAATGTAACAGATATTATGATTCATATCTAGCAATAATACATAAGCCTAAGAATGGCTAAAAACTCAGGTGTTACAATCCAACACATTGACTTTTTGTTCTTACACTAGTTTGTAACACTTGTGTTGCAAACAAATGAAATGAAAAATTTGAGGCATTAGTTAAGTTTGAGACAAAATAATAAATGGAAATTTGTTATTTCATATAAAATACGTGCTCTTATTCACCCCTCAGGGTTGTTTTATACAACAATTCTTCAACCATTAAAATCAGTTGCTGGACTATGATTTATCACTTTTTGGGAAATCATCAACAGAAGTAGGCAGTTAGTGATATTACTGTGGCAGTATCCTTAATTTTTACATATCTAGGCGAAAAGTGTCACAAACTACTACATTTACCCTACAATAATAAATAATTAATGAATTGTTATAATGGCAATTTATAGGCCGAATAATGTTATCTTAAATATATTATGTGGGTATATTTAGGCTAATATTTCAGCTCGTTTTTTTCTTGTTTAAATGCTCCAAATATATTATGGTCTAAACAGTAACTTTAGATCTGATGTTCTGAACACGCAAATATGCATGAGAATCTAGAATTCTCTCAACATTCGTGGCATATTCTTGGTATGGAAAGAGTCGCAAGAAATTAAAACAGTCTTTTTTTGAAAAGAGTACTAGGTGTAGACATTCCTTCGGAAATAGGCTATATACAGAGTAAAAAACTTTTTTTTGAACGTACTACAGTCCATTTTCAAAATTGAAGCAGGTAACCAGTCAGGCGGATTCTTGGTAATTCCTTCATTTTGTGCATATTATGCAACTTTTCATACTTTAATTGTTCAAAATTGTTTCGCGTCGTCTTTTTCGTCATACACAGCACAATCAGGATGAGCCAAACAATTTCCTCCATTTCCAGAGCAGATTTCCAAAATTTAAAAATTGGAAAACTCTTAATTTTTTGATATCGTAGCTCCTGTGGCTACTAAAATTTCGAAAATAAATTTTGAAGTTGGGCCATATGGATGTGAAGAGGAAGTTTTTTTTCTAGTCGTACTCCGTTTTATTCATATTTCAGATTTGACAAATCACTCATGAATCACCCTGCATATGCAGTTTTTACAAACAACTGAACGAACAATGAAACACATTGTTCGAATACACCAGCTGATAATAATTTATGATTTGGTGCATAAATGCATTGACTTGCCTATTTTTATATTATTATTTGTATGCAGTGACCACATTTTGTGTTTGACTCCAACTGCAGGTACTCTGTACCTACACAACTGTCAGTTTACTGTACACTTGTGTCATTTAGAATTTGTTTTTCAACAGTTTGTAGCAGCCTATTCGATTTATGTTTCGTCAGTTTTAGTTCTTAAATTTATTTTTGTAATTATAAAATTATACATAGGTATTTGCAATTAAAATGTTAATCTATAAATCGGTATATAAATAAATTTTTTCTACCTCCTTCACGCAGAATCACTGAAACATAACTTCGAATGACCGCTAAAAGTAATAGGTTTATTAGGTAAGGAATAACTGGCATTGCAGCATGGGCTATAAAACTAAAATGGAAATTTAATGACCATTTCATTCTAGGTGACTAGAAAAAATTGAATTATAAAGCAATTTAATAATGATCTTCATAATTATGAAAACAGAAAAGGTCAGGGAAAGTCTCCAATGTGATTGCGAAATGACTAAGCAAAAACAGTCAGAAAAATTAAATGTATATGTTAGGAGCAAAAACTAAATTTCCTCAATGAGCAACAAAAAAGCTCAGAAGGTGTTCTTTCATTCAAAAATTGCCAAAATGCAAAAATTCATGTTCTGGCTGTTTTTAAATGCTCAGAATGCGTTCTGTGATATAGGCTAATATTACAACACAAATTTTATGTTGTGGTATTTGTCTAAATACACAGAATGCTTGGTGGAAGTTTTTTAATTCCACAATGCACTCTGTATGCGACTTTTAATGCCACAACACAAATTCTCGATGTGGCATTTGACTGAAAGGAACAAAATGCGTTTAGGAAGTTTCTCAATTCCATAATGCGTTCTCTGCGCACTTTTATCGACACAATGCGAATTTGAATTGTGGCAATAAAACTAAAGCTCTGTTCACAATAAAAAAATTAACCCCAAAACGTAAAAAGATGCTTTTATGATGCAAGATTTTGCCACCTGTTGATAAAAATGTGATGTTATTACACAAGAAAATAGGGTGTAATGACTTGAACAACTCGGGTTAATGGAATAGCATTTCATTTTTATCAGCAGATCACAAAAACATGCATCGTCAAAGCACCTCTCTACATTTTAAGCGTTATTTTTTGTATTATGAACAGGGCTTAATATACAAAATGCCTTGTGGAATTGAAAATCTTCCACAATGTGTTCTGTTCCTTCCAATCAAATTCCACAATGCGAATTCATGTTATGGCATTAAAAGTCACACACAGAATGCGTTGTGGAATTGGGAAACTTCCACAACACATTCCTGTGCATTTAGGCTAATAACACAACATGAAATTCGTCTTGTGGTATTAGTCTATAGCTCGGAACATGTTTTGAGCATTTAAAAACAGGCAAAGCACAAATTTTCATGTTTTGGCAGTTTTTGAATGATAGAACACAGTCTGAGCACTTTTTTTTTGCTCACTGAAGGAATTTGGTTTCTGCTCTGAGCATATATATTCTATGATATACTTATGTGAATGGCAGAAAACCATCTATATATCTATATATTTATATCTATATATATAATATGTGGGAACTGCCGTACATTGTCTTATATGAAATACATCTGCTAGTTTTAGGGGGCGGTGTAATAGCTGTGCGATCAAGTTCACCACTTTTAATTGGCGAATATGTAGGTACTGGGTTTGATTTCCCAAACCAGCAATACCTACATTATATTTTATATCATTATTATATAAATAAAAATGTAAATGTTTGTTACTAACCTAAGATCTCCGAAAGTTCTTCACCAGTTGCTTCGAAATTTTGAGGAATTATTTGTGTTGTCCAAGGAATGTTTTTATCTAACTTGAAGGTATGTAACTCCCCTGGTGGAAAAGTTATGAATGTTTGAAACTTCGGTGATCTTAGGTTCGTAAAAAATGCATATGTCTAGCGGGGCTGACATTGCGGGAAAATAGTAAGAAATAAACATTTTCGAAGGAAGCTCACATTTAAAAGTGAATTTCATAGGCTGAAGAAAAAAAAGAAAACTCCCAAAACAGAATTACAGCCAAACTTAAAATTTTGTGAACTGTACTTGCATTTTTTCGTACTTTCACGTTTGAGTAGGAAAGTTGTCTTTTGACATTCAAACTGACACGCCTCCAAGTCAAAATTAGTTTGAAAACATTCCGAGACAAATTCATTTAACATACACTCAACTATGGGAATAGAATCAATAAATTTATAAATTCTAAAAACCATAGTTACCGGGTATCCAAGGGAGGAGAGAAATTTCCAAAATTTAATTTTAAAATGTTTTTCCGAACCTTTTTCTTCTCTCATTTCCTTTTCAAAATCCACAAAAACCTCGACTCGTTCAACTTTTATGTTAGAAAACAATAACACATTGAAATTTTAGGTTCGATTTCAGTGAAGCCTGTCGAATGTTTAATGGTTGGTTAAAGTTGAACGCCATTCGCTGAAACACCCTGTAATGAGAGATCCAGATAGTTTTTATTCGTTATTCCTTCCCTTATTGAAAAATATTATTTTAAAAAATGAACTTTTCCAACGCTTCTCTTCTTTTTTTTTGGTATGCTAATTAAACCATCCGCCAAATTTTCCTTTTCAACGATTTTAGAGTCGAGAAATTTTCCTTCCTTTTTATGGCGAAGCTAACAAATAGCCTTGTTATGGCTAGATTTAATCGTCAATGGGAAAAAGAAAGGAAAAGTAATGAGCGAGCACTTTTTTGGAAATATTCTTCCTTTGGTTTTTTCTTTCTTTTTTTGTAATCCTTTTTGCGCTATTTGACCTGCAATAAGAAAAGCCTCAACTGGGTAATTTTGGGACGAATTCTTTGTTTTTAAAAATTCATCGAAATAGCTGACGAATATTTGTTCTTCGAACGGGGAAAGGGAGCTGTTAGCAATTAGCTTCGTATTTTTTTTGCCTATTTGTTTTAACATTTGACCAGTTTATTCTAAATTTGTTTGTGCTTCTATATTGAGAGATTTTATTTCCTCTAGCTTACAGAATTATAATGTTTTTATTGCAGCTTAGCAATCGCAGTTAGGCCTTTGAAGTTTATTCCAGCTGAAGAATGATTGATTTTATGAGCCATACTTCGAGATTGCTCAATTTGAAAAAGGGAGATAGATTAAAGAGATCAAAATCATTCGTAATCCTCAAAAAATATCGATTCTAAAAAGAATGGGGTTCGTGAAAATTATTTTAATTATCCCCAAAGATGCTCCTCTGAACGGAAATATTAATAACTGTCTAAAGATTCCCCTGACTACTCGCTTTTAAATTCTTCATCCTTGACACACAACTACTACATCTGTAGATACGTACTATAATAACGTTTTCTAAAATTTAGAACAAAATATTTTATGTCGATGTTCAAGAAGTTCTTTCTAAATCCTTACAATACAAAACAAAAATTTACAAAACTCTTGGCAGATATTTTGAAGCAATTTTGAAATAGATGGCTTTTAAGTTTTCTTTATAGGAACCCAAAAGTGATTGAAGAAATTCTTCTCAAGTATCAGCCTAATTTTTTGCATCTGAGATTTCACTTAAGGAACCAATGCAGAATTTTTTGTTCCTCATTAGGTAATCAAGAAAATTCTCATTTAAATTTTTTGGTAAATATTTAGGTACCTGTAAATAAATCTGTCACTTCTGGAGTGAAGAGAGGACTTATGCATCTAAATTATTATGAAGGTATTATATAATGTAAATTATATGGGATAAATTTCTCTTTTGGGTGTTTTTTTTGTTTATATATTTTACTTTGGTAGAAAAATTCTATGTTTATCGGGTGTTATACCAAGGAAAATTAGTCTATTGGTATTGCAAAAAATTTTTCATTCAATGAAGCACAACTTTTTAAAACCTCATTTTGCCAAGGATTCTTAAGTCGAACAGAAAATTGCTGCGTCAACCTCAATAAGGCAGTTTAGATTCTGATGGTTTTAGGTAGTCTCTTCAAATTTTGTTCGTACGTAACTAACCTGGCTAGAAATAATTTTGTACTGTGAGAGGATTGAGGAGAACAAAAGTGAAAGCCAGGATTTTAGTAAGTTCAAACAATGTTTAGGGCAATTTTCACGCACATTTGTGAAATTTTAAACATCATCCAAATGTCATTCTATGTCCGCCACCTCTATCGGTTCTTTGAAAATCACGATAAATTGTGTTATTGGGTGGAGCGGTGGCGGAGGATGTGGGTCAAAATTTTTTCTCTCTTGGTGAAACTTTCAAAATTTTGAACTATTGTCCCATCTAAGATGGATGTTAGAAAATTCTGAGGAACTTGGTGGAGATTTGGGTCGTTTTATGGTATACTTTGTACTTATGCTCAATAATTAGGTGAATACAAAAGTACCTACCTAGTAATAAAGTTTAAAAAGTGCATTTTCCACCACGATCGAAATACAAATCAAAAAGGTTTAAAAATCACCCGAAGAATTCCACAATAATTGATTTGTTAATCGTAAAATTAATTTTCAGCCTATTTTTCGGTAACTGAAGTATTTTTCCACACAATTCAGTGTACGATCAAAGAACTGAAAAATTTTTTTTTTCATCATATCAAAAGTGCCATTCTCCTTGAATGAATTTTCCTTTACAAATAATATACACCATCTGCCAACAGAGGTACCTTTCAAAGTACAACGCTGCGTGGGTTAAGATAATACGAGATTCACTGACTAACCAACAAAAATAATTAGCTTAAAAGTAATTTATTGTTGATGAAAATGTTTTATATGGTAGGCAATGATTCGGGATCCGTAATTCGAATCAATTTATCATAAGAGGGTAGACCACAGTAGAATGGTTTAAGAATTTGAATTTGAATTATCGTTGTACATGTTTCATTCTGATTTCCTATTCTAATTAGTTATTTGTTTTGTTTTTGTTTTTAATAATAGAATCGCCCTCTTTATGTCTTTATTCAGCACGCAGCAAGCCTCACCATGCCAATTATGAATTTATCTTTCGACCTTTTCCATCTCCATCTAAATAAACTGGCCAACTTTTTAGGTTGCATCCAATGTGAATTATGGAGAATAATGTCGACGAACTCGATATTTTTTGTGTATTAATATGAACGAATTAATTAATAAGAATATCGTTCAAATTAACGGATTTGTATGTTGCTCGCTTTATATTTTGGAGTTATTATTTTTAATCAGAAGGTGAAAACTGGTAGCTGGTGAAGAAATGCACCAACGTATTACATCACCGATTACCCTCCACCGAGGTAGGTACACAGATATTCATAATTAGGTAACGATAATAAATAAGTTCAGCGGAAATCATGAGCAGGCAAGTATAACATGTAAACCGATATTTTTTTTTTTTTATCTTTTTTTTTATTATTTATTCGTCGCAAAATTATTCGGTACTGGCCAAATGTTTAGGAAGGTAGTTATAGAAATACGTATACTATATTCCTACTGTTTTGTGTATCTGCAGGTACGAATGTGTAGGGTGGAACATTCCACGATACGAGTCTGCCTATCGTTTCTTTTTCGTTAACCAAAAATTCGACTTTGTGGTCGTACACCTGCCTGTTGAAGAATGGAAGTTGGTATAGAAGTAGCGGATTTTCTTTAAAAAGGAACCGAAGAAGAACCTTAATTTCTTTGTTGGCATACTAAGTAGGTATATAAATACAGTACTAAATTCGTGCATGGTGAATAAACATAATCTGTAGGTGTTTTCGTTTAGGTACGTGAGTAACTATATATACATGTATGGATAGGAATCACTAGGCCTACACAACCAAATACTTACTTTAAAATAAGAAGAGAAGTTCTTTTAAAATTCACAATAAATAGTACGTAGGCTATATTCATTCTTCTAAGTAGTAGATATTCTAAGTTTGTAAGATCATCCAAAATCCAAAATATAAAAGAACCTATTTTTTTTTTTTTGTATCCAAATAGGGTCCACAGGCTGTTTAAGATTCATAAGACAGAATTTTCAGTGCCAGTTTTTCAGATTGTTTTCAACACATAATAAGTCGAAGAAATATTTTAAATTTTCATCAGTTTTTGGTAAATTCATATTTTGTGATTTTTTTTTATTAGGTACCCACGCACTTCTTTTAAGCTGGGCAAAAATGTTTGTTGGAAAACAAGTAATATAATTGGATCAATAAAAGAAAAAAAAAACTGAATAGAGAAACTCGATTTTTTAATCGTTTAAGAATATACTTAATTCAAAAATAATTTTGCTGGACTCCAAAATTTTTGACTGAATTTTTTTTACCAAGAAATAATTAGTCATACATTTATTATTGCCATTGATTAATAAAATGTCATCAGCAATAGAAAACTTATGGATATAAGGACGGAATAGGTGAAGACCATTTTATTTCTTTCAATATGTTTGTGAAAATTTAAATAAAAGAAATTCTTCAATGATTGAAATAAAATTACTCTGGTCATTTAAAAAAATTCTAAGGACGTTTTCCTCGCCAATAATTGACAAGTCTAATCATAAATAAATAGATTTTTATAGAAAATTAACCTAAAAAAAAATAGATCATTGAAAAGCTGATCATTTGAAAAAGTTTTTACAATGCAGAAGTTTGATGTCTGTCTTTTATTTCTTGAGGTAAAATATAGTCGAAATTCATCAAGTTGAGCGAAAAACCACTACCTACTTGCCTATCTTTTGTTTTCAACTGTATAAAAAATCATTTTTCTCCATACAATTTGGATTTACAATGAACCAGTTGTAGAGAAAATTAAATTTTATTTCAATAGATACCACTAGATTTTGTTTCATCACCAATAAGATTTTTTGATGTAAATTCGTGCAGGTAATAATCCAAAATAATCAGAAAATGAACAGAATTTACCTAAACGATTAAGTTCTTAATAAATTGAAAATTATTACGTATTTTCAAGATTACTGTATGAGTGTAATTTCCAGCATAGCAGTATGTAATCCAAAATTTTGAGAATTCGGATAATATTATGAAGAAGAAATATAATTCAAAACTTTCCTTCTAAATTTTTCTTAAAATACATTTCTTGTATTTCGGTAGAAATTTTCTAGATTTTTCATGATAATTGCACGCCGAATATTACCGAATCGAACAGCCAGTTTGAAAGAAGAAAAAAATAATAATATGGAAAATTGCTGTTTTTTTTTTAAGGAATTAAATAATTTGGTACACTATCACACAGTTTTCTACCATCTATATTGTAAACTGAAGTTTCTTTTTTTTTGTAGCAGCATTTCGCCTCTCCCACTCGACAGATATTTGCAAAATTTTAACCTCATATAGGTGCCTATTCTCAAATAGATTTTGACAAGTTTCGTCTCAAAAGCTCAATTCTGAGAGCTGTAATGAAGTTTGAAAGCTTCAGTTTGGAACCTGTTCCTTTCATAATTAGTTATATCAATTTTACCGAATGGTTTTTGGGTCGTTTTTGTATACAATCAATTTTCATTATTTTTTTCTCTCGTATTTTTCACTGATTTTTCTTTGGTATTTAATTTTGTTTAATGCCGTACAATATGTCTTTGCGCGCGCACGCTGTCGAATATTGATGTGGAAAAAAATTTTACACCCTTTAAAAACGTACCCCAATACCGTGTAGTTAAACATATTATTCAATTTTAAAATAGGAAATTATTACTTACTTGGAAATGATGGAAAATTTCAACAATTACTTAGACACATCGTTTGTTGAAAATAACCTTGAGAATTTATTACTTTCGTAAGTTTTTAAAATATGGAATCTTTGACTCGGCTTGGGCGTTCAATTGCACATGTCATATGAAGGCAAATAAAATATGAAATAAAATACCACGAAATTTGATTTTAAAAATTCTCATTATTACCAACTAACACGACTAGACATTTTCAGCATATAATTATTGTGCCAATTCATCATAAATGCATGTACTTCAAGAATATGGAAACTATTTTGCGACAGTTAGGCGGTTATGAATTCAGCGTGATGACGTCATCGAGAGTGTAATGAGTGTAATTATTGATACGTATGATAGTGCATTTTTCTGTGGTCTTCTAGTGTGTGCATGTGTGTGTGTGTAGGTCTGTGTGAATAATTGCATAATGTGTATGTAGGTATTAGCATTATATCGTTGTTCATTTTCACTCTACGAGCTGAATTATTGGGATTACTGGTAATTAACCAGAGACCTCAGAAAAATTGGTAAGGGTAAACCCAGAAGGATAATAAAATAAGTAGGTTAATAATTATGAAGTATTTAAAATACACACTATTATAGTTGAAATAAAAATTTACAAAAAAACCTATCTCAAATTTCGTGGTGATCAACTTCCTAAAAATAAAGATTTACCTGTCGAATAATACTTATCCACATGGACCAAGGTATTGAATAGAAAAATTCTGGCTCTCGCAAATTTGACAGACAAATGGCTCTCTAAATTCTGTACAAAATATGGGCAGTAAAGAAACAAACTAAGGTCATGGATTTACAGTGGACAGATCTCTAAATGGCTCTTTCTTTCTTTTCGTTCATTTCTAGGAAAAAGCGTAGGAAGTTAAATATAATGTCGATATTTTTAAAACGTCTCAAAATAATTTTTTCCACTTTTTTCTTCTTTTTTCATTTTTTTTTTTTTCGCTTTGTCAAGAATATTTGAAAAGTTATGAAAATTTTCGGGAAGAGTTTTTCTATTTACATTAAGGTAGCCTACAAACGAAGTTTCCTTAAAAGAGTTCAAAATTCCAACTTCATCAGTTTCTGCGTAGTAGTACGACTAATAACATTACAAGAAATTTCTTCCTCTTTTTTCCATCCTTTTTTGTCAGTAGAAAGTTTTCGGTTTATTTTCCCGTTGGCTAACGAAAAATATTGTCGGATCTTTTGTATTTAGCCAATATTATCGTCGATGAAAACGTAAGGGAATCCTTAATATTATTTTTTAAATTATCATGTAAATCGGACTTGTTTTCGATAAATTATAAGTCTACCGGCTTTTATGTTGAAAAAAAACTTGGCCAAATTTTAATTATTGTACTTTGAATTTAAGAATGCTTCAGGATAAATAAAACTGTCAGAGTGTTCTCTGATTCACCATATTAATTTTATAGGCTCTATAAGGACGAGTATAATCGTGGTCATAATTCTGATCTTGCAGAGTTACGTATTGGTCTTGATATTTGTCTTGTTTTCAAGAGCTGTTTTACCATTGACTTATTGTCAGATAAATTAAAATTACAATTCAGGTCCTTTCCAAAATATTAAAGTAAATAATGAACGCTAAACATGTAAAATTATTGAGGTAGATACAACAAGATTACAAACTGTGGGTTTTGTCAATTTGGGGAATGGAACCTGGGACCTACATATTCGTCAATAAAAGCGCTGAACTTAACCGCACAGCCATTCTACCACTGGCTATAACTGGTGAATGTATTTTATATAGAGCAAGGTATGGTAGTTCCCACACCCACCCTAGAGAGACTCAACATGAGTTGAATGACATTAAATGATGTGGGAGGTTGGGCAGACTCAGAAAGTCCTCTTATACATATACACACAGGCTTACATTACTATATGGGTTTTGTTTCCACTACATAAGGCACCATCTATCAGTGACTTAAGTTAGGAAGGAGAGTTGTGAGTTCCACCATGCACCACTAAGGTGCATGCATGTCCAGCACATGTTGAGGGTCACCAGATGTAGGTTTTGTTGGTTTGGGGAATCAACCCTGGGACCTAAGTATTGGCCAGCCAAAATTGGTGAACTTGACTGCATGGCCATCTCACCGCTGGCTATAACTGGCAAATTTATTTTATATAGAGCAAGGTATGGCGGTTTCCACACAAACATTTATTCTATAGTTTGTTCATATTTCTTGTTTTTGTTGGATCCAGCACTGCACAGTCGAGCATTATTTTTTCATAGTCTCGGTATTGAAGTTGGTCTTTCAGAGAATACCACATCAAGGGCATGAGACTAAGATAGAAATAAATTCTCATTCTTGCTAAGTATCTGTAACTTTCAATTTTTGTTTTGTTTCAAAAAATCAATAATATTTTTAATTTATTCTTTCAACTTACTTTGCAAATATTGACTGCGGCTCTTATAACTTTTACATGAATTTTTTTGATTCTCATACAGCATCCAGTTGGTCTAATAGTTGTCAAATTTCAGCATACTTACAAGATTTTTTAATTTTCATAACACCTCGCCTCTATTCTGGATACTCAGGCCAAAAGAAAAAATGTTTACCTACAAGTTTGAAAAAAGGTTCTGCACCACACGGGAAAAAGAAAAAATTCTGGCCATGTTGGGAGGGGATCATACCACAAATCTTCCTTTAAAACAGGCCTTAACATTGTCTAACAAGGCGAATGCTAGAAACTTGTAAACTTCATGCGAGTTAGAAATTGCATTTCAGCACTTGTTTGACCTAATATTTTTTGTAACCAGTCACAAAATTTGAAAAGGGGTAAAAAAATAATGAAAAATGGGAAAAAAGTAGAAAAAAAAAGTGAGACTCAAAACAAAGAAAAGTGCGAAAAAAAATAAAAATAAAAGTAAGTCAATGAAATTTAGACCTCTTTATTCCCCACTTCAAGAACAAAAATTTTTCTCTTACCACTTTTCTTAAAGGATTTTCAATGAAATTAAAAATAAAGCTAAAAATAAAAAACGACCAATGTAAACACATTCAGGGTTATTTCACTCTCACCACATGTGTGAATACGGACTCAAACTTAGATATCAAAAAATAATGGATGGGGCTACAAAAATTGATAATTTCACAGTTCCTTATAACTTATTAAATCTAATTTCTTGATTCCCTTCGTAACGAATCTGGAGTCATATTAGTATATATTTTCATTTTATTAATTATAGTCTGATGAAAATTTGATTGAAGTAAAAAATATCAATTTTTTAATACCAAATAAAAATCAAAACATTAAAAACATACACAAATCTATTACAAGAAGTTACAAAAAATGAATTTTGTAAGATGCCTATGTTTCATATTATGTCAAGATTAAAATAAAGTAATAGTACCCATCATGATTATCACATAGAGCAAATTTGTTAATCCTTTTTAAATATGCTCAACTACAAATCCTCTTAATTCTCTAATTAAATGGATGATAGCGTCCAATGTTTGGTTCTTGAAATTCCTCACTTTCAGGTTGTATTTAATTTTTATTGGTTGATTGTAAAAAAAAAAAAAAAAAAAAACCAGAGAAGTGAACATACCCGAAAATGTACTTTAATAAAACTATTTAATTTTTGAAAAAATAATTTTTTTCCATTGAATCCTATAAAATCTTTACAGAATTGAGAACTGATAAAGACTTGTAAAATTTTCAATTTTGTAGCTCCAATTATTATTTTCTGTAATCTAAGGTCGAGCTGAATATAGTCAAGCGAGGAGAAGTCGCACACTTATGCACTTTAACTAGCACTTTTGTCTGAATCGCATCCTTTTGCTAATGTTGGCTTCTTTCTTAAAATTTTTTTTGTTTTTTCTCAATTGCCATTTTATAGGAAAAACTTTTTCTGTTCTGGTGTGAACTAATGTGCATGTCTTTACTATATAGTACTATCTTTGAACTGCTCTATCAGTGTATGGGTGGATTACAATAAACAAACACCTATATGGATTGTAAAGGAAAAAATATGCAGGTAACGGTGTTGTCACTTATTCTTAGTGTTATAACTCATTTTCAAGAGCTGATTGGCTAATTTCCTTGTTTCCCACATATACAGTCCATAATTTCCTTTCTTCATACCCCCAGTGTTTTTTTCGCATTTTTATCAGTATGCGCAGTCCATATGTAGTTCTATAAAGTCAAAGGCATAAATTTCAAAGTTTTTGTAAAGTTATCACAGCTTCATCAGAGAATAGTTATTTGTGAAACAAGTGCAAAAAGTAGGTGATTTTGATACGAGTGTGAATCATCTACTTTAAAAATATGTCACACACTATTTTTTGTAACATCCCCCACTGTACCTCAAAAAATAGCAATTTTTTTTTTTGTCATCAGCTCCAAATATTAATTAATAACTTTATTTTTTTAATCAAAAATTTTTTTTAAAAATTTTTCGCAGTTTGGTTGTTTTTAAAATATTTTTAAAAAATACGGTACTTAGTTCCCAGCGAGAAATAATAAAAACTGAAAAAATAGCCAACCGATGCGTGAAATTAATCAACTCGTGCGAGAAACTAATCAACCCGTGCGAGAAATTCATCGAGATGTGCGAGAAATTCTTCCAGATGTACGAGAAATTAAAGTTGCACGTGCAGAAGATAATTTTTTGACTTCGTATTAAAATTTGCTACTTTTTGTTTCGCGAAGGTACGTAAAAAAACGCACTTTTCGATAGGGTGTTGAAAAAAAAATATTTTTAAAGTATTTTTCTAGAAGTTCTTTTGACGAAAAAAAAAAAGAGAAAAAAAGCGTTGGCTCGTAGGTAACTTATTAAGATAAAAGAAAATCAGTCATAATAGATTAGATAATATTGGCTCGTAAAACCATGGGCCAACACTTGACGAGAAAGATGAAAGATTTCAAATAGATAGGGTACCTACCCACTTTCGACGAAGTAACAAAAAAAAGCATAGAGCCGAATAAAATGATAATTTTGATATCATGAAAAAAATTTCTTTGCTTTCGAGGTAATTTTTTCAATCATCAGAATAGGATGAAACACACACACACACACACACCACTCGAAAATATGACTCCTTTTTTGGTGAGCCTCGATTATTCGTATTATTATACCGCACCATACGTGGTTTATAATTGCGGTTATAAATCTCGAGAAAAGCTCGGTTCACATTGATACAGGATATTATGTTTCATAAATTTACACGATGCTGGTATACATATATAGGACGAACACAAAAAGCGAAAATTTTCAGGTGAATAATGAGAACGATATTACTATACGGTTACCTGATGATATGAATAATTTATGCTTTTATTTTGCCATTTTACGCGTACACTTTTCATCCACCAGCTGCCACCCCTCACTGCGTGTTTCACCATTTTCTACCTGCGTTTTTCTCTTTTTATTTTTCCTTTCTTTCTTTTTCGAATGAACGTGAAAACGAGGGTTGAAAGATCACACATATCTTTTCATGGGCATACAAGTAGTCGATTTTGCAGGTTTCCTGTCGCTTTCTATTGACGCAGTGTATTGGTTCTTTTTTTCTCTTTTTTTTTCTCGTTGGTTTGTTTACTTTTTCTTCGGGTCGAGATGTAGTGGAAATTATATTCATCAAATGGATAGTGTTGATTGCTGTTTTATGCTGGAAAATGATTTCATATTGAACGAAGTAAAAAGCAAGTAGGGGTGAACACACGAAAGAAGAGTTTGTTTCATCTCGGATTAGTCATTGGTTGGATGAGCAGTCATAATTTTCGCTTGCGGATTGATTTCATCGAATTTTCTGCAAAATGAAAACAGGAAAAATTCCTTCTGTGGAAACCGTTTTTATGATTAAATTATTATTATTATTATTATTATTATTATTTGGCAGTAGGAAATATGGTGAGGTCTAGGGTTCGCAATTCCTGAGACTTTAGCACCTTCTTTTGCACAAAACTCATTTGTTGAAAAAATTAATATTTTTGTGTTGCTATGGGGTTAGTTGTGATACTACTATTTTTTAAATATTTTTCATTGATAACAAATTATTGTATAGCCTATTAATTTAATTGGTATGATTTTAATTTATAATTTTTTTTCTTCATATTATTTAACATCCAATACATGTAGTAATGAGCAACAGTGGTCTCGGTCTTAGTCTTGGTCTAGTTTTTCGGTCTTGTTCTCATATTGATTTCACATCCATAGTCTTAGTCTATGCTTTAGTCTTGGTCTTCGTGTGGTGTACGACAGTCCCACAAAGAGCGCCAAAAAGTTCCAAAAGTAAGATCAAATATGAAAATTTGTAGACACATACTGTATTTCTAAGCATGAACAACCAAATTAAGGGGACCAAGTGCATACACATACCTCACACATACTTAAACTCTGAAACAACTCAAATTTAGTATATTTGGTTGATTGAAATAATTATATCAAAGACAAAAAAAGCGAATGTAAAAGGAGCGCATCTTGAAGTAATTAATTTAAATCAGAAAATGACGAATAAACTTTAAAATTCAAAGATTGCGAATCATGTTGAAAAAACAAAGGTGCCAACATAGGTACTTTAATACTGTAGGAAAAGCGAACTTGAACCATAGTAGTAAAGGAGAACTTTCAATAAAAAAATATGATCGTTAAAATTGAATTCATTTTATAAAAAAAGAAATTTAAATTGTAATTTAGAAAAAAGAAAAAGTAGCCATGTTGAAAAATTGGCATACGAAAACAAAGTGACGAGAAGTCAAAACAAAAGAGAAGAGTTTAAGAAGAAAAAAGAAATACGGTGGTCCAAGTTTTTAGCAGCCAGCAGTAGGCGCCTTCGTTTCTTAACAAAAAACAAAATCATAATAATAAAAGAAAAGAAAAATAAAAATAAATACGAAAAGAGGTAAAAATAAGGCCCACACGCTACATTGGTCTCAACAAGACCATGTTTGCACATTATTATCGGACAAAAACTAATTGAACAGCTCGGTGGAAATGTACTGTTTTATAAATGACTAAAATGGAAAAATCGAGACGGAAAGAGAAAAAATTTGAGTGGTAAAGGGAAAAATATATTTCAAACAAAAAGAAGCTGAAAACAATAAATAATGCTCTGGATATAAGAAAGGGGTCTAAAATTAAGAAATAAAGGTTTGAAATATGCATTGATTTTGAGGCCACCTTCAAAGGCGTACATACGGAAGGATGCTGGGTGTCTGGACCCCCCCTGGGTCAAGAAAAAAAGGCTTGTCCTCTAAAAATTGTGTATTTTTATAAGTTTTGGTCTTTTTTTGTTCTCAACGTTCTTTAGGAATAGATCAAGTCTATCATTTTTTCTTAGTTCATGGTTTATTTGCATTCGGGTGAAACAACATAAGTCAACTCAGAAGACAGGAACACAATAACAATGAAACCTACACTAGAATAAGTCATAATTCTGAGTATGCGTACATATAAGGTTGTTAAACCTCAAAAAATAAGATCTGTAAAAATATTTTCAAATTCAAACCATAGATTTAACCAGCAGACACGCTCTTTGCTATTCTGATTAATGGTTTTAGGAGAATACGTCATAAATGATTAATTTTGAAATAGTATACGAGATCGTAAAATTTTGATCAAAATTTTGTATACATGAGAGAAAATCAAGGAGGTAGACAGGTCGATCGTAAGGAGATCCACATCTCTTCAACCTTCTTTCCGATACCTCCTCCGCCGTTGAAATACTACCACCACTAACAAAGATACGTATTAGAGTCGTTGCCCAGACCTTCAGGACCCTCCTATGTCTATGAATTTGTAGAATATTGAACCAATAATAACGTACAGCTATATTCAAACATTCATCTTCAAGGTAGTGATGTCGTTCATGAAAAAGAGACATTTCGTTAGTTCGAAATTCGTTAGAAACTCATTAAACGAAAAGAATGTTGGCCCCCATTATTCATTGGTCAAGTATGTTCTGAACATTATGCGAATGCCATGTAAACAAAATCAATACAAAAAACCTGCTTCAGCGTCATTTATTCATGACTAAAAAACATGGATTCACTTTCATGGCTTAAATCATGTGAGTAATGTAAAACTAAAAAAAAAAAAAACACGCCATTTTTCCTTCTCGAAAAGAATGCATGTTCAAACATTAATAATTTCACGATTCGCTGCCTATTCAGCTTCAAATGTGAGCTCTGGGACATTGTGCTGACAGTCGTAGTACAAATTTCGAAAAAATGAGATTTTTTCCCCCGTATATTTATTCATAGCATATAACGTAGTTGCGGTAAGGAGTGAAAAAAAAAAAAAAAAAGGAGTGACAGAGATAGAGATAGAGAGAGAGAAAAAATCAATATTAAAAAAAGAATACCAATTCAAAACTTGTCGAACTTTTTTCTCGCTTTCGGTCCAATTTCGTTGTTTATTGAGAAAAGAATTCGATTTAGTTTAACGGTAATGTAATTTTTTTTTTCTTGAGTATGAATTAGGTGCGGTAAATAAAAAAATAAAAATAAATAAAAAAAAAAGTAAATAAGAAAGAGATAGGAGCAAAACTTTCGACAAAATTTCTCTCATTTGATGGGTAGTTACTATTATGTGTGCATAGTGTCGAGTATAATTCAATTTCGATTCAGTAATATAAATAATTTTTCTCAACACATACACCGAAAAGAGGTTATTATTAAATTGATTTTGATTAGCAAAATACGAAATTTCATAAGCAGTTTAGAACATCAAAAATGTTTTTCATTTCTTCACTGAGTGTAAAAATAGTGTAGAAATGAGTTTTTTCTCAACAGTTTTTTGTTTATTTCTTCACCGTATTTTGGCACGGTTTACACGTATGCTTACACAAACAAACAAGTTCACTTCTCGATAATATTTAATTATATCTAAAATTCTGTTCATGAATGAAGTTTACCTGTTTAATCGAATAAATAATGAACTTTTTTTGGTGGATTCGTTGAAATCGTATCGACTAGTTAGCCACTTGTGATAATCACTCATTTTGCTAACTTGTTGAGTAAAATATTATTTCTTCGGTTTTTACTTTCTACAAATTTGAAGATGAAGGCTAATGCGAAGAGGAGAAATGACAAATCTATTAGTTGATGTAAGTAATCTTCTTCATCCGATATTCGATTCATAAATGGTTCAACCCTCCCTTCTTTTGGAATTTTTTTAACCAGAATTCGACCAAAATAAAAAAAAAAAAAGTTCAAAAAAATTCTCAATTTTTAAGATTAAATTTTTTATTACAAAGGCCTAAGTGAAATTATTACAACAAGCTTTCTTAAACTTTTCAAAAAGTTTTAAATTTGAATATCTAAAATTTGATCTTAGATTTTGTCAACGTGCTCTAATTTGAAAAAATTGTTAAGACAAAATTTTGTGAAAAGAATGAGAATATGCGGTAGGCTATGCCAAGATTCTCAAATCAGACAAAAAAGAAGACCTATAGCCCATGTGCAGATATCTTCTTACCACTTCAGGGCCTAGAAATCAACATTCACTATCGACTATACTAAAATTGAGTAGTATTGATCCTGTCAATATCGAAATGCAAAAATATCGGTATTCGGGTATCGATATTCTTTGACATTTCCGTTTTGTCATCATTGATTTAATGAAAATGAAGAAAAGGGATAAGGGAAAACCAAATTCATGAATTAAAAACTATAAAAAGTGATGAATTATATTCAATTGTGCATCCATCTATTCATGGAAAATGTGAAAGTTGCAAAATAGTTGGCGAAAAAACTCTTATCGACAATAATTACAATACATCCGCGTATTATTGTTATTGATAAGAGAATCGATACCTTTGAAATCAGGTACCGATACTGGAAATATCAGTGGGTAGGAAAAAATATTGGAAACGATTGATATTTAAAATATCAACCAATACCTATTTTAACTTTTTTTTAACTCCCACTTACTGAAGGTAGTCTGATGAAGATAGGAATCATGAAGCTGGCGAAAACGTACAGAAGCAAAATTTCATCAGGCAGTTCACCTGGCTAAAAGTTCCAGTAAGTGTACCTAAATGTCTTCCCTTCTCGCATTCCAAAAAATCCATTCAACCAAATTTATTCGAAATCTTGCTCCGTTTTCCTAATCATAAAATAGGTGCCAGTTAGAATGGCACGCGTCATTGTGCTGCAAAAATAGAATATACTATAGGATAAGGTACCTTATTCACCTATGTAAGAATGTATTAGGAAATACACCATTACGACGTTTGAACGGAAGCCATTGTACACAATATTTCATAATTATCCTTTATAAAAGTGCAGATTTTGCTAAGTAAATTATTGTTTGTTAGGTGAAATTATCATCATATATTATGAAATTGTGCTATTTTGTTCTGTTCTGTTCTGAAAGTAACATTATTCATATATCTGGCAATGAACTTGAAATCTTGAATACTCATGAAAACTTGTGCGAATAAACCCACTGTACCTAATAATAATGATCGTTTTTATTCAATGCTGGGTATTCGCTGTTTATATTTATAATAATAGTGTTTCCATTATATAACGTCTTCTTTGATTTTGTCCACAGACTGATGAGGCAGATTCAGAGCGTCATCCGAGGAAGAAATTCCGATACTTTTTAAGGGGTTTACCTATTTTTTTTTTTTGTTATTTTACTCTTCAACAAATTTGGACAGTATTTATCTGGATTTCGTATCATACTTCCATTATTTTTGTGGCATCTGGGGGAATTCCCCATTTCCCTCGTAGACCCACGACTGACAGACTGTTACAATATGACCTACTCTAGCTGTGAGTGTGAAGTCTTCGGAATCTGATTGGTAATGTCAGCCATCTGCAAGAATCGCATCATGGAAAATACACTCTTCAACGACGTCCAAGTACATCTTTAATTACTGCACGTTTTTATTTTCGGTACAACTTACTTGACGAGAAAAGAAAGTTATACCACTTGAGCTATGAAAAAATGTACGTTTGCATAACATACGCGGCAATGTTGCGCAAAATCTCCTTCTTATTAGCCGTATTTTCTGCTTAATGTTTCCGACCCGAAAAGGTATTCCAAAAATGTTAAAATGGTCGGCTTTTCAACGAGGCGCCAAGGTTCTACGGGCAAAAACGTCCACTAGAGGCTGCGAGAATCGAAATCGACGATTTTTACAACACTCGTAGAGCGAAGCCCCTTTCTCCGCGTTCTCGTAGCCCAGCACTCGACCAACTTCCAAATACCTCCTTTCTCTCATTCCGGAATCTAAACTAATCAATCTCGTATATGGGTTACGCACTAACCATTAGAAGCACGTGTGTGTGAGCTGTGTGCGTGTAGGTGAAAGGGAGAGGTCTGTCCGTTCGCGATGACTGGCATTTTGCCATCCTACAAATCACGATTCTGTATGTTTTCTTCTTTTTTTCTTACAAAACTCTCAAAATAAAACGCCTGAATTACGTCACACTACAGACACCTGCATGATCATCGAGACTGAACTTTGAAGTGACGTCGAAAAGAAGTAAAAAAAAAAAAATGGAATAAATTCAAGTCTACCACACGTTTGTCAATTCTACCGAGAGACTAATATTGAAAAGAAGCTAAAGTTGGTGGTATGTGCGATGAATGAAGTGCATTGAAAAGTTACGAACTAAAGCTGATAAAAGCCCAAAAAATTGTTTTTTAAATTTTTTGTTTTTTTTTGTTTTTTTTTTGTTTTTTTTTGTTTTTTTTTGTTTCTTTTGTTGTTTTTTTTAAACAAGAGGCCTAATAAGTCTCACGACTGCATATACTCTACTCTTCATTTTTTCATTCGTGGTTGTTGCCATATGCTACGCATTTTTGTCCAAAGTAGAAATACCTTTGGCTGAAGTTCCTTTTTTTAATGGGGAGTTTTTACCCCCAAGGCCCAATTCATTTTTTCTTTTTTTTTTTTATGTGTTAACATCTTAGCGCTTGGTCTACGGCAGGAGAGAATTACAGTCGTAACCTGTAGGAGTTACATTGTGGTGAGAATTAGTTGCTTGGTCCCCTCAATGTCAGTCACACTGCCAAAAGGTTGACAATATTTGTTTCTTGCACGTTAAATCATACTCTTACGAATGACTTGTTGCACTTTACTCATAATACGTAATTACTGTACCATGACTAATCGGCTTATCATCAATTATGTCATGCTGGTAACAAGTGCACACTTTGTACCTTATAGTAAGTTACCATGATTACGAATAAAGCACAACTGATTAAAAATTAGTGCTGTGCTACATCTACGGAGATCGTATCATTTCGTGGTCACTATGATGTTTATGAAGAATCTTTGGCAATACACTTGATTTATATGTACATTTGTAGCCTAAATATCTAGGCGCCTAGTGGGAAAGGTGGATAGTTTTCTGGTTTGTTCTGGTGTTTTGTTTGTTGTGGTGTTTCCCTCTTTTCATCCTATTGTGTCTCTTCCTACACTCGGCCATTCGGGTTCACAACCTTGTTTTTTTTTTTTTTTTTTACCTTTTTTTGTTGGTTTTTTTCTCAACTGTTATTTGACTTTTTTGGACGTCACAAGAGTAGAAGAAAAGATTTTGGATGCGAACAAATTTTCCATTCTTGAAATAAAGTCGAGAGATTTTTTATTGAGTCCATTTCAAAATCCAGAATGAAGAATTTATTGAATATATTTCTTTCTAGACCCTGGAAAGCCCCAAACTGCAATTGACCGATAACATTTAATTTACATTATTTTAGTGTTACATATTGATGTTAATAGTTTTGGAATTACTGTTTTCATTGAACCAATGCTTAGCCAACTAAGTATCATCAATTATCCCTGATTGGCTGCATCATGGGCTCTTTTTGAACGAATAAATTAATCCTTTAAAATTGTCACAAAAAGTTGTCTCAGCAATGTCCCTGGTATGTGTTACAAAATGGTATAGACTCGGAACCATTCACCTCAGTGGGAAAGAAGCTCCTCTGGCCTACTCTACTAGGTCACGGACTTGACGCTTTCATCTTGTTTCGGGGAGATAGACAGTAGCTAGTTGGAGTTCCTCGAGACCTTAGTTTTAGAAAGGAAAGAGTTTTAACAACATATTTTAAGGTGATCTAGGTAGTAAATCTCCTTGGTGAAGGTACAGGTCAAGGGGTAGATCCTTTTAGGAAGGTTATTGAGTAGAAGTTTAAGGATATTGAACTAATTTGGAAGCCTGAGAGGTAGACGAGCTAAGCCCCCAGGCAAGCACCAGCTCCAATTAGAAGCTATAGGTGAGAAATTCGAGTATTGTTTTAACTATAAGGATGATAAGCTATTCAATAATGCTTAAACTTATGGTATTTTCTTACAACCTCGAGAATTGAAGTTTATAGCTTAAGTTTATGGCTTAAACTTATGACTAATACTTACACAATAAAAAAGTTTTATTCAAGAAATTTCTTAAAACAATCTTGTTTTGTCTCGATTACAGTTTGTGTCATTGTAAATTTCAATTTTCAGATTTGTGAAATGGAAAAATTTCCAGAATACAAATTTTTAATGATGTATACGGCTACCACCCCAACTAATAATAAATAAAAATTAATTTTTACCTTTTATTTTTCAAACTATCGTATTTACAAGAACACCATGGAGAAACTTTTAAATAATATTTACCTTTTTACACTCGTTTCTTTTTCTTTTTCTTTTGTTATATATCCGTGGCTATTGAACTCTCCAGATAATCTTTCCCTATACCTTCCAAAATCATGCATCCTTTAGGCTTCATCTGGGTTATCTTACATTGTCCATGGATATTTCATTTCTTTTCCCTATTATCTCAACAGTATAGGTATATGTTGTTATAAGTATAATATTAAATACCCTCGCCAAATATTCCACAAAGTTCGACGTGAGTTTCTTTTATATCTCCCACTTCTTGTAATTTCTCATTTTTGTAGTGAAGATAAATTTTGTGTACTCTTCATCAGGTCATTTTTACTGACGATTGTGTTAACATGTTTTGCCCTCTATATTTTATTATACATTTTTATTATGTTTGAATACATGGTTGTAAATTTAAAAATATGTTAATCTCTGAAAGGCAATGGGTGATATTCGGTGGTGTGGCTCTTGGGTTCTATCCAAGGTTTATTAGTGGTATAAGTAAAAAACCATGGACATCCTAAGGCACGTTTTGATATAATAATTTCTTCAAATTTCATGTTGACATCGGGTCCACAAATTCTGGTAGGCTGAGTGGTCACGAGGTGATAATTCTAAGTTACCTACCTCAGAGTGCAGTAGTTTATACCCGAAAAACTTTTAGCCGTGGTTTGTAGTTTTATATAATAAATAATGACAGGACTATGGGTGGGATGTCAAAATGACCCACCCTGAGCATACCACATTAAAAAAATGAAAAAAAATAATAAAGTTTAAAAATTCCATAAGACAGCCAAAAAATATAGCTTGTGATACGTTTGACTTAAACTTACAACCGACTTAAATTGGTCAAAAACCTCTAGCTTATGGCTTATGGTTGACCTATGTCATCCCTGATTCAAACGTAATATCATGTCCGCCAAGACTACAATTTCTTTCTAATTTGCAAACAAATGTCTATGGTTACAACACTGCCTCTCAGTGATTACAATATTTACCTCGGTTTGGATTGTATATTGTTTGGTGAAAACGTAGATTCACGCCCAAGAAATTTCGAAATTTCGATACAATTTTCACTTACTTGAAATTCGAATTTGCTGAACTGTTCGGAGGTATCGATGTCGGTTTTCGCCTTCGTCAGAACTGGGCACGTATTCGCGCCAATTTCGCCATCAGTCGGCAACCAGCGCTCTGGTCCTTCGTAATCGGCTTTGCGTTTCATTTGCAGCGTCGCCATGGTGTCGTCGGCCGTCAGTTGGGCGCCGAATCCGTTCGACACGTTTGGTCCGTTCGCCACGTTCGCCACACTCGAATAGCCCCCATAGTAGACGCACACGGTCACGAACAATAACAACGCGAACAATAAACCCACATATCGTATCGAATAGTGTTTACGCATCGATAACATGGTGCCAGTCACTGAATGGGCGAGGGGACGATCCAAAATTTGGGGAAAGGTGTGGCCGGGTGCTTTAGAGTGCTACAAAACTATAATCTACGAGTTTGGACGGATTTGCCCGGATATAAGCTGAAGGACTGTAGCACGTGGTTGGGTGGTGGGCTTTGAAAAAAACTCCAAAAACGAAAAACACCAATGAAGACGATCAAACACGTTTCGAGGGGCGGTGGGAGAAGAAAGTGTAGACACCAAGCAGCCAAATGAACGCACTATACATGGGTGATACGTTGTCGACGCTGTGGTAGATACTTGGAAAGCGATATTGCACAAATGATACCCCCACGAAACTGAACCACCTGTAGAGTCTGCAATATTGTAGACACGCGAGAGAACAAAAACTCCACGCAATCGCATCAACCCGTTGATGCTGGGGAATCACTGGCTCGTCTGTCGATGGCGAGCAGATTCAGCTGCATATTATCTGCTGGCGCACGTAGTAGCCGATCATTTTTTTTTTTTGTGGCGATTTCGTGACAAATAAATCCGTACTGCGGATCCGTTGACGTGGTACCGGAGGTGGTGGTGGCGTTCATTCAGCGGTCAATTCGTCGTATCCTCTGTTGTGCTGAAAATCAAAGAAGCAGAAAGCGAATGAAAAAACTGAATGAAAGCCGAAAAAAATGAGTGGTAAAAATGGAAAAAAAAAAAAAAGATAAAGAAAAAAAAAGAGGGAATAAAACACGAATATAGGTACCAACGTACATTCATAGCAGATTGTCGCTGGTGAAAAAGTGTCGGTGCAGGTAATTGCTCGCCGATATGGATGGGTATTGCTGTGGGTACGTGACGGTGGTCATCCGTGACGTGTATTTGGGCACGCGTATAAGTCACGATTTTACTATGGACTATACGATGTGAAAGGGCATTGCAAAGGTGGAATGGAAGGGGGAAGTAAAGGGGCTGGGGTAGCGAAGGAAGGTAATTTCATGCGAGGAAATGCGAAACGGATTAATTTCATTGGTGCGGTGGATCAGTGAAGAGAATCCCGCTTCGGTTGTAAAGGGAATTGTTTTAGGATACTCTGCGCGCAGTAATGGCAGCGGCATTTTAGTTTTAAAAAAGCGACGAGAAATGACAAAAAAAGAAGAAAAAAATTAGTAAAATAGATAATTATTACGATAACGCTCGGGTAACATTCTACACGGATTAACCGTACATCGAAATTTCTTTACTCCCTGTGGAAATATGATGTTCGAGATCAGCAGTCGTCTGCGGAGAGAATGTTTTCAATGGGTAATAATTTCTAGGGTAGATGCGTGGGTTAAGTGGAAGCAATTGTGGCGAATATGGGCGAGCTTCAGTCAAAGGAACGCTGAGTGGTGGAGTCATTGGAGAGTAACCTGTACAGGTTACCAGGAATATTTCGACACATTTACTGCGTCTAGTATGGTGACGGACAACACTGAGTTCTGGGTGTTGCACTTTCTACAAAAATAAAACCTATATCAACTCAATAGGGCAATAGACCAATGTTCAAAACTAAGATTAACAACGAGAAAACCTTTGACTGAGTATATAGTACTGGACCAGTAAAGCTCCGTAAGAGCAGTATGAGTACTTTTTAATGTCAAGACATGACGGCGAAAAAATAGGCAAACCTAGAGTGCCTTCTTCGTATTTTCGACGTTTCTCTTGAATTCACCAATTTAAAATACGTTTGATAAAGTCGTCCTTTAAATTCACAAGGACAGCGTACATAAACGCAAAGCAAGGTATGTCAAGAGGGACGCGGTGGTTGCCTATTTAGCGCCGGCATGTCTAACCAGAAATCATCGTTAATTAATCAACGGAGAAGACCGAACATAAAACTTGAGACAAAATTCCAACAAACTGTAACATTGCTGCTTAAATAATAACTACTTTTAAATATGAATTTTATGAGAAATAATTTTTATACAAATATTCAGTTTAAAATGGGACCATAATCATTACATCTTGTGACTTTAGTTCACTGAAAATTTCACTTTTCTTTCATCTGTCTTGTCACGATAAGTATTATTTAACTTTTCGATTAACTGATATACCTAATTTTGGCCAAAATAACACTTGACTGACTATTAGTTCTATAACAAAACAATTTATTGTTAACTTTATATACCAAACGACGTTAGTTTAAATTCTTCTAGAGATTCTCAGAAACTCATAAGACCCCCCCCCCATCTCTTCCTTTCGAACACATACGACAAAAAATTCGTTGCTCCATTGTTTATTGAAGGTCATACTTACGGATTTTTATGGTGATGCAGAATTAATTTCATTGGATTATCAAGATTGGAATACTTGCATGCGTTCAAATAAAAGTTTTGCAAAACATTTTATACATTTCTCTGCACTTCTTCATTAGTTTCATTTTTCTTTCTTGTCGAGAATTCGTCTGTACAAAAATACCTCCGAAGTTTCTTCAAATATATGATGCTTGTGTAAGAATGTGCTGTTTATAATACCAAGCAAGATATCATGACAGTTTTTGATATTATTTTTACAAATTGTAGGTATGATTTATATACTGTCCTAGCTATCAATAGTGGCAAACGACAAATTGATTTACTTACATGGAAAAGTACACGTATGGGCTTCTGCTAGTCATGATTGCTTCTTTCATGGATGTTTTAAACAAAACAACCATTGACAGAGGGCCATTAATATTCCAGATGACGAGGATTAATCAAAATCTGAGGGGTTATATTTATCTTAAAATACTCAACTTGGCACTTTTTAATCAATTTGTCTCCTATTCTACTTAAGGGAAAGGCTGATAAGAGTACACATGTTGGTAAAAGCACACAATTAGGTTGGTGGGTAAGAGTACGCCGTTCAATTTTTACTCTCTGGCTGCACTGATCTGAAATTTGTCAAATGTCTAATGAACAGCCTTATATACAGACCTTCTGTACTAAATACCATGATATTAGGATGGCTGTGTGAGTTGCAGCATGATAAAAACTGTTTTTGTGAGTTTTTTTACTATTTTCTGTGATAACGTTGCAAGATATAGAGACGATTTTTTTTTAAATTGACTTCAGAAAATAAATAATATCTACTGGAGAAGTATCTAAAAGCATACACTAGAGAAATATTTGAAAAACTTACAATATATATTTTTTTATAGACATTTTTACAAAACAAGTGTTAGTCAGCTAAGAATACGCGCATAGCCGGGAGGCAACATAACAGTGCTTAAAACATATGCTATTTTGTGAAGAAAGTGAAAGTGAAAATTACTTTATTTCACAAAGATATTTTCATGTGTCCTGCTCGTGGAGAAAATTTCTGAGTTAGAGAAACGTTCCTGGATTTATAATGTAAATTTTGAGGAAATTAGTGTTGTATGATAAATTTTTACCAGTCTTTATTAATATTCAGATTTTACTATAAAAATGATACTGTTTCATACTTGATTTTACATTTTATAATTTGTTTGAAGTTCAGTGGTTCTTGAGATTTTTTTCACAATGCGTACTCTTAGAATCTCAAGTGAGCACTCTAGGTAGGTAAAAATACGCAATTGTCTTATTTTTTTACCAGTCAAGTTACAGAACTCAAACTAGCAACGAACTATAGCTAATAAATGATAGTGTTTCAAAGGAAAATTTAAGAGGGGTGGGATTTCTGGGGACTGCTGGGTGGACAATATAACACATTTCCCTTATAATGAGAAATTATTTCCCTTTATTCATTCTCAAATTTTCAAGTCTGTTCTTTTTGAGTCTATGGGTTTCTATTTCACTCATAAAACTAACAATTTTGGGTGCTGGTTGTCTGAGAAACTACATCTCAAGGTAATGGCATTTTTATGAATTTTCTTATGACGTCCGTCTAAACAATGGAATGCCAAAAAAAATGAAGTCCTACCGTGGGTGTCGAAATTTACATTCCTAACCTGACACCGGATACATATTTGACCAAAAGTAAATAAAAAAAACAAAAAACTATCCATTCCAGCACTAACAAATGCAACAAGCATGTAACACGATACATAAATATATCTGTGAAAAATATCCAATACTTACCGCGGTTATAGTTACTCATATTTTTATAATACTTTTCCTTATTACTCGTTATTTAATTCGAAACAGTCCCGCAACACGCTAAAACTCTTTAGTGCAAAACTTTTTCGAATAAACTATATTTTCTTTTTTTAGGGAAACATTTGTCGTTCGAGGGACCGAGGTGAAAAAAATTAGGGTTGTCATCGTGAAATACGACTGTAATTAATTATCGAAACGAAACTCCGAAAGGATAGCTTCATTATGATATTTTTCTCAATCATTGCTCGTCATTTATGTTTTGTTATAGGTGAAGATTTGTGTATAAAAAAGGTTACTTGTTGTAACAATTTGATAGTTTGACATTTGGTGGGGTGGAACTGTGAAAGAGGATGTGGACGGGTAAAAGTTGAAATGATGAATTGCATTTCTGGAATGTCATGTAAAGAGTCGTCTGTCGGTTCCAATGCATGCTGAATTTGGAGACAAATTCAATTATTAATTTCGAAATGAGAGATGTCAAAAAAATATAACGTAAATAATTACGTGATATGATCCCACTAGCTGTGGATAAATCAGCTGATTTTCATGAAATCAAATACGAAGTTTGAATAATTTCCTCATGAATTTTGACAATTTGAAGAATAAGTCTACGCGAGAACTTTTGGAATTTTAAAATTGTCTGCAAAACAAGGCGAGTTCTTCTATATGGGTCTCCTAATACTTTTACATTTACTTCTGAACTGTTGAATTGAAACAATTGAAGGCCCACTTGAAGAATAGTGAGTAACAACTTTTAATCTGAGAATAAATCTAGATTAACTCTAAAAGAGAATTCTGCAATACTGGTATAACTGTTCACTTCCATTTTTCAGGGGACCTAATTTTCGAAATCCACTCGTTTCTAAACGACTTCAAAAAAAAGGAGGAGCTTATCAATTCGATTCAATTTTTTTTTTTTCATGTTTGTTCCAGCATAATTTTGCAATTTGGACATGGATTTTGATGAACTTTTTTTTTTAAATGAGAGAGGATGATCTCACGGCGATTCCATTAAATTTTTTGTAAAATAGGTGTGATGGTTTTTGAATGACCTTTAAATAAAAAGTTATTAGTTTTAAAGTAATATTTCCGCTAATGCTGGAAACGAAAAATTATTAAAAAATTTTTCCATAGTAAAAAAAAAAAGAATAAAAGTGCTCAAAAAGAGAAAAATAATTTATACAATTTCTCAAGCAAAATCTACTGGAATTAAAATGGAACGAAAAAGCATTATGTGGTAAATGAATAATATTTTTCAAAAAATAGAACCAACTTTAAAAAAAACTATAAAAAACGCACTAAAAATAAAAAAATGGCTATTTAAAAATTTTTCCAGCATAGATCTATGTTTGGAGACTGGAATTATTGAAGTCGGCGCTTACTGAAAAATTTTGTTGTAAAATTGGAAAGAATTAACGTATAAAGCATAAATGGTAAAGAAAAGAGCTATGACTTCAATAATTCCAGCCCCTAAACCTAGATCTATTCTGGAAAAATTTTAAAAGAATTATTTTTCTCTTTTTAATGCATTTTTTATATAATTTTTTTTTTTTTGTTGAAGTCGATTCTATTTAAAAAAAAAATAATTTATTTACTGTGGGAACCACCATACCCTGTCTAATATAAAATACATTCGCCAGTTATAGTCAGTGGTGAGATGGCTGTACAGTTAAGTTCACCGCTTTTAGCTGGCGAATATGTAGGTCCCAGGTTCGATTCCCTGAGCCGACAAAACCTACATCTGGTGACCCTTGACATGTGCTGGACACGCACGCACCCTAGTGGTGCATGGTGGAACTCACAACTTTCCTTCTAACTTGAGTTGCCGATAGATGGCACCCTATATAGTGGAAATAGAACCCGTATAGGTAGTATAAGCCTGTGTGTATAGGTATAAGAGGCGTTTCTGATTCTGCCCAACCTCCCATAGCATCTAATGTCGTTCAACTCGTGTTGAGTCTCTCTAGGGGGGAGTGTGTGGGAACCACCGTACCCTGTCTAATATAAAATACAATCGCCAATTATAGTTGGTGGTGAGATGGCCGTGTGGTTAAGTTCACCGCTTTTAGCTGGCGAATATGTAGGTCCCAGGTTCGATTCCCCGAGCCAACAAAACCTACATTTACCATAATGCTTTTTTGTTTCATTTTAATTACAGCAGATTTTACTGGAGAAATTTTAAAATATTATTTTTTTCTTTTCAGAGCATTTTTTTATTATCTTTGTTTTTAAGTGGATAGACTAAATACGACAAAATAACAAACACAAACATATATATTAAAGTAAATCACCTTCACAGTAAATTTAAGATTTCATTCTCCTAACAAATTAAGAGTAAACTTTTTTGGTTTTGCAAATAAACCACCATGGTTTTACTACTCGCAAATTTTATGTGAGAGTTTTATAAATTATAACCAATGGGAATGGAACATTTCTACAATCTAGCATTACGCATTTATCATTTGATCGAAGTGAAACCTAAATTTTGTTCTTATGGTTTTCGACCATAGTAAGTATAACTTGGTCTTAGATGGTGTATTAACAACAAATTAACCTTTATTAAGAGAAACGATCACTTTATGAACTCACAAATCAATTAATTGACGAATAAGTGCTAGTATGCCTACATTAATGGTAGACATCATAGGTTGAAAAAAAATATGTTAGGACTTGCAAGATAGTAAACTGTTAGCTTTCAAAACCCCTAAAGACAGCTTCTCTTCATCACTTTTAATGGCCATTCGACTCCCATCAAAATATAGCACATAAAATGTGGGCTTACAGATAATAAAAACCTATTAATGTCCGATGTTAATGATCAAAATATTATGTGAATTTGCAATCAAGAAACGAATCCAAAACCAAAGAAGACCTCACAATATCGACGGATGAATAAGTTTGTATAAACTAAATCTTCCATAAAAAACAACGAAAATTTTAAAACATTTTCACCTTCCTTTCTTTTATTCTTTCTGTTTCTCTTTTAAAATTAATACAAATTTTAAACTGTGATCTCTATATTTAGAAAATCTATCGAAAAGAATTGGTTGATTGAAAGAGAGTCTCACTTTTGTTCTAGAAGCTTCTTGTAAACGTATCGGGGGAACTTTGTATTATTGTGGCCGCTGAACTCTTCATGGAGATCTATTTTTAGACTCCCCATTATTATTCTTCATATCGATCTACCTCTGGGTCTTATTTTTTATCCTTTTTACTCTAATGAAAGTTCGATCAGACATCTCTCTCAATCGAAATAAACAAAGTTGTAGATCAATCTGTTGACAGTTTTTTGTCTCATTTCAACTCACCTAATCTTATGTGAGGAAAAAATAATTTTTTTTTCTAACACTTCATTAGGGTGATGACCTATGTTGCTTTGTTACTAGAAGGGACCCGATCGAGATTTCTGACTAATATATAAAATCATCTTTAAAAGCTATGTTTTCGTTTCTGCGTCTTAACTCGAGTAAGATGGTACCAAACTTTTATTTCGCAACTATATCCGAAATTAGGTGTAAAAGTAAAGTCTGTTTGTTTTCGTTAGCACAGTGGTCGGTTTTTTGATCACAAAATTAGAAGTATTAGTAGAAGTACACAGTCGAAATTCGTGAAGTGCTTTCAAATAATAATTTTCGGAAAATATACATTTTTTGATCAATATCAATTTTAAGACTTTTTCTGTTCCTTAAGAAAAAAACCAAAAAAGACATTAGTGAATTTTGTTCAAAAGTTGAAAAAAATTTTTATTGAAAATTTTTCAAAAAATCAAATTAAACCAAAAGTAAAAATATTTTTTAGAAAATTAAAAAGTTAAA
This sequence comes from Ericerus pela, assembly GCA_011428145.1. NCBI lineage: Eukaryota > Metazoa > Arthropoda > Insecta > Hemiptera > Coccidae > Ericerus > Ericerus pela. The sequence continues at coordinate 561,535 of WOFM01000589.1, read as the reverse complement.
TTCAACCATAAATTTTTGGGTTTTTCAAAATTCGAGAGTCTTCTTGACAAACTATAAATTTGTGTTCACTGAGTCCTGATTCATACAAATCCAACGAGTAAACTCGAATGTCCGACTGTCAAGGGATTTAAGTGGAAAATCTGCCTCAAATCCAGGGATTCCAGCTAGTTTCATATTTGACATCGCACATCAAGTCAACTGTGGGTTCAATTGAGCAACACATTGTACAGATTCCAAATATGTATTAGTTGGTAGCGGTAGACGTAAATAAAAAAATATCTATCAATATTTTTGTAAGATGTATGAAAATGGTATCGAGGTATAAGAGTTGTACAATTTGAAATTTATTGGTGATTGTTATTAAATTACGAAATATTTTGACTTGGTACTTTTTTCAATTAATATGTGGTAAATATTTGGTAATGGGCTAAAATCGACGAACAAGATAGGTGCTTTTTGATGAGGGATGTAAAATAAATACGAAAATGAGAATGAGGCAGTAGAAAATAAAATTTGAATCTGGTGTTAGGATGATGATTCTTAGGCCAAACTGATGGGATACTATTCTGAGTTCTGGAATCCGGCTTCTCTGGGAACTCAAAACTTTATATTTTCTTTGAAGTTCGAAGTTCTGAATACAATTTGGAAAGTCTAAAAGATAAGTATAGGTCCTTATGGGAGTTGTTTTCATTTTTCATGAAGTCCACCCCCTTTGAGATACAGCAAGTTTGCAAACACAATATTCTTTCACTGAGTATAGGCTAGATGAATAGATAATCAAAACCCAGTTCATACTTGACAGAAAAATTGATTAAAAATTGAATGGGTAGTACCTATTCGATTTCATTGAGGTTTTGAAGTAGGGTTACTTAAGGAAGAATAGCATAAATTTCTCTCTTTTCCACTGGAAATCTTAATTGTCTCAGACAACCTTCAACACATAAATGAGACAAGAATTTGCGTGACAGGAATACAAATTTTCTTCTTAGCATTTGAAAAAAAAAAAAAAAAAAAAAAGTAGACGAAAGAAAAACATGCGCCCCGAATTGGTGGCGAGCTTTATGCTAATTCTACAACTTCATTTTCTTTACTCGCCTTTCTTTCTTTCACTTCCTTCCCTCCACTTTCTTCGTCATCTTAAATTATTTACCAAAGTTGAATATCACATTTAACTTGTACGATTGTACATCAGTGTTAATTTTCCTTATTACGTGTTCATTTGTAAGACAGACAGACTGACAGGGAAAAATAAATAGGGGTAGAGACAGAAATGAGCAAAGTATGAGAAAGGGTGGGAGTGGAATGACTAGATGATTTATTATTCTGGCAACGTACTTCACTCTCTCCGAGTATGTTGGGGAGGAAGAGAATATGTAAATATACTTGTTTCGTGATATTAAACAAAAATCGACTATGTTTGTGCAAAACATGGTTGAAGGGGAGGGACTTCTTGGTTTTCTTGTTGTTGTTGTTGTTTTTTGCTTCGATTTTCCTCTCAGTCACAAATTTGCTTATAACGTATGTAATTTTACAAGTTGTTTTTTTTCCGCTTCAGTGAAAAAAGATTTAAAAAAAAACAAAAAAAAACAAAAAAAAACAAAAAGAAACAAAAAACAAAAAAAAACAAAGAACAAAACAAAGAGAAATATGTGTAGTATTCTAAAATTTCCGTTAATAACTTAATGGAAAAATATTTTGAGAAGTGTTTAATAGACAAGTGAAAAAACGAATACGTCCTAATGCTGTACAAAAACTGAACGAAAATTAACAAGCTTCGCATGTTTGGTACACGTGTAACTATTAGTTTATTTTATAATGGGTTTCGAATCGACAAATACATTATTTGATAGCCTCTATAACTGAGCAACGAACCATAATATACTTGGTATTTACGGATAAGTTAAAGCGTACAATACCAAAATCATGATTTCACTTAAAAGTTAAAAACTAAACATTGCAAAAAACCCTTAGACCTGTATTCATAGTTGACACTAAGTGTTCACCAACCCGAATGGTATGTTTTTAAACAACAGAGCACCTGCCAAAAAAATATTTTAGCTGAGAAACGTAGTTTCCTCTTGTTTTCTTTTAATAAACAATAGCAAAGCTGTGAAAAAAACCTAATTTTTTTGAGAAATATAGCTGAAAAATGTAAGTTTTAAACTGACACTTAGGGTTTACTTACCTAAGGGTCTATTTTTAAAAAAATGTAAAGCCGCAAAAAAAGTAGTTTAAGTGAGAAAGTAGCTTTTGTGAGATAAACTATAGCAAAGCAATGAAAAAAATTAGTTTTATTGAGAAATATAGCTGAGAAATGCAAGTTTTAAATGACACTTAGATTAGTGAACACCAGGTGTCGACTATAAATACCAGCCTTTAGGATTATTAAGGCTTATTATTTATTGTATCATTCTGCACCTTAATAATATTGAGGAAGGGAATATATATGTGAAATTCTTTTCAACTGCATTACATAATTAAATTTACCATCCGTCTTTATGCAACAGGATAATTACTGTTTCTTGACCAATGAAAAGTGTACTGACATATTTTTGAAAATTATTATTTTAATATGTCTTGGTTTTCCACTACTCTGAATTATCGGACGAAAAAATCAACAGTGGGGACAATTTTCGCTACAAGATGGTATTATGAAGAATAAAAATAAAAATAACTGTTCCTTAATTAGCTTATTGCACAACAGCTTTGTTGAGAACTGAGTAATTTAAATTATCAAAAGTGTTTGAATGTTTATGGTGGCGCGGGCCAGTGTTTTCTCTAAACTCAAATCTTAGAAATCCCATTTAAAAACGTTTTTATTTATAAAGTCTTTGAAAAATTCAGGGGAAAAAAAACTAAAGAAAAGATTATCATAATTTTCTGAACAATTATGATTTCCGCACTATCATTATAGCTTCTTGGAAACGTTGCCGGCTAGAATGCGCAGAAATACTTACAAATTTTAAGGGAATCCGTTCAAAAGTTTCATATTTCTTCTTTTGACTATAATTCTCAGAAAAGATATAAAACATTGAAAGAAAAAAAAAATACGAATAAAATTCGAATAAAAATTATTTTCAAACAAAAAAAAAAAAGTCTTTCCATTCGAACTTTCATTTTCGTCTATTGCTCCTCTCTTTTTTTATTTTTTATATGGGCATTTGTAATGCCATAGACCTTTCATGCTTACTCTAGCCCCATTTTCTTTAGGTACCTACCTACTTGTTGCCCATCACCTAGTTTTTTGTGTTTTTTTTTTTTTTTAATTTAACATTTTTCATAGAATATTATTACTCGTTCCGGCTATGCAATGTGAACATTATACCATAACTTCCCACGAAGAAAGGAAAAAAAAAAAAATTCCATAATGTATTATAATACCTACAAGGTAAACATATATAGGTAGATATACAAAAAACGTAAAGTAAGTGTAGGTATAACAATAACGATAATATTTTGAAATTCACGTCGAATACCGCATATTATTCTCATTATCGTTAGCCTGGATTAAATATGAAATAATTTTTTATCAACGTATATCGTATAAGCTTCATATACCTGAAAGAAAAGAAGTTTCTCTATTCCTGACAATATACAAAACCACGTGCGTATACTTTCACGTTTTTCCCACGAAGTTGGTCGGTGTTTTATTCATTTATTTATTTTTTTAATCTTCCATTGAAATATGTCAGGTAGGGCACTATAGGTGTATTAATAAGTATGATTTAGATCTGATAAATATTCAACAATGTAATTTGTGGTTTAATAAAGGCTTTGTACATTGTAATTGTCTTAAGTAATTGATGGATATAAGTTTCATGAAACTAAAAGTTCCAAGAATAAGATTGAAATGATTAGCTCTCAGACTATAATATTACGGAGTCGAATCTTCTAAATAGCGTTATTACAATATTTTCTGTATCAATAATTTGAATAGAAATAAATTTTCTTATACTGTATATTGAATCAAGATGACAAGGCAGAAAACAACAATGTGGTACGCTATAGATTAGATGGTACCTATGCTGTAATGATAAGAAAAAGCAAGACCATGAATAAAAACATGGAGTCCGGGGACAGGGAAATCTCAGTCTTGGACTTGGTCTAGCAATACTCTTGGTTTTGGTCTTGCTCGAACGATTTCTCATTAATGTTGGTGGAATGATAGCTAAATTAAATTTACAATTCACGTCTTTTTCAAAATATGTAAGTTAAAGAACCGAACATTAAATATCGTAAATGATGAAAATATTATAGCAATATTACAAATATGTTTTTTCATATTTTTCAAGTTTTGGTTTGGATTTGGTCTTGGTATCATTCTTGCATATTTGGCCTTCTCTTTGGCGTTTTTGTGGCGTACCGTAATCGGTTTTAGTCTTGTTGCTAGAATAACAAATTGAAATCCAATTCATCATAAATAATTCTTAATTATAAATGAGTTTTAAGAATCCAGAATACACTCATCATCCAAAACTAATTACCTATCAAGTTTCATCCAGAATTCTATTTTAGGTTATAACCAGAAACTTGAATCGTTGGCATAAGGGGAATGAGCTGATTTTTTATAGGGTTGGGGCCAAGGTCGGTCAGTAAAATAAATTTTACATTCTAACTCCTTTGATTCAAAATTCTTGATTTTGGGGATTTTTTTTTGTTCACCCTTTCATTATTTCTTCTTCTTCATGTTTTATTTTAGGACGGAGGGGTTATTTCTAGGAGGACTTAGTCTGTCTATTTAGGATGGCCATGAGTACAGATAAGATACCTAAGTTTCTATATTTCTAAGGTGTGGGGACATTACTCGTATGAGGTTTTAGGGGCTCGCACCCTGCGATGACAGTTGTCGCCCAAAGGCTGGCAATTAATCGTCTCTAAGATGTTAAACCATTTACACACTTGTGCATTTGTATGTTCATACCTGTATGTACATACAGGTAAGATACATTGCATGGGATGTGATCAATTACCTGATAATGATCTCGGTGATGTCACAGCCTGGTACCAAACGTGTTGCGTCGTTTCTTATCACATCAACGGAGGCAAGAAACGACGTAACGGATTACATAATCACATATGTATATGTACATATGTGTGTCTGTGTGCATGTGCCAAATTTGGTATATAAACTCCCAAATTTGACTACAAAATTGCCAGTGTTTGCCGAGGATTTGGCTCTCCCATACTTTACAGATTGAAGTGGCAGAACACAACCTTCTTGTGTGAATATCTCTCACGACAAGGTTTTCCACATAAGGTTTTTTTTCTGTTACTTAGAATTGGAAAATTTCAGAATTGAATATTTTGAACTACCTACTCTCGAAATTTAACTTAGGGAACACATAAGTAATAAGCATTGAAAGACAAATACCAATAATGAACAATGTACTGACGAAAAGGTTAGGGTTTGGAAAAAATCTTTTATTTTATCTAGAAAGAAAATCCTTAAGACCAACTTATTCACAAGAAACAATTATTTTGTATATGACTAATTTTGATTTGTTGCCTTTTTTTTTTCCCGAACTTAGATCTAATTTCATTGGTGAATGAAAAATATCCTCGACAAGTTATATTTAGCCTAACAAAATGAATTAGTAGTCTTTTCGAGAACAACTTATTATTTATTTTTTATTAGGCCTACCACTTGCACACTTGCCTAAAACAAACATGTTTTTCTTTCCTAAAATAAGAACGAACAACTTTTCAAAATTGTATCTAATTAATGTCTTAAAAATCCCATTCTGAGAATAATTGGAAAATTATAGGCCTAATTATTTTTTGGATTAAAAATAAGTACTTACTCAAGTATAGAGCATTTTTCTAAAAATATGAAACAAGCGAAAAAACATCAATTCTCATTGATTTTTGTTCCGTTTTTTTTAAGTTGCCTTTATAACATAAATTGGTAGATAGAAATTCATATGTTTTTTTAGGTATACCCAGCAAAAGTCAACTTGGATTCCATTATTTCTGCAAGACATTACGATTACATCCTTTTGTAAATGCCATAACAACATTATAACATAATTTTACTTCTTGTGTAGGTAATTCTTCAACAACTTAAATTTTTTGTTTTTGAGATTAGAAAATACTGAAGCAGGGTAAAAAAAAAAATAAATAGCCAGAATATTAATAATAAATAATATTTTTTAATTAATATTTTGTTTCAATTCAACGTTGGTAGCCAAATACGAATTGTCCTGGCCTGGAAAAATATGTTTTCATATTTTTCTTTTTCCTTATAACTTCATCCTTTCTTGACAGACGTTTCAGATAAAAATTACATAAAGAAAAAGCTCTTATGTTACAAAAATGTTTATTTCTTGTAATAACAGTTTACTGAATCATTATATAACTTACAGTATTATCCTTGAGTAAGAAAGAAGGAAAAAAAATAGGTCTGAATGAAATGGCCAACGATAAAGATAATACGTTAATACATTTTAAGTTGCAACGGTCTACAGATTTTTTTATTAAAGGAGCAAATTGAAAATTTTATTGGTTTTTCACTTCAACGGCAATAAAAATATATTACTTAACAAAAAATAAATAAATTTTTCCATAAAATTATAACACTTTTTGCCTCTCGAAATTTACGTCGATTATAGTTGCGTTTAATGAAATTATTATTATTGGTTTTTTTTTTTTTTCTCTTTCAAATGAGTTTTATACTGGATATTTACTGTAAAGAAATGACGTGGTAAGGCGTGTAAACTTAATCATGGTCTTAGCCTTTGTAAAGTTTATGTCCATAAATGTTGAACCCTTGAATGCCTGGACTAACTATACTTAAAAAAGCAGACGTAGGTACGGAATTTCTCCAAAGTATTTTTCTATTCTGAAGCATTATTAATGATTTTAGCTATATAATAAATAAGATTAATCTCTACATTCAAAAATTTCCAATAATGGCTAAGACTTTCGAATATTTCCCGACATTTCCGGACAACGAGTTCGCTTACTTTGGACTATTTATTGGACAAAATAGGCAGCATAGTTTTCCTTCATAAATAAGTGGAGATGAAACTCTACAATAATATGCGAATAGTACTATCTATCATCCCTTTCCTATACCAGAAAAAGTAGATAGTGGGTCTTCAAATTAGTCTTTCAAGCATATCTATATTTAGTTAAATGTTGATTTTATTACAAGATAATTCGGAAAAATCATATATGAAGTAAGTTATTATCAATTTTCATGTATAACGTATCTAGCCTTAATAAAATGCAGCGAAAATCATTACTTCTTGTCAATCTCCAACATCCTCATTATATCCTACAAGTATAGTTTCGCAGAAATACCGATTGAAAAAGTGAGTATTCCACATTATTTTAAATTTACGACATATTTTTGAAGTCGAACTGTTAAGAGTAGATTTGGATTCTACGATATACAATTTTTTATTGAAAACTAAGACCGCGAAGAAGTGGGAAAGGTGTTTTCATGAAGGAAGTTCGCCGAAAATTAGCTCAGTTCAGGATGTTTTAAGTTTTTTATTTTACAAAATTATCACCATAATTTTCTATTTATAAATGGATTAGAATAGACTAGCAAACAACTAAAAATTTTAGATTTTATGTTTAAAATAAAATATTTAGCTTACGCTGTTCACGTACAATGCATTAAAAAAGAGACTTTAAAATTACTTTTTTTTTTTATCAAGTATGAATTAACATTGCCATAACGTGATTACAAAGTAGGCTAGTCATTAGAAATTTTTCGGTCGAGAAAAACTGATTTGGGGGCACATTTTTCGCATTTGTAGTCCACGTAATTGGGCTAAGGGCTGGCTGATGGCGTTGATGTATTTTTATGTTATTCACTTTAAAGTTTCGTTATTACTTTTGTATTGAAATAAAAATTCTGTTCTAACCTCGTCGAATACACATTCACTTAGTTTCCATATGCTTATACAGAGTATTTCGTGAGAGGCCCGCAGAACTTTAACCTCAGATAGTACACTTCGTGACTTATAATAAAAAATATTTTAAGTAAACACGCGTCACATGTTTGAGGAGTTAGATATTCTAAAAGCATGATATCAGGAAATTTCTCTCAAAATTGTCATTTGACTATGCAAACTCATATTATTTGCGGCTAGGAATAAAAAAGGTTATTTTATACCTGACAAATTATATTCACTATACCGGCATTCAAATTCTTTTTTTCAGGCATAGGTCCACCATATTTTGCTTAGCTGAGACTCGAATATTCAGCAAGAAGTTCATGTTTCCACGCATTCTCCTAAACGAGTCACCACTGATTAACTTCTGAATATAGGTAGGTATTTACATTCTTTACCATCAAGATACCTATCTATTTTCGGATTACTTACTGTCGATATAACTTCTATTTAACTACCATGCTACTGTTATCCAACGGATTAAACTAACGATTGACAAACTGATCCTAAAGGTAGTAGGTAGGTACCTAATTGTAGTACCTACCGCCAACAGCAGGCGGAATATTCGTTTAAATGAAACAAACAATCGAATGAAAATACGAATACCGTGAACAAAGATTTAAAACTGTATACAATAATGAAAGCGAAAAAATGAAAATGTAAAACCATAAAAGAAATTAATTATGAAACAAGCATTTTCCGCTGTAAATAAAATACCTAAATAAAATAAAAATACACACAAAAAAAAAACGAAAGAAAACAAAAGAAAAAAGGATTAATTAATAAAAAATTTGCATGGTAAAAGATAGCTTCGAGCCAGTAGCTTTTCTTCTTTTTTTTTGAGCCTATCGACCATTGAAAGTTGAAAAAAGAAAAGTATAAGCCATTTTGATGACGAAAAGTTTGTGATAAGAAATACAATGCGTTGGAAAAGAAGTTGATACCTTTCACTTTCTTGTGGAAAATATATACAATCTTTTTTTTAATTTTTGATGATTAATTACGTAAAATTTTCTTATTAAAAGGAGAAAGAAACAAAAGAATGGTAGGTGGTCCTAGTGGCGTGGCCAGACAATTTTTAAGGAAGGGGTGGAAAAGCCAAAACGCCATAAAGCACAAAGTACCGGTAACATAAAAAGAAAACTTGGTATTTTCTTGATATAAAATGAGATTTTTGAAAGATCAAAAGGATTGGTTGTCTTTTAGCCGGAGACGATGGATTACGAGAATGGTGAAAAAAAAAAAAATTGCAGTAGGTAGTGAGAAAATTTAGATGGAAAGATGGAGGTAGAAGATCGATCCCTGGGCATTTTTTCCATTTTTTACCAGTACAAAATCAGAGGTTCACTCATTATTTGAATGGTTTTCTGTACTTACGCATGAAAATTTTCCAGAATGGAAATTTTAGCAGCCTTGTTGTCATATTTTCATTTGTTTTGAGCTAACGATTGCTGGGTAACAAATTGATAGGTATATTTAAAAGTAAAACGTACTTACATTTCTTCACCTGTTATCTTATGGGTTCGTTTGTTACTGCGACATCAATATTACTCATTTTGGTGAAAAATTTAAAAATGCCTCTATGAACAAACTCAAACGGCTTTGAAATATGGAGAAATTAATTTATCGCATTGAATTTTTGACGCTAACAAATAGAATTTCATATGATAGTCCAGGAAAATCGTTGACTATTTCACTTCTTGCAGATTATTCTTAAAACTGAACGAACCCCAAGGGTGGTCAGTACTAGATATTTAAGACCTGAAACAAAGATGGAGTTTTGGAAAAATGGCAGCGAAGCCTCCCCTTAAAAAATGAAATTACCCATTTCAATTGTAAAGGAGAAAATATCTTAATATTGCAGTCTTGTTCCAAACAAACATTAAAATTGGATAATATCTAAGATTTAGTCCCCAAATTTTTTTATGAAATCCCTCTTATGATCTAGCAGTGGCTTAGCGAAATCAAGATTCTGGGGGAGGGAAGGTTTAAGTCATTAAATTTGAGAATTCTCCTTCGTTAACCCATACCAAGGGAGGTAATTACGAGTTATTTCGGTTCTTGGGGGTTATGTACATCCACATCACCTATTCCGTACGCCACTGGAATATTGAATAATTATATTTTATGGATAAAATTTATTTTTAAATATTTCGCTACCTAAACGTAAGCAACAGATTCTTTTATTCAGATTCAAATTTTGATGATAAAAATAAACTAAAATTAGTTTGTATCCCCTTTCAAATTGATTGGAAATAAGTGTTCGATTTAGAATTTTCTCACTCCGAATGACTATATTGTGCCTTTATCATGTCGGCTAACTTTTCGTCCCGCCAGCAAATGTAGGTGCCTTTTCAAGTCCAGTTACCGAGTCAATTAATTGTAAATTGTGTCTTGCTCCGTTCAAATTACAGTTGGCCCTAATTTGAAGTTCGTTTTTTCCCCGTGGATGACTACCTATTTATTTATCAAGAAATTCCATAATCTAAGCCATCATCTTGATGACACGTTTTCTCAACCGCACTACAATAAACGACCTTCGACCAAGAAAATTCGAAATTCCGTCGCCATCTCTCCACCACATCGTTTTCTGTTCGACAATCTAAAGGGTAATATTATCCATTTTTAAAGCCACGGGACGACGACACATGAGAATATTATGTATTTGGTACGGGGCTTTTATAATTGGATGGAATTATTAAAAAAAACAAAAAAAAAAACAAAAAAAAACATAATAGTCGATGAAGGGGGACCCAAGAAATTCGATACAATGAAGCCTAGAACACTTTAAATCGATTGTTTTCCTCGCTCCAACGTCTAAAATTTCGGAACCCATCCATTCATTGTTGCCTTCGATGCATACTGTGTATACAGTCATGGTTTCGCTTGAATACGTTGGCATTTAATTTCGTCATCAGCATTATCATATTTGTGGCGCAGCCAGCCAGCCCTACGTAAACGTAACATAACCACATGTAAAATAAAGCACATAATTAAAAAAATCCAAAAGGTTAGCGTTAGCACCAGATATAACTGAAATTAAGATGACTAAAATTTAAAAAAAAAAAAATGGTTTAAATGAAATAAAATTATCTGACTGAATACAAAATGGCAATATTCGCTAATGAAATTGAAAATCCTACTGAAGAATTTTTAATGCTATTCTTTACAAGGCTACATAAATAATTTTTGGTACAATTTTGCGGAACCAATATTTTTTAGTTACGCACACTGCGGTAGATTGACCAGTTAGGAGCTTTGTCAAATGTTTCAAAACAGTCACTTTACAGTGTTATCTTTATATATGCTAAAAATGAGTCATTGAAGCATGAAAAAAAAATCCATTTTAAAGAATAATATGGTGCAGTTGGAGGTACATCCTTTTTAAGCAGTCGTTTGGCAGACTTGGTGCAAATTAAGCAATTTTTTATCGCTATTTTCGAAGTCGTTTTGGTTGATATGGATACTAGATTTAAAAAAAAATAAAATAAAAATTAACACTTTGCAGTTTTCGAAATCAAAAGTACAAAATCTTTAATTTTTTATGAAAATATGAAAATTTATATTTGAATATTTAAAAAAATATATATTATTTTAATATACTTAATATCGATAAAGGGTCTCAAACGCTCAACCCTCTCAACCATCAATCAGTTTTCAAAAAAATTTAATTGATTTGAATTTGGATGGTAACCTTTCATATGGGTTCTCATTAAGTTGATTTCTCATAAATTTTTTCTTCACTGGTTATTTGCTTCGATCGAGCTTTCAACAGAATTATAACTTCACTGAATAGGTAAAATATAAAATTTTGCAAGAATCGAAATGTTTCTTCCTTTAAACGATCATATTGTGTAAGTAAGTATAGACAGACTAAATTTCACAAGATGTCCAAGGAAATTTCCTTCAAAACGTAAATGAATGAATACACAGAAGAGTGACAGTCTCACCATCAACCAATATGAATTTAATACGTGTGAGTATACTTACATCATATTGAGTATTCATAGGGTGAAACATCGCAGACGTTTTCATTTTTCGTAACCATCAAGTATGTGTATTTCTTCAAAAGATATTTAACGTGTAAATTGAGACGAAATAGAAAAAAATAAAGCAAAAAAAGTGACAATTATTTTAAACAACATTTTCCAACGTCAGTCCATGATACGGCGACTGTCAGTCTGTCAGTTAGCGGTAAAAAAATTATTCGCTCTGAAAAGAGACTTCTTACATTTCGAAGGTCTTCCTTTGTAATTATGCGATATTGTAAGGGCCACTTATATGTATCAAACCTTAGAAAACAATACTGAACTGTTTCGAAAATTTATGGTTTTAATACAGTAAGTTGATTCATTGAAAATGATAACATAAGATATAACTTTGATTAAGAAAATAGTAAAATGATCCGAAATAGCATATGAAAGCATGATCTTGTGAGCCAACAGATTCAAAAAATTTGAAGTAGGTACTTCATAAATTAATAAATCTCCTATTGCCCTCATTTTCATCCAATCGGTGAATCTCCTATAAGTTTAGGCATTTGACATTTTTTGTTTATTTTACTAAAATAATTTCGCTTCAGTTATAAATATTATAAATGATAAACCCAGATTTATACTAATTTTCTAATTTTTAAGGAATAATTACAATAAATAATGGTACTGAAATTCGGAAAGTTTCTTAGAACAGTTTATCTTTTACTAAATGACTGCACCGTTCCTAAATGAGAGTCAGAAATTATATGTTTTTTGTAAAAGTTTTTTTTTTTTTGTCTGGATCATTTAATGCTTATCTGACATATTTTGATAAAATAAATGGTTGTTAATTTGTGAAAACTCTTATTTTGCCACATGCTCAAGTGACATAATTGTGAATTTGATTAACATAATATACTCAAAATTGTGTCAGCTGAATTATTCATCTAGCTTTTATAATTCTTTCTAGCATTCTTAAACTGACGTTGGTTCTAGTAGTGATTTTACTATAGGGAGAAGGATAACTACCTAGATGTACAGAAATCATTAGTCTCCGTTCTTTAATTTCTCTATCAATGAGTTATAAATTATATATCTGGTTTGTTTAACTGCTTGGCAGTTGGTGAGTACGTATGAGTCGTCTCAAATCAATAAGCATAAGTACATTTGTAAGACTAGATACTAATTGACTATTACCTTAAACTGACCTCCAAAATTTAATTATTTAAATTTTCTTTAGAATTTATAACATTCAATCAGTCAATGTTAATTCTTTTTCCACAATGATGTCAAAATTCCAGTACTTTTCTGTATTCCATACGTATACCTTACCTACTTGTGGGGACTTACTCCTATGAATACAAGGCTCAGCCCTGATTGACAGACAGGTTTGGCCTATTGCCAAACCAACCTATTTGTCCACTGAACATTAAAGCAAATAACCGCCAAGTCACGGCTGTCCTACACATTGTAGTGCAGAGAAAATAAAGGCAATGATTATGTCTTTAGGTACTCACAAATGCAGTGCTGCCAGCAGCCAACATAACCACCAACATCAGTTAAGTTTAGTTGCATCAATGGTCACCCTATTCTTGAGCACCAGTTTAGGTTAATAGTGATGACGATTACTAAAAAATAATCGATTAATTGTGATCAAATGATTATTCTACAAATAATCGATTGTCCATAATAATTGCCTTCAAACAGCTGATGATTAAGAGTAAATCGATTAATAATCGGCATCACGGTTTCATGGTGATTTAACTTTGTATGACCCCACTAAAATTTTAATATAAGTGCAATTTTACAAATTTTTTCAGAACACACTTCATAAATAATTAGTATATTACTAGATTGATAATTGTCATTTGTGAACAATTTTCAATTTTTTCTGATAGGGTAGTGGCACCAGTTTGCAACACTGTAGTTTGCAACAGTTTGAAGTTTAGGGCTAAGAAATAAAGATAAGTAGATTTATCAGTTTATCAAAAATATTAAAGCATACTCTTTGATTTCCATCTATTTTCAATACGTCATCTGTGACTTAGATGAAATCATAAATCAAAGAAAATTCCAACTGCTGTGAAAAATTCAAAAAGTGCTTTTTCTTAAAAGAATCTGCACAATAGGTGATGAATAAGGCTCAGTTAAATGGGAATAATTGATATACCTAATATGAATATTTTAGGGTTTCAAGATGGTAAGTACACTTCGATATTGATGAAAATCAGTGTCTTAGATTAATTTAGCTAAAATTATTAGTATTATACACCTGTTGCAAAATGGTTCATTGTATGTCAACATTTCCTGTTTGCAACAGGCACTTTTTGCTTCAGTTTGAATGAGAAAATTAAAATTATTTTAATTAATTGGGTGTGATAACATGAATTACCATTTCTGAATTCATATTATTTTTTCAAATTTCAAATGTCTCAAAAAATTCTTGTTTTATGACTCTTATATAAAAATACTATGTGCCCCAGTTGTACAAGACTTATGTTCAAGGATGTTTATCAGCTTTACTTTGACATAATAAAAGCTTTGTTACATCCTCCTTATCTTATGGATGGGGAATATTGAAATTTTTGATTGATATTATCAGTTTATCAAATAAAATACACGTATTTTCTCCTATTACATCATTACTAGCTGGTTGACCAAGCATTCCTTGGAAGCCGCTTTTAAATTCTAAAATCAAAAGTTTGTTTATTGATTTATATATTTTGAAGGTTTGGTTGCGAGGAAGTGGTGGAAGTGGTGTATAATCTTAGATAGGTCCCAATTTAAAAGAAAAACCTCGTGTATTATTTTTAATTTTTTGCCATGAATTCGTTGCCACCTACAGAATATATAAAATTTTAGTACCTAGTTCATCGAGCTTTGCTCGGATGTGGAAAAGAAAATTTTGTTAATTTTAATCAAGCTGAAGAATTTCAGCAATATTAGGTACATCCTTCGGTATTATCGTATATTGTACATCTCGAGAATTAAGATTTCATTATTTAACTCATATTACGTCATCAGTCATAAATCATAATAATCATACTCAGTTTAGGCCTAACAAAATTTGCTAATAAAACTTTTCTCATTTGTTACTTTTAGGGTTAATCAGTTTTTCAATGTTTGTTGTTATCACCTGCTGTTGATGAATAGACTGAGATGTTCATATATCTGTTCAATGAATTTTCTCAAACTTGAGACCTATCTAGATCATTTTTTTGTACCCAAATACTTCTCTACTGTAATTTTCAGGAACTTCGTCAGTCTGGTTCTTCATAGCATTTACATACACACATACCCACATACCCACATACAATTACTGCTCGTATTATAGTATAGAATTTAGAAATTATCTTCAATTTTTCACTGAATCCTGATTAATTTAAGGCTGACAAATAGAAGAGAATTTGTAGAAAAATTCTCTATGATGTCGCTAAATCCTAATTAATTTGAATCTTGATTAATTTAAGGGTGATGAACTGAATCACCGCTCACCGCTTATCCACGCATTGTATGTCCGTGTCTTTAATCTGTTTCGTTAACTATGATTTTCACTAACAAAGACCACTGCAAAATGAAAAAGTATACAACATGAATTCTCTTCGATATAGATTTGAAAATAATAGTTCCTATAATAATTTTCAACGGTTTTTTGAAAACAGTTTCTGTTTATCTGAAAGCCAAAAAGTGAAATTTGTTTGTGATTCATTGGATTCAATTGTAACATTAAAAGTTATCATTATCAATCACCACATCGCTGAATTTACATAATTGAAATATGTTAGTGTTGTTAATAGGTAGTTTAACGAATTTTCTCAAACTTGGGACCTGTCTAGATCTTTTTTTCATACCAAAAAACCCCTTTATTGTAAATTTCAGCAACATTATCGGTCTAGTTTTTCATAATGCATTTACATACACACATACACACATACATACATACAACTATTGCTCATATTATAGCATAAGATATTATTTTTGTGTTGCAAACTTGAACATAATTGTTAGGTACCAACTAAAGCAGAAGTATTGCAAACTGAGAGTAAATGGTATTTTCACATATAAGTTATAAAAAAAATAATATTCAGAGCTATATAATAAACATTTTAAAAGGAGGTATTAATCTGGAGACCATAGTTCATGTAATGAAGCATTCACTTAACGAATACCTTCATTCTACACTAAATTATGCCATTTCAAAATTAAAATTTCCTTTAAACTGTTGCAAACTGGTGCATCTACCCTAATCACTAATCAGCAAAATTTTTAATGATCAAATGCTGATTGCCAAATACCGATTATTTTCGATTATTCTTGACAAAACACAATAATCCATTGCGATTAATCAGGAGGATATAATCGATTGAAAAAATCGATTAAATTGATTAATAATTGGCATCACTACAGATCAGTAAGATGTGGTGATCAAAATAGCTGGTCTCTTTACCTGTGGTTGCCAGCACCTACACTACTTCCTAAATTAAATAAAGTAATTTTCAATTTCAAATCTCACAAAAAAAAAAAGAAACTTCGTGAAGGAAAGTATATTTATAGGTATGACAAAAATTAATTTAATTTTTGTGATATTGACGTAGATTTTTTATCACCACAAGAATTGAATTGGTACATAAACATATCTGTGCTCACCGAAACATATTGAACGACCACTGAGACGAACCAAAAGTGTATTTTATTTGTTTTAGCACAATAAAAACGCAGCCAAGAGAAGAGAAAATTTCAAATAAAAAGCGAATGACGATATAGAGGCCTACTATAAACCAAAAGAGGGTCACCTGGGAATGGAATGGTCAACGATGAAAGTCAATTTATTCGTTGGTGTGGGTCAGTTACGACGAGAGCAGACGATGATTTTTTTATTTTTTCCTTTTCACGATGTAAATAAAAAATCGAAACAGATCGCGCGTTCATGTTTCCAACGCGCTGGAACGACTAGAACAGCTGGAACCATAGTGAACTTGTTCTTCCCCCTCTCCACTGGTATACCTTCGCACTCTTCTTTCCCTCGAATCTTTGTCTACCTTTCTGTTCTTTTCTTTTTAAACGTATCGAGCGGTGCAATAAAGTATTTCATAGAAATTATGACGCTGATAATGAATGGTTAGAGGCGATTTAAGAGTTTATAAATCAGTTACCTATGTTGAAAAAGATTTTAAACTACATATAAGATGAAAAAAAAAAAAAAAAAAAAAAACAAATTTAACAGACAACCTTGTTAAACTTAAATTCCATATTTTATTGCTACTATAGCTTAACAGAATGCATACGCATACAAAAGTGGATTTAGAATCGACATAAACGTGGGTCACATACAAAATGGGCAGTAAATATTCTAAAATTTTTAGTAATTTTTTTAGGTATATTTTTAATTATCTTTATCGAAATTTAAAGATAAATAGAAAGTAGAAAAATAGTTTGGAGGGGATTTGTTTTGCCACAAAAAAAAAATCCCCTATTTTTTTATATTTCGTACAAAGTCTTATGAGAGTTTAAAACTCCTTGTTGAGAAGAAAAATTCTACTTAAAACATAGCAGATCAAAAGAGAGCAAACTTCTGTTATTTTTTTATCACTAAACTCTAATTTATTCACCTGCATAATGATCTCATTGTATCCAAGTCAGTCATATTGTTATATTTTTAAATGAAACTTGACAGTGCAGTTTATCATAAGTTTCATTGACATTTTAAAAAAAAATTTAAATAAACTCATCTTAAAAACCAATTCTCTCATTTTCATAATCCTTAGAACAACAAAAAGATATATTTGCAAAATTTTGTAATTAATTTTCAAAAAAAAAAAAAAAAAAAAAAAAAAACGGCTGGGTAGTTTTAGAGGTAAAATTTAATGCTTGAATAAATCAATCTAATTTCTTAAACAAATATTCGTTTAATTTAGCTAAAAATGGTAATTAAGTAAATTTGTGATAAATACATTGGACTATTCAGCCGATACAAAGTAATATAAAAACTCATTCAAAATAAATATTCCACAATAAGTAATATTATAAGAATGATGTTGGTTTTTTTTTTCGTATTTTTCAGTGAATTAGTGAGAGTGGCCAATTAATTACTTATTTGATTATATGGCAATAAAATATTAAAAAAGAAAATAGTCAGGCTTAAAAAATAAAATGAAAAATTGTGAATAAGAACTATAAAATACCTATTTCAGAAAATTCAAATTGTCACTGAAATTTTTAACAATTCTTGAATTAAATTCTAAAAAGAAAGAAAAACTCAAATCAATAACAACAACCAGCTGTTTCTTATTGTACTTATCCCTATTCGATCTTCTTAGACTTTTTGATGAATAAAATCCTTCGTAAATTGATCAAAGGTCGATTTTTTTTTAATTTAAAACAAACTCGCTTTTGAAATTTTGACGTGGGAAGATTAAAAGATGGCAATGTAACAATTTTCTTTAAAAATCAAGCACCACAAATGATATAGTCTGCCTAGATGTAACGCCTAACTAGACTCTGCTCAAGTATAAATTTTAAAAAATATTAAAAAACGATCAGTGGACACGATGGGCTTGGCATACCTACTATTGGCGCCGTTACAAAGAATGTAGCCCATAAAACAATTGTACTTTTCGATTGATAAGCGAGACAATTATATCTCATTAGATAGGAAACGAACTTACAGAAATTTACTCAATCTTATTATCTCTTCGCGCTTTTTGACCATCAAAACTTTAGTAATAAGACTGAAAAACATACGAAAGAGGCAATCGAGAGCTTCGAAAACACATAAAAATTCAACAGTCAAAATAAAATGCGGATGAAAATTTCTTAGAATCGACAAAAATCTGTAAAAAATTTCTACTTGGATGCCGCAAAAATCTACAAGTAATTTTCAATTAAAGTAGCCAAGGGCGTCCTCAAATTTCTGTAGGAAGAAAAAAGCTTAAACGTAAAGTTTTATTTTTTTCCAAATAACATTTGACAAATACCTACGGAAATCATTATTAATGTCTTTGGAACTGGAATTTGGCATCTACTAATGCAGTAGCAGTATGCGGTGTACTTGCATTAACGCAAAAAAACAGAATTAAAAGCCAATATTTCAAGCAGATTGCAAAGAAGATGCGATGATTTCATTACTTAAAAATTCGTTTTAGAGAAGAAAACGATCGCTGACACGTTTTTTTTCCTCTTCTTTTTTCTTTTTCACTCTCTCGCTCTCTCTCTCTTGCAGATAACCGGTTTTTGGATAATCGATTTCCGTAAACAATGCTTACCGAACAGAAGGCTTCTGTGGGTCGGAGGTGTCGGACGACGATGAATTATACCTGATTCGAGCCAAGTACCTGGGTAGCCCAAATTTCTGCGGCGAATACATTCGTCATGATGGTGTGAAAAAAGTATTTGTGACACCTGGCCAAAGTAACTATAATCAAACGATAACCAAAAAAAAAACTCTCCCAATTTAAGAAACTGTTACGAAGGGTACTTAAATGAAATTCGAAAATGTTGATAAAGAAAAAAAAACTTTCAAATAACCAGAAGATATTTTGGGTACTTGTATTCCCACTATAATGTGTGCGTACATAAGTAATTATCTATTACTGTATGAAACATCCTCTCATTTTAGAGGTAAATAACAATCCTTACGATAATTTGGCAAACACCACTTGTGCGTGGATTTTGCTGACCAAATACATATTTCGACGTTTATGAACGTCAGTAGTGCCACGACTAGAAAATTACAATAAATTAAACACTAGTCGAGAGCAAAACCTACGTTGAAGGTATATATCTTAAAAGAATGTAGGATTAAACGTAGGCAACAAAAAATAAAATAAACGAGAAAGCCACTAACTGAGCAAGAACAGCCAGGAAACTTGAACTAATTTTTGGCGAAATTCAAAATTTATTTGACTGTCTCTGATAACGAGTTTTTAACTAAGTATATGAGATTTTCTGCAGTGAGAATCATTACCGTCTGTCCTTACTCATGGATATGCAGATGAAAGTTTAATCGAATGATCTGATTTAAATCAGATTTATTAATCTTTTATAAAAATTTAAACAAATTTTGACTGACAAGTTTCAATCAATTTTTGGTGGTGATCAAGTAAAAGTGCGTTCTTTCACTTACTAAATCATTTAAAGTTGAAATTTCTTTGGAAACCTCTTCTTATAGGCTAGTTAGGAAAATAATTACTTTTGCTGCAGAAGGTGATAAAAATTGACAATTTTTCAAATTCCAAAAATGCCAACTGCTGAAAAATTTTGAAGTTTCCTAAAAAAAGGGTTGTAAAATTCCACAACTTACCACTGGTCAATTTTTTAAATTCTAAAAAAAATTTGGGAGGGCTTTCCATTTCCTCTTTGCTACGTCCCCGAAAGATACGAATATTGTGGTGACTTCCAACCAGTGGTGATGGGTGTATTTATGCACCCACTGGTAAGTTGTGTGGTCAGTCCCTACATGTAGTAGGGCAAACACACTTTTTGTTCAACCAGACTATGTATCTCATTGTGTGTAGCCCAATTTTTGATACTGAGCTAGGCTCACACACACGTAACAATGTCATTGTGGTTGTGCGCATGTGTCTACCACGGCACTCTACAAATATATTGACAGATATTACAATCTAGACCAAGATATTTTGGTGATTTTACATCTTAAATAACCACATATTTACGTAATTTATGAGCTTATAATCGTAGTTGGATCAAATAAACTTCAACGTTTTCCTTGGTTTATTAGTTGTTATTTTTCAACGATATGTGGTTTGGTATTGCACCCAAATGAGAAAATTATGAATGAATAATTTTACTTTAAAAACAAGTTTTTTAAAGATAAGCTTTAATTTATATATTTTTTTTTTTTTAGCTTTAGCTTCATGTGAAATAAATATTTTGTTGGGGAAGGTTGGCTGCAGTATTGGTATATTTTAAAATCGCAGTAGTGAGTAGAATAAAAGCTGTAGGTTTTGTCAGTTTGGGGAATCGAACCTAGGACCTACATATTTGCCAGCTAAAAGCGGTGAAATCCAAGTCCCAGAAAACTGAAAATAAAAAGCATACGAAGTACATTTGACACCCGAAAATCTTACAAATGGTCAGAAAAATGATAAACTGACTTTTTTTTTTTCTTATGAGACATAAAAATACAATTTGTTCGCCTTATAAAAGAAACTAAAATACTGTTTCTCAACCACATTACGAGATGGTCATAAAATAAGGCTACAAAATATAATAGGTCATTTCGAACACTTCTATTGAGATTTTGAATGCATAATTTATTCCCTTCTCCTCCATCCACATAAATTATTATAGTTATACTTTTGATTAAGAGTTTACCAGTTCTAATTAAAAATGAGTGGCCTATATTATATAGTGCATTTTTTTCGATATGGAAACCAACAACTATTAGCAGTATATTAATAAATTTTCATTCAAATTTTGAAAATATTCAATTTTAGTTGTTTTTTTTTGCTGCTATTGTTCATATAGTTACTAATCTATGTATGAGCAGCTACATCTGTAACGGTGGTGAGTATTTTCAGTTCTACCTTTAAAAGTTGCTTGTGGCAGCGGAATTCAGAAAATTCAATGAGTTATTAGTAACCTAGTCCCTAATGAATTAAATCAAACTCTGGTTACTGCGACAATAATTTAGTGTATTCGACAGCTATTATCCAATTTTCATTTCCAAAATACCACTATTAAAATAACGTGAATTTCGTCAGGTCAGTTATTAACTGTACCATTAAAAATGTTGTAATAAGTATGACTTAATTTTTATTTCAAAAATTTAATTCAAGAAGTCTTTATTTCTCACTGAATACGTGTTATTTCGGACACTTTTTTGTCAAACATTATTGTAGCAATAAAAAACCAATATTTTTATTATTTCTTGAATACTACTTCATTTATCTGATGATAGCCTATCTCTATTCCGTCCAAAGTGCAAATGCATCAAAAACGACAAGCTAAAATCACAAAATTTTCTAAAATCAAAATAAACTAAAAACACCAATAAAAAAAAAATGAACAGCACCAAGATTTTTAATTTTAAAGCAGTGAATTAATGAACATTGCAGAGCAAATTTTTGCAGAACAACACCAGGTGACCCTTCCATCTTTTATTTCTCTAGTTTTGAGGAACACAAAATTGTCTACTCGAAGATGGCCTAAGTAGAATTTATGAAAACTGAATGATAACTATTTCAAACTGAGCTCTGATGTCGTGATGTAGCCTGATTCTCTAAATTAGATCTGTATATATAAAAAAAAAAAAAAAATTATTCTTCTACCAGGATTTGAACCGTTCTCCGACGAGTGTTTGTTATTTGGAAAATTTGATTTTTTAGTTCGGATTCCGTACTTTGTTAGACAAGGTGTTAGAACTTTAGTTTTCACAGAAAAAGTGAGTGATACATCATTTAGTTATGTTTTTTGAGTAGCTGAGTTTAAATTTTGGCTAATGCCTATTTTTAGATTGAACCAATCGACCCTTCTCGACTCAAAAATGTTTGGTAAATTAAATTTTTTACACTTTATCAAGTGGAATATCATGTGGTAGCCTACTTATCAGCAAATATTTCTCGCCCAACATCTGATAAATATACGAGAATATATTCGCGTTTTTGGTCTCCCCCTTCATAATTTTATTCGCACTTTTTTTTGCGCTTTTGGTGAAACGTTTTTTTTAATTTTTTTTATGTCATTTAATTGCGCTTTTGGCCCGCACTGCTCTACTCAGCTGAATGAGTTACTTCTTAAACTCAACATTAAGTTATAGCAAGTATTACAGAAACTTGTATGTACGAGTAAGTATACTTATATTAGGTCTGTTTGAAGGCTTCCTGTTTTTTAGGATTCTGAAAAAACTGCTGGAAGATTTGTCAGAATGGCGTTCTCACGTTTTAACCGAAAAAACTGAATTGTGTTCGCACGTTTTTCTGAAAATTAAGAATTCAGAATCATTAATTTTCTGAACATTCAGTTTTCAGTCGCTCTGAACTTCCTGAAAGTTCCGAAAACAGATGGTTCCTTCTAGTTTACCATGTTTAAAATTTTTTTGTTTACACCAATCCAAAAAAACAACAAAAAATATTTATTTTTTCATCAATTGCTGATGATTAGATGATAAATATTTTTTTGAAGCTCATTCAGTTATATTTTGATTTATTTTTTATTATTATTATTATTATTATTTTTTTCAGAAAGGTCAGATGGCTTTTGGCTCATTACAAGAAACTTACAAATAAGAATTTCCAGTTTTGTCAGTTTTCAGAATTTAGAAAAATTATATTTTCAATTTCCTGAAAATCCTGCAAACAGACCTAATACCCGTGAAAATGATTACGTTTTCGATTTTGTAGAAGGCTATAATTATACTATTATGGTTTTTCGTCATCGACTGTTTCATTATTCGGTCCGGTCCGGCGAATTGAAAACAAACGAAATTTATTGTCCGACAGCGAAAGGGCATAAACCAACCCATATATTTTTTTATGCAACTATCGGCTGTTTTACCCTTAAAATTACTTTTACTGTTTTCAATTCCCGTCCTACATGAGCTCTCATGTTAAATTACTTCCGCCATTTCTTCACGTACGGTGCGCATTAACCTTTCCTCGCTTAAAAGCATCATTAACATTAAACATGATCTTAAAATTTACGCAGCCGTATAATGAAAGAGAAACGGTTAATTTCGTCGATAAAAATTGTTGGTATACGAGAAAGTTGGGTATTATTGACATTTTTGGAATCCAACTTCGGTAACCGCAATATTAATGGTGTGGAAATATCGCGCGAAGGAGGATTCGGGTGCTTGTTTTTCTGAAGCACAATTGAATGTACGAGTATGTAGGTATAAATACCAAATTAGTTGCGAATAGAAACCCGAAAAGTGTTCAGACTACACTCATGTTTTAACGCCAAACACATGCCTTAATGTCAATTTTTGTCACCAAACCGTGCGATGTTGTTCAATACGTAAATACACCTGTACCTATACCTACCAACCTATACTCATGACTCACGCAATTTTCTCAGACGATATAATTATCACATGGACCAGTATTAAAATTTACATTTCGAATTTTTTCGAAATATTCTCGTGAGAAAGGAAACCATAATTTCATCTGAAATCATATTTTCGTCGCGGTTTCCCAGTCGCTTATATGCAACAATTAAAAGAAACTTTGCCGAATTTTTACGTTATGGTCTCCAGCGAGACGAAATAAATTTGAAAACAGAAAAATTTATTAATTTCACATTAGGCGTAGACCACATTGGTATAGGTAGGTAACAAAATACACGTGCAAAATCACGTTACAGGCTCGACCACATTATCATTGAATTGACTTCGTAGCCAGTTATGTAGGGCTTAGTATGTTGATTTTTTCGAATTTAAATTTTGCATAATTTTCTTGCTTATCGAAAATAATAATTTTGATTCTTCTCCAGGTGGTCTGAATAGAAAATCGTGTCTATACTACATTATAACTTGTGAGTCATAATCGTGGTCACTTAAAATATTTAGTTTTTTTTTTTTTTTTTTTTTTGGCTTATACCAATCATAATGGAGTGATTCGTTCGCACCCACGTTAATTATGACGAGTGTGAAAATACACGAAACACGTCAAGGGCTTAAATCATATTACAGAAATTTCATAGGCTGCGCCTAAATAAGTGAAGCCACTATGCGGTAATGGATATTATCTGAAAACATAATGTTCAATTCTTTTCTATATTATGTTCGGTTGAAATGATGTTTTTTTTTTTTTTTTCGAGCACCCATTAAACAATTTCAATGATTTAAAATAATTATACTTATTCAACTATTTGCCATATATGAAGCTTCGAGGAAAGAAAAAAATGAATAAAGAGCAGCGTACTGAATTTATGGATCACCTTCAGGTGATTGCACTTGTAAATGCATGAATTTAATTTCATGGCATATCGAACGACAAACCATTAAATTTGATTTTTATCTACTTTTTACAATGACTGAATTTTATTTCAGTCATAAATTATCGCGCGTATGAGCTTATTTTTGTACCTATAATTGGCCATAAAAGCATAAAAATTGATTGAGGCTCTGAATAACGGATTAGAATTGTAAAGCATTCAAATGAACCGAAACCTTTTGTTTCGATTGTCCGTCATCTAAATTTATCGCAGAATCCTGATTTCGATAAATATCGATAGAAGTATACGTGATGTCTACGATGTTGGATAGGTATATTGTTAATGGAATTAGCTCTCGATTAGAAACTAAGCCTAAAGCTGCCTTGAAGACTTAAAAATAATACTGGCGTACTGGCAGTCGACGTAGTAAAATCACTGTACAGCAGTACTGTGTGTAAGTACCCTCGAACTTAATTATCTCTGGTCTCTCCGCTCACTTCTTCTCATGCATCGTACCATAGCATTTATCGTCTATATTTCGTTGTTAATTTTTATGTCTATGACAGAGTAAGTTTAGGTGTTCTAAACAAACTACCTGCCGCGAATGCTGAAATAAAAACAGAAGTGGTCTAAGAATATTATTATTGCAATTCAACAAATAATATTATTAGATATTTGTGAAAGCCCCAAAACACAAGCGAATAGAAATACGGAGTTTTTCTTCAGGTACCTACTCACAGTTAAAATTCAAATTTCACACGTACTTACTTACTTTTAAAAATTTCAAAACGTTTTCTCTCACATCAGAAAAATAATTTTTTTTACGTGGGTAAATATTATTACGCGCACTGCACAAAAATACATATATTAAAATCAAAAAATCTAGTCATAAAATTGTATATGGTATTTCGTAGGTTAGAAGAAAAACAAGTACCTTCTTTCAGAAGTTTTTTTAATGAGAAAGAAATTTTGAAAACCTTGCCGTCTGTAGGATAAATATCGATATATCAACGAAAAAAATTAATATTTGGAAAGGAACGTTTTAGATGATAATAAAACGTACTTAACAGGTTTTGAGTCAAGTTTTCGTTTTTAAATTAATTTCTCGGACTATTAAAGTATTTCTTCAATCTTCATTGAAAACTCACTCAGATGAAATTATTTGAATTTGCTTCATTCGCCAGATAAAAATATTACATTCGAATGATTCAGTTTTGTTTCATAATATATTAGGAGACAAAAAAACAAAATAAAAAAAATAATATAGGTATAGGTAAATTTTACTAATTTTCAAAGCAGTAATTATTTTCACTTTTCGTTAGCAAAAAAAGTTAGATACATGTTTCCTTAAAATATTAAATAAATTTTGAATTTTATTGATTTCAGGTAAGGGTATAAAGTAGACTAAAATATGCGTTGCCAGAGAAAAAAAAAACAAAAAAAAAAACAAAAAAAAAACAAAAAACCACAGAAATTTGAGATAATAATCGAAAAAATTTTTTTGTATTTTCATTTTCTTTTATGAATTTCAGCTTTACTTTATTTTCCTACTATACCTAATTATAATATTGTGAACTGTATCATGATTTTTGTGTCATATGTAACTAGTAGTATTCCCTCAATTAAGATCTTTCTTTTTTTTTTCTTTTTACCCTTTAAAAAGTCATACGAATATATATCGAATGAAGTGAGATTAGCAATAAGTAGC
The DNA here is from genome assembly GCA_011428145.1 of Ericerus pela. Classification (NCBI taxonomy): domain Eukaryota; kingdom Metazoa; phylum Arthropoda; class Insecta; order Hemiptera; family Coccidae; genus Ericerus; species Ericerus pela. The sequence goes on along the minus strand of WOFM01000589.1, from coordinate 535,055 downwards.
CTAATTAAAACTGAACTGGAGTTTAAAATTTTATGATTTAGATTGTAATCATTTGGTAATAATGAATGCAAACCTAATCAATAGGTCATTCATTTCCATTCTAAGCTTAAATTTGTGTAACTAACGAAACAAAAATCATTGTATGGTACCTTAGGCTCAACAGTGTTTATTAATCTTACATTTTTGTTAAGTCACTTCATTCGATTTCCACAAGCAACAAAAACGGAACTTATCAAATGTATGACTTTAGTATCAACTGAAACCCACGTTTTGTCAGCTTACCATATCACAGGATGTTATTTTTTCGCCCGTCAACGAGTCAATCAGTTATACAAACACTCGATCACCAAATGAAAAAATACAAGAATATTCTTTTTAACACACCAAAAAGGTGTTGGCAACAATAACTCGCCACAATACACTATATTAACACTTCTGTTATTAAAATCAATGGCGAAAAGACGAATAGAATTTTCGCCAAATTTATTACGAATTTTTTTTTTTTTCTTCAAAATGTAAAAGATCGAAAACAGCAGCACGTGAAAATATTTATTCAACTGGAAATAATAACGCACGATATACCCGACCAACACCAGCGAAGACGATGCATGACTAAATGGCCAACTCGTTTCAAACGAAACGACAACCGTAGACAATCTTCTCGCTCATTCTCTTTCTGACTACTTCCCATCCCTCCCACACTCCCTTAACGACACTTTCTCCCTGACTCTTTTCCTCACTCCGCTACCTTTACACCAGAAAACACAACCCTTTTTTTCCTAGACAACTCTTCTTAGGGGAGAAAAATACGAAAAGTTGAATTTTCAACCTTTAATTAACTCATTTGCAGGTAACTGTTTTTATTTTATCTCTTAATTTTTTCACTTTATTTTTTTTTTTTAATTTTTTTTTCCATCTATTTTTTCGTTTATTTTTTACTTTTCTATTATTCTTTCATTGTTTGGCAATCAGACAACACGCTTGGATAAACAACTATAAAAATCTCGTTGACAAATGCGAATATATGGTTGTATTGCAGCAGTTGTTTTATTTTTTATTTTGGTACACACCAATAATTTGCGAGTAGCACAGTTCGATGAAAGTTTTCAAAACTTCTTCGGTCACTGAACCGTCGAACTTCACGGCGATTTTTGAAGATAAATAATTTTGACGTTTACGAGTACGAAATTTTTTAATAATTTGTTTTTTTTGGGGGGTTTATTTTCAAAAGAGGATCTATTTTCTGTTTTGTGAAAATTAATCGAATGACTATTTTTTGATGTTTTATCGAAACAACGACACACTGCGTATGTTTTTGGAACTGAACATTAAAATTTCCACTCAGTAAAAACCGATTTTATAACTGAATGTTATATTGAGTGGGGTATAACTTATTCGTCACGTGCACGTCCATTCTCTGGCCCCATCATATACATAAGGTCATCTCCAGATTGGGTCGTCTCAAATTCACAAAGGCACGCTTATCTTTTGCTGGAACTAAAACCTGCCAGTTGCTCGTAAAATGCAGGTTTTTCATTTAAAAACCAAAAATTAACATATTAAATACTCGATTATATTCGATACACCATTGGGTTTCTATAAAAATTTCTCACTGTAAATACGATGAATAGAAGGGCTGTGTGAGAGGGGCGAGTGGTGATTGTCACACCTCCGTAACCTAGCTGTTGGTAAAATTGATCTACTATTAAGGAAGACTATCTTTTTTTTCCTTTTTTTTTTTTTGGTTTTTAAAATATAAAATTAACTTTTTTGACTTTTTTTTCGAATTTATTGGTCAAAATTATAATGGCCTTAGCGGCTAGTTTGTTTATTGTCCATGGGACGAGCAAAACACGTAGTCACGCTCCACCTCACCAAAGTGTAACAGTCTGGAGACTACCTCTACACCAGTATAGATTCCAGTACACTATCCGCCATTGCCAAATATGCTACACCCTGTAGGTGTGCAGTAGAGCGCGTACCATTACCTCAATACTGGGGGTGGTATAAAACAAGCCGATCTTGTAAAATCTATTTATCAGTTTTAGACTGGTTCTGAAGAATAAATTTACCTTTTCAGATAAAGACATATAAAAATATAATGTTTATTAGGAAAGCAAACAACCTCCAGTCCATTTAATGTCCATGAGGCGAATAAAACACATAGTCACTCTTCTCCTCACCAAAATGTAACTGTCTGGTGACCACCTCTATACCAGTATAAACTCTGGAACTCTATACGCCATTGCCAAATATACTGCACTTTGTAGGTGCCCAGTAGATCATGTACCATTGCCGCAATAACAATTCCCTTGTTCTCTTCTGTTTTGTAAAAATTTACCAATTACATCCCTCAACATGATTTTGCTTGGTAGGGCCCCTCCATAAATATTTAGAATAAATTATGTTAAAAACGAATTTTTAAAAGATACACTTTTTTTTGTATTTTGGCTTTAGCTTCAGGCAAAATAAACATTATTTTGTTGCGGAAGGTTGACTGCAGTATTGGTATATTTTAAAATCAAAGTAGTGAGTAGAATAAAAGTTGATAATAACAAGACAGAAATACTGGCGAAAGAGAAAAAAAAACAACTGATAAAAACGGATATAAGTGTATGTGTGCATGTGTCACAACACGTGAAAGCAGTGCTGAAGTTAGTCATCCAGTGTACTTCAACAAATTGAGTGAGTAGAATAAAAGCGTATAAAAAAGGTACCTAGTTGACTGTACAATCCACTATCATGCCTGCATACTAAATGTCACACAGATTAGTTAAATTTATAATTTCTGATCCACCATATTGAATCTGTCATTTGGAATTCTGAAAATCTGATAATGGATTCAAAGTCAACAAACAAAAAAACTGACAAATACCAATTTTACAAAAATAGGTTGAATTTTAATTGTCGGGTTTGTAATTTCAGATCCAGAATTGATTCAGTATTGATCCAATCTAAACGAAAATCTAATGGAACCATCTTAAGAATTGTGGAATACCTTGTCGTAAGAGGTATTCACATGAAGAAGGTTGTCTACAGTTATTGCGTGTTCTGCCACTTCATACTGTAAAGTATGGGAGAGCCAAATCCTCGGCAAACACTGGTGATTTTGTAGCCAGTTTTGAGAATTTATATACCAAATTTGGCACACACACAAACAGAAACACATACGTACATATACATATATGATTATGTCATCCGTTGTGTCATTTCTTGCCTCCATTGATGTGATACGAAACGACGCAACACGTTTGGTACCAGGCTGTGACATCATCGAGATCGTTATCAGGTAATTGATCACAGCCCATGCAATGTATCTTACCTGTAGGTACATACAGGTATGAACATACAAATGCACAAGTGTGTAAATGGTTTAACGTCTTCGAGACGATTAAATGCCGGACTTTTGGCAGCGACTGTCATCGAGGGGTGTGAGCCCCTAAAACCTCATAGGACTAATGTCCCCACAAGTATTCTGGACTATCCTTTTTCAAATGAATCAGTGCAGCTGTTGCTAAGAAATTATATACTTATATAATTTTACAGAATGGATGTAGTCTGTGGATGAGTGAAATGAGTGTCAATGTATTTTCTTTCACTTTTGAGTTCTGAGGCTCCAGCATTTGAAGTTTTGTGCTATTCTAATTTATACCTTTTAGTTTAATTTTCATTTCTTATTAGGTATATTCTTTGATGCATTTATTTCTATTGTTATGAATATTATTGGCACCCTGGTTTTAACCTGCGGCTTAGTTCGCAATTGGTACAAAAGTTGGCATATATTCCAAGAAAAATATCTTTAAATTCACTATATATTTGGTTCAGAATAATTTAAATAAAAAATCTCCTGTGATGAATCCAATTTGCATTTTCTCACCATATTTCTTCATTCCTTTCAGAGCTTGTGCAGTATAATGGATAAGTTACTTTGCTGCAATTTTAATGGTGTAGACTCAAATTTAATTAGCGCAGCACCTCTCGTCAGCACATCGAGTACATAGCACTACATACTCACTGGTGGGGTTTATAATTATTTTTTATTATTGTTAGTTTTTTTTCTTTTGTTTTTGGTATCTAGCATCACTTCTATTTTTTACTAATTTTATTTTCTAGTCTCCCAAATTCAGTATGTTTTTCTAAGTATCTTTTAAGTTTTATGCAGAAATTACCCCTTAATGTTGGGGCAGAAACTAGTTTAAAGGAATTTTTAATAAACAGTACATAATTATTATTTGATTATTTCAATACATGTATTTGAAAACCTACTTTTCCTAGCGGAGTGTAGCTGCGCTAGAGTTTTTTAAAATTTTTTCTAAATTTGTCAATAAGCCAAGAATGCCCTTCTCTTAGGCTTGGTCACATGTGGATGGTGCGGTGAATCTTTTTAAGAGAAATAGTCAATAGTTCCCACCTCCTATTAAATTTGGAGAAAACAAAAACTGGACCTATTTATAAATGTTTGCTATGTTCTGCGGTTCCACATTATTCACTCTCGATTTTTCGTATTGCTATATTTTATTGTTTTTTGTTTTTTGCTTTTCTTAGCATTCACCTTGCTAGAAGGTACCACCGTTGTAATTAGTTTTCATAGTACCTAATAATGTCGATGTTGGGTCTGAGAAAATGATAATTACGAAGTTTTGTATACCTACGTCACGTAGACTTTTCACTTTTCGTTCACGGTCGGCGTTATGCTGGATTATAAATGCGAATTATCTGCGGAACGTGTCTGCGGCATTCTATAAGGCACCATGATGTCCACCTTTCAGGCATTTTGGCGAAATGAAAAGACTAAAAAAAGAGTCAAAGACAAAAAATAAAGAAAGAAAAAGAGAAAAAACGATCAATTTTTTTTTTATTTCTTCCACTCTTTTACTTTCTTCTCCGTGAATAGAGTTTGAAACCCATCGGAGATTAAAGTCAGGTACTTGAATTACTGATGTTCTGATGATGCACATTGAGTTGGTATACCAAAAAAAGAATAGGCAACTCTTAATTTACAAATTTTGCGCACTTCCTGCAGAAATACTCTTTTATTGTGCTGGTTGCTGACACGTATACGTCTCTGACGAGACAAAGAACTATAGTAGTTGGTAAACGTACTCACGGATACCTATCTACGTTATTTTTCTTTTTTTCTTTTTTTATCCTCGACGATATTCATTGGCTGGAGGGGAAATCAATTGGTGGTACTTTTGTTTCGTTGTATTTTACCAATCGTATGAATAATTTTGTTGAACATAACTTGTTTGGGATTGGGTTAGGTCACAAGATAAGGAGGCACACTAACTCACTGTAAGTTGTTTCAGTTTCATGAAAGGTTTACTTCTATGCAAATCAGCTTAATAGATTTCTACCCAACTAAAATTGGTGATATTTTTTGCAAAGTAAGTAGGTAAGTCACGAATATTTTATGGTTAAGCTACCTGTTCCATCACCTTTTTGCAGACAATTCAGTTCATCTATAAAAACATATTGAACAAAATATAGACGAATATTGTTCCAAATTCTAGGAATAATAGCCGCTTATACGATACCTGCTCTCACAGACAAACACCACCAGATATGCTGACAATGAAGAGTCATCATATTTGGCGGATGTTCCAACATCACGCCACCTTTTTAGGTCAGCCATTTTAAAGTATGATAATGAAATTATGGACACTGTGTTCTCTACAATTGAAGATGAATTCATTCCTTTTACTATTCTTGAACTGAAGAGTTAAGGTGTCTACACTAGAAAATTATAGATCATTAAGTTTCACTAAGTTATAAGATAGAATTAGATTTAAAGTAATGAAAAATATTAGAAGATTTAAAGTATTAATGTTATGTGATTTTTAGTATTGAATTATAATAAAGAGATAAATAAAAATATTTTTCTCTAAATTGTTTGAAGTTTTCTAAATGTAAGAAAACATTTGCTAAAAACCCTCTATGCTCAGAATAATTAGTAGGTACAGGAGTGGCATTTTCTACTTGAGAGTGAGAAGAAAATGGTACAAATGGCATACGAATATATTCCATTTAGCACGAAGTAATGAGTGCTCATTTAACTTAATTAACTGAACAAAAAATGTAGCAGTGAAATGAAGGTTGATTTGTGTAGAATTAGTTCAATACAGTCACCCATATTCAAACAGGTAGAGTTGTGCTGGTCACTAGCCATCTCCGACCTTAATTAAAGATTGACCACTTTTTAATTTATCACTGAGTCCTTATTTCATGCCTTGAAGCATAATTTTATGCTTTCAAGTACCTATCTACTTACTTTTTGACTTTGGACTCTTTTTTCTCTCCTTCAGCATTTATTTCTTATTTTACAGGCTTTTTTCATTGATTTTGTGGTTCACGTCTCTATTTATTTACTTCAATCACTCAGTTTGACAAAGATAATATGTCTTATGAATGATTGTCTATTGAAAAATTTTCACATTCGTAAATTTTCACCCCAATTTACCTTTCGGAGGTGGTGAGAAAGGCATAATCACGATATTATGGTGTAGGGCGAGGTCTTACGGGCGATCTGGTAATAAGAAGTGGTAGGCGAGGAGCTTGAGAGGTTCCCTGGTGAGAAGCAGAGGTACGAGATGCCGGTGGATGATGATGTTATACCTGGAAAGAGGAAGCTGGCATCTTGGATGATCCCTGTCCTTGATAATGGCATAAAAATTGTTCGATTAATCGACATGAATAATAAAAATTTTTCACACTTTTACATTTTACATTTTACCTTTGATTTTCTTTATGAAGGAGGAGGAATCGTCACAATTATATAGACTTGGAAATGCTACTAGTACAAATGAAATTTTAGAAAAACTTTCAATATCATTTTGGAACATAGGAAAGATAAACTTAACGCAAGTTAAGTAGAAAATCATCCGTTTAGTAAAAAACGTATTATATTTTTTCAATACCTGGTTACTGCTTCTAACATTAGGTATGGCTCACATTTGGATTATAGTTTCCTAGATATTTTAGTAAATTTCGGTGATTTTTTTTCTTCTTCGATCTCAAAGTTTTGAAATTATACGTTTCAAAAATGAAAAATCACGAAAATATGACTTTTATTTTTTAGCTGCCAATTTTCATCAACATATCAGTCATTTTTATATATTATAGCCTGTACCTTTTGCATTCGTACATAGAAAGCATGTGTATGAGAGAAAAGCGAATTTTAGTCTGTTAAACGATAAAAATCTTCAGGTCATCTATCAAATTTCCCTGACGTAATGGTCTCTCTTGGCACCGATAATGTTTGGCTTCAGGTTATATAGGTTTGGGTTACGCAGAATGAAATCGCATTCGTTATTCGAGAGAGTGAAAATCGAGAGGAGAATTTATGGACAATGAATTACGAAACTGAGAAATGGATTGTAGAATGAAGACTGTGTTTTGGAAGGATTTAGGGGATAGATGAAAAATATATACTTCCGAATACAAACGATAACATAGCTAATGATTACTGATTATTTGGGTGTAGGTTTTCGCAATATTTTTATCAAAAACTTGATTTTAATATTTTTAACCAAAAAAAAAAGATTTGTTTATTTCGTTACGAAAATGTTAGTATAGAGTTTAATAACATTAATAACGTGAGTAGGCATATTCGTAAAAAAAAAAAAAATCAAATCATCTTTTAAATTTAGTCTAAAAATTCCTGCAATTATAATTTGAAATTTTATAAAATAATATTTATCAAAAAACTATAATGGTCAGAAACTTGCAGGTATAAATGATATCAAAATATCATGTTGAATATGTGATGAGCTACAATTAGTATTATAAATTATTATTCTTCTTAAAATAATAGGAAAATACGGTTGAAATAGCGTTAACAAAATAATTATAATAATCTTACAGGAAAAAAGTTTTTTCAATACTTGCGAAATAACTTTAAAAAATGATTAGGTAAATATAATGCGAATTTATTCATAATAGTGTAAAATAATAATCATAAAGGGATTGTACTAATTGACCTGCAGCTGGTTGATATTTGCATAAATTCTATTTTCTTTTTGCTTGTAGGGAAACAGTAGTTAAGTTCGACATGGCAAAAAAGTGGTGCACGTCTCAAGTTCTATGATCTCGGTAAATTCAGTAAAAAGTCAGTTGTCAGTTTAAACCTAAGGTTTTGGTTCGGTATAAGTTGAAAGGACGAGAACTAGAAAAATTTGTAAGTCCGAATAGAAAACTTTTTCAAGATCAGTTTTAAAAGAGTTTTAAGGTAAAAAGTCAATTCGAAACACAATCATTGGGTTTTTCAAATTTTACTTCTATAAAACATGTTAGAAATTTAGGTACTCATCGAGTCGGATGATGAAATTCCAGAATTTTTTAAAATAAAACTAAAGTTCTTCCTGACTTCTACCCTGGAATGAAATAGAACAACGTTCTAAGAGCACTATTTCCGAACTTTTTCAAATTGTGTAGTTTATTTTCAAAAAGTGCTAAAAGGTCCATACTCTTGCATATAAAAAAAATCTAATGACTTGGCAAAACCAAATAACACGAATGTAAGTGGTTTATAAATTTTAGTGGTTATCATGTGATGAGACAAAAGGTTTAATTTGTTCAAAATTACTCACCCGGACATAATATTGGGGAAAGTGTTTTTTTTTTTCTCATTTTGTGTGAGATAAACAATGTTGCAGTAGTTTTTACCTATACGATAGCTATATCGTACATTGTAATATACCTAGTAACAATTGATTTATTCATATCGATGAATTATTCTACTTACCTTCAATGAATTTTAAATCATGAATCTTTTCGTAAGTTTAATAATTATACGCTTTCTGTAGATACCTATAATGGATTATAGGTTGCCAGCTAAGCAAAAATATGTTAATCGTATTATTATTATTACAAAAATCTTGAACCCATATTTTCTGTTCCTTAAAAACGTACCATTGGGTAATTTGTTGGGATAAGGTCGAGAATAAACGAGCCCCCATCAAATAGATTTTTGTGTAGCAATGTTTTGCGGATGCTTGAAGGCTTGAAGCCGACGATTTTTTGTTGTTCGACTCCCACGGGAAATATTAAAATTATGTTCACTGAAATTGCGAATAATACGCGAGTGCAAAATTTTACGTCTCTCAACAGACTGAAAACATTTAAGATGGTAATCGCGGGGCGCACGTGTTGTAAAGTGGTGTATCGTAAAGTGGCGGTTTTTAATTTTGAATCTCTTCGTCACGATTTGGTCAATAGGTACATCGTTTTTCAAATGAAACTAAAAACAAGTTCATGGTAAGCGTAAGTATAGCGATTTTTTAACTAATATATTTCACAAGACGAACAAATCCTAAGTGAAATTTTCAATTAATATCAAAACTCATACCATTCATAAAACATTGCCTTTTTTTATTTTTGTTTTCTTCCCTATGCAAAAATATAAATTTCAAGTAAAAAGGATGAGTAATGCGTGTCGTTGTTTAGTGGCTTATCATCAAATGAAAAAATAAAAAAATAAAAAAAATAGAACAATTCATTAAAAAAAAAAAAACAAGATTAGTAAAATTGTTTACGCTGTAGGCAGCTTGACATAGTGCTACTAAACTCTTTTTTTTTCTTCTTCGTTTTTACTCCTTTTTCTTTAAAAACGTAGTCTGAAAACTTTTGATGGCAGCTTTCGAGAAAAGAAGTTTTATACATAGTACTTTTCTAAACTTCTGAGAAGTTACGAAACAACTTCTTTTTTTTTTTTTTTCACGTAAATTAAAAAGTAAGGAAAAATATGTATTATAAAATGAAAAATACTTGAAAGAGAAAAAAGAAAAAATGTCTGTAACGTGATAAGTTAAAGAAAAAAATTGAAATATTTTTCAATTTCTTAGCTATATTAGTGATAATGAATCATTAGTTAATTCGTTAAATATTCTTAAAGATCAAGTTAAATTGTACAGAATATTTACGTAGGTAAATCCATGTGATGTTAAATTCTTCGTAGGCAAATTCTGAGTAATAATAATTCATTTTGTTCGAGGAAATTTTCTGTATTTTTCCGCCAAAAAGCAATAAGGAAAAAAATCATATAATTATGAATATCTACCTTAAATCCTACTCCAATTAACTACCCATAGAAATTCATTGAGAATTAAACTGTTTATTAAATATGTATTAGAAAAGGTACCTAATTCATTTTTCTCAGTCTGTTATCTAATTTCCTTTTTCTCTAGTTTTCCTATAATTATTTATTTATTCATTTATTATCCAGTTTATCTCTGAAAACAATAGGGGAATTTCCCAAGTTAACTCTTACGTAGATCTTCCCTTAATTCTTAGGTATTATTTTGTTCTTTCTGAATATTGTTATCATCTGAGGTCGGTAAAAAACTGATGCTAAAATTACTTCTATTTTTCCAATTCAAATTTAACGTAGCCAGGCCTTCTTGAATGACTGACCATAGGTCTTTAGGGGTCCATAAAAGGAGTTCATGGGATCCGTGGATTTTTTCTGCTCACCCCAAAAAAAACATAATATTGTAATGTAACAATATACTTCTACTCATTAACACTCATATTCATATATTGTCACATCTTGCAATTGTCATTCTTCCATACAACTATGAGACAATGAAACACAGTAAACAGTATACAGATGCCACATTCATGGCTGGTAAGTTTTGTGTAGCATGTGTAGCAATTGCTAAACTCGCTACACGTAAGATTTTCCCAAGTGGTTTTTGTTACACGTGGGAAATAATTACATTTACACACAATTACTCTTTACTCTGTGTAAAATTTGCACCAAAAAAAATAAAATGAAAAGTTATCGGCCCTGGCCACATTGGAATGTTATTGCATCATGCAATATAAACCTCTCACTCACATGTTCATGTCCATATCTGTCATAACCTTTACTTGACTGCTGCATACGTTGACACTTTATAATTAAAAGAGAAAAGGTATGAATCACCTAAAACAATACCTATATTTTCTGAAATCTTCTCAAATCATCTCAAAGACCTATATAGACCAAGCCTCATAACGAGTGGGAGGATAATCAATCATCTCATTGGTCAATCATGACATCGTTCACATTTCACTATTATTTTATATTCATCCACTCTCAAATTCATCGTTAATATAATTAAAATACATGAACTGTACACTTCACTCCATGAAGAATCTTTGAACAGTTGTCTTCTTTAATAACCATCTATGGTAACTATTTTAGTTACACAGTCTCCTGTAACCATTAACTGTTAATGGGGCTCAATAGGAGAGTCCGCAATTGTTAATATAATCTGTACTTTGTTACATTAGAATCTGCTATTGAAGTCATTAAATGCTGATTGGAACTTAGTCTAATTGTTTTGAGTTTATCAATCAATCATAGGCAAAGTTGCCGTCACATATGATGAAATAATTAGCAGATACCTAACTAAAGATGAACTCAGATCTTGTATGTAAGTACACAAATCAAATGTAAAGGGGTCCGTCGAAGTCTAACAGTCATCCCAAGAAGTCCGCATTATCAAAAACTTCGGGAAGCCCCGCACCCCTCTGTAGATCATCATCACACATTAACGATTTAAGGTCTACATTTAAGTATAAAACAGACCACAAATTATTGATTCCAAAATAGAAACTAGAAAGTTGATATAAATTATACTTATAATACTAGAATTAATATTAAAGTAAAATATGTTAATGTGGGTACGAGAAGAGGTGTCCACAGAAGGGTTGTTGAATTATTGATGTTACTCCATCCAGCTTACCGGTTCATTAACTCACACAAAGAAAGTGGTTAATCGTTAACAATGAACTGAACACTAGCAAGAAACTGATGTCAAGAGTGGAGCCATTGGTAATGGACCAGAACGTGAATTTGTCGATTGGAGATCCCCTACTTACTTAACTGGGGAAAAAAATCTTTACAGTTGATAATAAAAAGAGGTAAATATACTAAAACATAAGTGTTGAGTGTTAACCTGGCTTTTAAAAATAAGGAAATTCAAGGAGAGGATAACTGAAAAAAAAATTGTTTCGATCCAAAACTCAGCAAAATTTACAAAATAACACTGCAAGACACTCAAAGTACCTAGTAAAAGAATAAATATTTTCTCTTTCTCTCTTGAAAATCTATGAACTAGTTTAGTTGAGAAGAAAATCCGACTAGTCATTCTATAAAATTGTAAAAATTCTAAAGGCCGGATCAAAAGATTTCAGCTAGAATCCTTCATAAAATTGACTACACGTCGGAAAATTATTGAATGTTAAAATAGAACGCTTGAAATACGATAATTATATTTAAATTAACGGATTTGGAAGGACGGGGAGGAAAGGTCAGTGACCACTTCCGTCCCTTCTCTACACCATGTTTTCAATAAGTCATTCCACATTAATTACAGAACTTTCGAAGGTATAAAATTGTAAAATTTATAAATAAATAAATGTGCGAATGGAATAACGATATGAGGGCCCCGAATTCACATGTTTAGGTAACAATGTAATTCGTTAGTTTTGATTTCATCCATCAGTTTCATTCCAAAAATAAATTAAGTATAGACTAACAATATAGCGTTTTAAAATACTTTTGGCCTGTGACTCCATTATCACGCTATTAAAGATTCACTTCTCCAGGCAGGTTGACCAGAAAGAATATACGTATGGTAGAAACTGTACGACTATATTGTAGTGGACCAGTAAAGCTCCACCAGCCCAATGCACTATTTAATGGCAAGACACGCCGACAAAAAAGCAGGCAACCCTTGAATACCGTCTACGTATTTTCGACATTTTGTTCGAGTTCACCAATTTAGAATACATTTGATAAATTCGTCCTTTAAATTCACAAGGGTAGCGTACGTAAACATGGTGCAAAGTGTGTCAAAAGGTACGCAGTGGTTGCCTATTTAGGGTCGGCATGTCTAACCAGAAACCATCGTTCTTTACTGGTCCAATACTATGCAGTCAAAGGGTAGAAATGAATAATGTAAAAGTAATTAATCACAATATTAACGTAAGTATTAATACAATTGGGTGACCATTGAACTACCTACCTAATAACCTGCGCTAGTGCTAACAATTTCATTTTCAATCCGGCAAGTTGGTGCTGCAGCTCCGAGAACCTCTTGACTAAACTACTAATTTTTTCAACATCAGTTCAAAGTCAGGAATGTGACCATCCCTTCCCCTCCTTTCTTGGCCAAAAACTCTAACGGGCGAATAAAATATTGAAAAACTGGAATTGGTGTCTGAAGTCGTCGAGTGTTTCGATCCATTCACAGTGTTTTTTACTGGAGAAATTCATCGCCGACGAAAGTATACACTGTCAGTTATACACGGTATTCTACAATAAGACTTAGCTGTTATACATAATTAGGTATGTTCTCATTTTACATGTTGCCACCATGAAAATTTGTCCGCTTATAGTGATGTCGTTCGTCTTTCTTAACGTAGGTACCTATACCTACCGCTAATTAATTTAAAACGCATTAAAACTAAATTCACGCATTTTATGTCACGTCGTTCGAACTGTGCCTCTGACACCATTTTCTTTGTCCTCATTAACGTCATCTCGGTGCCGTCTTTCTTGTTTCATGCAAAAGGAAAGGATACAACGCAGTACCTACCAATACCTATACCTATACTCGGTGCTAATGTGCCAAATGCATGGAAAATTTACTCATCATTACAGTCGTTCTCCGGTCATGTTCTATATTTTAACTTATGCATCGTGTGACAAAAAAATCATTTTTTATGCTCTTTTCAATAACCTCGTACTCCAATTATCCACAAACCTAAATTTAAGATAAAAATTAATTTAAAAAAAAAATATATATATATAATAAAATAAGAAAAATAAATTGGTAGGTGTAGTGCCTTCAAAAATGTACGACATATTACGAATTTGGCGCTGCTCAAAGACTTTATACCAAAAAACATACTGGTTTTCAAATAAGACTCGCGATCAACCAAGTATCTAAAGTATTTGTATTAAAAAACAAATTCTTTAATTTACAATTAAACGGCTAGGTATGAATGTTGTGACAAAAACAGACCTTCACAGTTTAGATTATTTCAAAAGAAGATAATAATTATTTCGTGTGTTGTCTGAATATTTTTATACGAAAATAACAATTCTATATTGGAGTTAGGTGAACAAATCTAGTGCTCTGAATTTAGAGCTATCATTTGATTGATTTTGTTATCTACCGAATTTAGTAAATGGACCGACCGTACGAAGGGAAAAATAGTATAAAAAACACAAACGAGTAAAGACATCAACTAGTTGATCAGATCTGGCGGTGTTGCGTAAAAAATTGCCATGGTAGGTAATGTTTTCAAGTAAAGCGAATAATGAGAAGAATAAGAATGCGAAAAAGAATTGGAGATGATTGGAATTCGCACCTAGTTCAGGCTAACAAGCAGCAGATGTCAGCGGATGTATTATACATATGTTTATTGAAAAGACACGTGGAGTGTCTGTAGGGAAAATGTACGTACTTTTATGGATGATAAATTTCCATACAGTAGACTATGCCACAACGAGGAATTATACTTTTGATGTCATGGTACAGTGGCGTTTCGGAAAAATGGTTCAACTATAAGGACACACGATACAATCAACCAATAAAAAGGCCCAAAAACAGTGAAATGAGACAATTTTATCTTCTTTTTTTATTATGTTGGCTTCTGAGGGCTCAAAATTATTGTTCTTAGTCTCCTTTTATTTCGTAAAGTATGAAGAGGTGTTTGAAGACTGTGCTTTTATCTCGTTTGTTTGGTCTCACGGTTATGTAATATAACACCGCAAATGACACAGTCAATTTTTTCGGCAAAATACCCCATTGCATTACTGCAAGGTTAACGCCAGACTGGCGTGACCACGTGCACGAATACACACCTACAATCTTTTTGAATGTTACAATTTTTATATTGTTTTACAATTCCAAGAATCAATTCTTGAGTGACAGGATAGCAAGAATTTATGGTAATTTAATGTGCTCAACCCTATGATTGGATTTTCAAATTTTTTACCATTCAGTGAAATGTATATTATTACGCAATAAAATATGAAAATTCAAAATTTTCGCTCCTCTTTTGAGCCATATAGTGATAAAAAAAAAAATGGGTCACATGAAATAATGAACAGCAAATTCGAATTCATTCCCAAAAATACACGTTCGTCGATATATTATACAATGAAATATAAAAAGTTGGAATTTGTCCTTCTATTGAGCCCCGAGGGGGTAAAGTAATAGGTCGAATGAAAAAATGAACATCAAATTTGGATTCAGCCTCTCAAAAAAACATCATGGGCAGTATGTTACAAAAATAAATATGAATATATTTTCATGAATAAATTGTTATTTTTCGTAATCACCCCACCGAATCGTATTTCCAATCATCATATCGATTCATACATCAGTATCTATCGATATCAAGACCAATATTTGGAAAACGAAATTCAGCGCATCATCTACCCCCCTCTCTATACAAAAGTAGATCCAACAAAAATTATTGCGTCCTCTCTGAGTAAAATCTACTCTATTCAAGGATGCTATCGGTTGTTTCTACCATTATTTGCAGAAGTACAGCAGGGTGTGGCACAACCCCCTAAAATTACGAGGTTTCTTAATATGTACACTTACTCACCGATAGTACAGACATCGTTACGTCAAAATAAAAAAAAAAAAATCTAATAAACTACCATACCTGCCAACATTCGACCAGCTTTATCGTCTTATTTTCAGAAACCTACATAAAATATCTTAGGCCCATTTTCTCGAGTAACTCTTGACAAGTAAATACTTCCTCAAAGCAATCGCCTCACATTATTGAACCCTCACTCTTTTTACGTTAATATATTATAAATCTTATGGCATTAATGATTCACAAGGGTGGATGTTGAAAGACGTAATAAATTATCATTCTTTTGGAAATCGAAAAAAAGCAGAAACACAAAACGACAGTGAAAATGGAAAAAGAAAAAGCGGTGGGTGAAAAGTTTCACAGATATTTGTGGCTTGTTTTAAATGAATGCGATTCAGGAAAATGAAAACGACTGAAAGAATTTATCCATTAAAAAGATGTGTTTTTGTTTTTATTTTTTTATTTTTTTATTTTTTGCCTTATCTGAAACCAAACAGAGAAAAAATGAACCGCAATATACAGGGTGTTCGAAATAAAAATAAGTTATTTGAAGCCTATGTAATACAATTTGATGCATTCATAACTTCGTAAGAATTTTAGTTTTCAAAATCTGTTGACTATACAGCATCACTAAACAAAATTCACAGAATTTAGATGATGATGTCAACAGGTGGAGGAAAGTGGGGTTTAAGTGTATATTTTTATTCACAAATTTCGATATTGACAAATTCAGCCATATTGGACCACAATTTTTGCCTTTTGTGATTACTTTCTTCAGTAGCAAAACTTAACTTATACGACTAATGAAAATTTATTTGCTTTTGTTAATAATGTTTAGAAATTAGTGGCGTGGAAACAAAAAACAAAAGAAGGTTGCAGCCTGAGTCTTATAATCAAGAAGTAGATTTTAGAAATCACTATTGTCAAACAGAACTATATCATGTTTCAAGAAAAAGAAAAAATGTTGCAGCGTTTTCCAACAAATACATCTTATTATTTTTCTTTTTTTGCCTCGTTTTCTTGCAAACATGATATTAAAATTGATCTGCTGGAAGGATTAGAGGTGAGATGATCAAATTTATTTGTTCCATGATAAAACAAAAAAAAAAACTCTACAGAAGCAATATTTCGGCAGAAAACCCAGTTTGACAATTTGTACCTACAATAAATTTTATTCAACGAACAATCCTGAATTCTACATGCGCGAAAAAAATTGCAAAAAACTATCGATAACTATCGATATCTAACAAACATATGTTGAGACCACCAATCCTTCTCCCCTCTCACTCCTACGAACACACGATCACATATCGAATACATTTATTTATATCTATTCGCAGCTACACTGATATACCACTTCCACCACTCACTCGTTCATTTCCGTTACCGTTCGTTTATTACTCTGAAAATGTACTTTGCTTAAATTATGTAACTTATGAAATAAACATTCGCTTCTTGGACGTAACTTCACTCAAATCTTTCTTTTCTGTTACAACTCCAGTCCTCAACCTCTATATGGTAGCATCGCTCGGTAACAATCCTTGTACCTGTAACAGATTTTAAAAAATAATAATTTAAAATTTTTATATATTGTGAATTTTCTTTTTGTGTTTAAGTCAAACTTTTAAAAATTTTCGTGAATAATTGTGTTTTGGTATTTTTCGTAATTTTATTTTGTGTTGGGTAACTTAGTTCCAACCTACCATTTTTTTTTTCGAGTCATAAAATTTTTTTCTCTCGAAAAATTTAATTCCATCTTGAATGCTGTAAACGTTCAATGAGTTTCGTCGTTTGCTGAAAAGGATTTGCCCCGTTTGTGTATAATCCTGCCAAGTGTATCGAAAAATTCCAGGACTCGCCGATTGCTAAGTTGTTTGGGAACCCTGCTTGTGTTGCCCGAAAACTAGTAAATTCATTAGTATCTGCCCTGCTTGTGTATGAACTAATTTGTCGAAGTCATCAATTGGAAATAAATCGCCTTGAGCAGTCACAAATTGATCTGAAACCAACGTAAAAGCTTCAATTCAACAACATCAAAATTGGTATTCTTCATCTTAATTCAACTTCACTTTTGATATCATCTTTAAAACTCAAAAAAAAAACTTAACTCAAACTCTCATCGAAGTACGTTCAAAACAACCGAAGCGCAGTTTAAACAGCAGTTCCAGAAAACGAACCTGAAAACAAAAAATCAACGATTGAAAAGGTATAACTTGAAAATTTTCTGCTGAAAAAAGGTAATAAAAAACATTATTTTTCGTAATTTTTCGTATTTTTCGTATATTTTTCGTGTTCAATTTCGTGTTTTTCGTGTAACTTAACTCTTTCGATTCAAAATTTAACCTGTATATTTGAAAATATCGTTAATTTCAAATAATTTTGGCCTTTTCAAAATTTTTCTAAGTACAAATTTTGGCAAGTAGTGTGCAAATTTTTGCAGCCACTTTTGTCTTGGAGTGTACAACTCGTGACGTATGCACGGCTCGTTTCGTTCATTCGTTCGAACTTGTACATTAACCTTTTGTTAAGTGCAACGAACCTACGAACGCTTATCTTCGCCCATTCATTAAATACGTTGGCGCGGTTTTTCAGTTTCAAACCACCATTTTGTTGCAACTTGAAAATTTTTGCCGTTGCACAATTTTGTCGAAAATACTTAACGATTTTTTTTTTGAATTTTTTTTCTTTCTTACACGAACACTTAAATTAAATTAAATTTTTTTTTTCTCCACTTTGCTCTCTTTTCTCTCGAGCAACTTTAATTATTTATTCGAAAATATTATACATATTTCAAAATTTTTTTTTCTTATTCTTCCACATTACCAATAGAATTAATTCTGCGTTATATTTGGAGAAATTTTTTTTCCCAAATCATCTGCAATTTTTTTTCTTTCTTCAATTTTATTTCGAATTATTTTTGTGGGTATACTATTTCAAACAAAATTTCCCCTGTCTTCAATAATTTTATTCCTTTCTAATTCCCTCGATCTGAATGTAGCTAATTTCATTTTCACCCTCACATTTTTTTTAATTGATTTTAATTAATCATCTTATCGAATATTGAATTCTAATACGAATTATTTTTGGGTTAAAAAGTCTTGTTATTTTATTTTTTATTTTTTTTTATTGGGAAGCGTCCAGTCTCAACTTTAACGTGTGTGATCTCTTGCCCGCAGTGCACCTACTCGAGACACACACAAGGACAATTTAAATACTATCGTTATATTTTCAAATTATTTGGTTAACACAGGTACGGCAATCCTAGTCTTGCGGCATTTGCTGGGGATTGACATCCGTTTTTATATTTTTTTTATTTTATTTTTTTTATTTTTTTTAAGTTTAGTCAATTCATTAATTATGAACACTGAAAATAATGATAGGATCTCAAACGTCTTCCGTGGAAATGGTTATGAGGGATGGCGTGCAACCGTCATCAGCACCCTTATAGGTAAAGGCTGCCATTCCACAATTTTTCCTACTGCTCGTGAAACAAGTTACATTTACACATCATCCGAAGAACACCTAACATCTAAATGGCTTAAATTCTTCCAAACTCAGGAACGGGCCAAAGCCCACATATTCGAACGACTTGACAAAAGAATCCTTCATCACGTCAAAACTTGCGATGTAGTTTCTCAAATTTTTGAAATCTTAGATGCTCGATACAGAAACCAAACTGCTACTAACATCATGGTATTAAAGGCAAAATTTCAGTCCCTTCACTTCGATCCAAGGAGAGGTACCATCCGTAGATTCTTGGAATATTTTTCATCCATTGTGGAAGAACTACGTGATGCTAATTACCCCCTATCGGAAGCCGATGAAATAGATCAATTAATGATGTCGTTGCCCGAAAAATTTGATACTGTCTTCTCAGAATTCCGCAATTTAGAAATAGAAAAACGAACTACTGTCAGACTTACAAAAATGATATTAGAAAAATGTGATCGAATTGAATATTCTAACAAAACTTTTCCCGGGTTTGATCAGCCCAAATCATCCTATCAACCAATGAATAATAACAATAAAAGAAATTTCAGAAATTTTCGTAATAATAATAATAACTCAAATTCCTCTAAACCAAATTATAATACAACGAGTTATCTAAATGATCACAGAAATAACCAAAACAAACAAAATAATTATCCTTCCAAAGATAATGTATCCCAAATGGATATTACGTGCTTCAGATGTAATAAAAAAGGACACATGTCAAGGACATGCCCTAATGAGACATCTAATGCAAGTAATACTCCAAATACCCAGAATCAGAACAGTAATTCGAAACCCCAAACTTCAAATAACACGAACTCCCAAAAAAAGTCAGAAGATAAATCCAATTTTCGTGTCAAATATTCTATGATGTTACATTCAAATCTTAATCATTTAAGTTTTGATGACATCGAAGACGAATTTCAATGGCCTAAACACCCTACAGTATCAAAGTCCGCCCCCCCAAAAAACCAACTCCACACGATGTTACTAGATAATGGAGCAGATGACCATATGGTCAATGATATTTCAAAACTAAGAAACATACGCAAAGTTGACAATTCTCGTAGAGCACTTTGCGCAAAAAAAGGTGTATTTGTAAATCCCACACATGTAGGATCAATGTATGTTAACGTCTGCAATTCCAACGCAGAGTTTTCCACTATTCACCTAAAAGAGGTATATTATGATCCTGATTTAAGCCTTGATATTTGGTCAGGTGCTAAAATCATGGAGTCTGGCATTTTCAAAATCATAACGGACACGGATCACGCAGACATCATAAATAAAAATACTGGTGAAATTACTATAACCGCTCCAAAGAGAGGTTCTATGTACTACATTGATTACGAAATAGTTGATGAAGATGAGGAAAATAAGGTCTATCAGGAGCTTGTGTGTATGCCTGTACCTAGTACGTCTGCAGAACAGGAAGATTATATAGATGATCCTCAACAAAATTTTGAAGAATTGAATGAGGCTGAAACAAGCAGTCCACAAAGAAAGCAGGAAAACATTGACCACCCCCAAAATTTTCAAGATACTGAAGTGGATACAGTCACTCAGGAGATTTATTCCGAATCTGAGGACGAATTAAACGGAGAGAGTGTCGGAATAAATAGAAAGCATAAGAAAAATATAAACAAAACTAAAACTCTTTGGCATAGAAGATTAGGTCATCTAAGTGGCAAAAGCCTAAAAGCATTATCAAAAGTAGTTGTAGGTATGCCCCAAAATTTGGTATTTAAGGACGATGACTTTGCCACTTGTGAAATCTGTATAAAAGCAAAATCCACCCGACTTGGTCACCATGGCTTGAGGACTCGACCAACGAGAAGAATGGAAGTAGTCTCATCAGACATCATGGGACCCTTTCAAGAGGCATTTAACGGAGAAAAATTCATCATAACCTTCATTGATCACTATTCGAAATATACTCTTGCCTTCCCAATATTAAGAAAATCCCAGGCTTTCGATAAATTTAAAGAGTACTATTTATCTTTCAACACAAAATTCCCCAATGATCCTATCTCAGTATTAAGAACTGATCAAGCTAAAGAATACTCCGACTCCAAAATGACACAATTTTGCTCCGAAAAAGGAATCACTTAGATGATGGCGTGGCGTACACCCCCGAATTAAATGCAATAGCCGAAAGGCAAAACAGAACCCTGCTCGAAAGAGTTAGAGCCATATTATATGACGCAAAAATTGATTTTAAATTATGGTCAACAATTGTATTAGCCGCCGCCCATATAATTAATAGAAGTCCGACCCGCGTCAATTTAGGAAATATGACCCCTTATGAAAAATTATACGGAACTAAACCCGATATTTCCCACCTTCGAGTCTTTGTTGCTATTGCATACAAACACGTTCCTATAGAACAGAGACAGCAATCAGCAGTCAAAGCCAAGAAAAACGAGGAGGAGCATCTCGACCCAAAATTCTTACCCCGAGCCCTTCAAAAATATTCTGATCGGCTTTTCGAATGTAGGTTATCAGATACTAGATCCAATCAAAATGAAATCCTACAAATCCTGCGATGTTAAATTTGATAAGACGAAAACATTAGCCGACTTCACAAATAAACCAGAGGAACTACAAGTAAAACCCTTAGAAGAGGAAATTGAGGCAATCTATAGGGTCAATGTACTAAAACAAGCCTCATCTGAAGACTTATTGTTTATAGAAGATTGCATGCCAGTAAGTTTCAGTGACATTTTCCAGAATCCTTTTAAGAAAGAGTGGCTTAAGGCAATCAATGATGAACTGCAATCCATGTCAGACCTTAATGTGTGGAAAATTGTAGACCGTCCACATAATATCAAACCTATTGACACACGATGGATATTCACAGCCAAAGCCAATGAAAGAGGAGTAATGTGCCCAAAAGCTAGACTCGTTGCCAAAGGCTTTATGGACAGATCTGAGTACACCATGACAGAGACCTATGCACCTGTTGTGCAACTCTGGCTAATTAGGTGGATCTTATCCGTAACTAATCTATTGAATCTACAACTCGTTCAATACAATGTCAAAACAGCCTACTTGAACTCAAAAATCAAAAATGACATCTTTCTTAATATTCCCCAAGGTTGCAACGTCGAAAAATCAAAATTACTTAAACTTGAAAAATCCATCTACGGCCTGAAAACATCTAGTAAAAATTGGATTGAGTTACTGGATTCTCACCTTCAAACTTCCAATTTTACAAAGTCAAAAATCGACAGATGCGTATATACACGTAAAGATGAATCAGATGGTATTGCCTTCAGAAATCGTGAATCACAAATAATTAAACTCACCCAAAAACAGCAAATCCAAAAGATTCTCCAGAAATTCAAAATGTGTGATTCAAATCCTTCCAAAACGCCTATGGAGACAGGCCTCAAGTTAAGCAAATCTGAAGGCACAGACAACAAAGAATACAGATCTATGATTGGTGCACTATTATATGTATCTAGAGGCACAAGGCCAGACATATCTTTCTCAGTCAATTACCTGTCAAGATTCCAAAATTGTTTCGATGATACAAAAAAGAATTATGTACGGCGCATCATCCGGTACTTGAAATCCACGATCGATCTTGCAATTGTCTATAGATCTAACTCCGAAGGCATATCAGCCTATGTCGATGCATCTTATGCCCCCGACATTGACGATCAACCTATAAACATGTCTGAACTTAGAAAAAGGAAAATCAATAACTGGTTACCTTATTACTATGTATGGTGACCTGATAAATTGGGGCGTTCATCGCCAAAATATTCATACTTCTTCATCAACAGCAGCTGAATTAATTGCCCTTCACGATTCTTTCGAGGACATAGAACTTGCTTGGCTACTCAATCGTGAATTCTTCTTAATTGACACTCCAGTAATTGTCTACGAAGACAATATCTCTGTTATTCATGTAATCTCTGGAGGAGGTCAAAAACGTCTTCGAGCTCTCATGATCAAATGTTATGGACTTGCTCAAGCCTATAATGACAAAATTTTCATATTCAAACAAATAGCTACTGAAGATCAACTAGCTGACTTACTCACAAAAGCCTTATCCAGTAAGCAGCATATCTCACTTACCAATAAAATCCTAGAATCCCCAAATTGTGATCCATAAATAAGTCAACTCCATTACCAAAATTTCGTCTGAAACATCACAAAAAATAATTTATTTATATTTATCTTATTTTGCATGTTATTTGTCTCGTTACCTTTATATAAATTATTTTGCATGTTACCATATTTATTATATTTTATTCACATTTATTTAATTAACATACTTACCATAAGCGTCCAAATCAGTTACCATTTTATATATACATGTTTTCATTTTTTAAAAAAATTATATTTTGTAATTTTTTTAAACTTAATCAAATGTAATAAACACATATTTTGAAACACTTTTGTAATACCCGCAGTCGTGATCGGTTCAAAAGATTGTAGGGGGTGTTGAGACCACCAATCCTTCTCCCCTCTCACTCCTACGAACACACGATCACATATCGAATACATTTATTTATATCTATTCGCGGCTACACTGATATACCACTTCCGCCGCTCACTCGTTCATTTCCGTTACCGTTCGTTTATTACTCTGAAAATGTACTTTGCTTAAATTATGTAACTTATGAAATAAACATTCGCTTCTTGGACGTAACTTCACTCAAATCTTTCTTTTCTGTTACAACTCCAGTCCTCAACCTCTATAACATATCGTTCTATCGAAATTTCATTGTTATAGTTTTGAGTGAAATAAGTAAAATAAAATAATGCCTTGGGACGTAAATACAAAAAAGATACTTCAAGCAATACAGGTGACTTGCTCTTCTCCAAAAAATTTTTTTGTTTAACACTTTTCTCAGTAACTTCTGAATCAATAGGCACCAAACTTCTATCAGATCTGATCCTACGTGAGAACCATATTTTGTGAAACATTCAGTTCTATTCTTTTTGTGATCGTTGTAAACCAGTAATTAGCAGGCTTGATAAGAGTTTGGTTCCTATTGATTCAGTACTTTCCCAGAAAAACGTAAAACAAAAAATAATAGAAGAAAAGCTAGTGGCCTGTATTGCTTAAAGTATCTCTTTTTGTATATAAGGCGCAATGTATTATAAGCGTCTTTTCTGCATTGCATTTAGCATAAATTTTATATTTAAGGCGAAATGGGTTGCGTTGTCAAAGGGAGATGCTTTTTTTATTATATTCCAATTGACAAAGACAAGGCATTCTGGAATTGTTGAAATTGAATCCAGGATTTATTTGAGTACTATAATGTTGTCCATAAATAAATAGTTTAAACACCCTTTCACAAGTTTACTTACACGGTGATTATGCTTGAAAACGTTTTTGAATATTACTTTTTGAAAAACCTTTATTCAAACTACATTGTTGAGGTTTTCATTACTTCAGGATTGTGAATGATGGAGGAATAATTGCCGATTTGGTACCCTAGCGAAGTGATGCTTTTTTCAGATTAAAATGTCATTTATGGGCGAAATCAATGGACCGTTACTTTCTTCGTTAAAATTACCATGAAAAAACGTTTTGAAATTCATCATGAAAATATTTGATTCAGGTTACTTTTCAAATTAACCTTTCCATTTGAATCAGATCAACCACAAGAGATGTAAAATACAAACATATTGTGTACACAGGTAAGTACTATAATTTTGATCGTTTATTCAACCAAAAAATATCAATCGTCCTCATGAACTGACAAATACGATGGAATGTCTTCTGCTATTAATTTGATGTAAACATAAAACCATCGAGACTATGGGTTCGTGGAGATTTTATATGTACCTACAAGCAGAGCCGTAGAGAAAAAATTCGGGCCCGGAGGAGAAAACATTAATTATGGGCTCCCTAAAAAATTGAAAATTTTATCTACACGAAGGGATTTATCTTTGGAATGGGTTTTATAATATTGGCAAAGCTTATTTTGGAAGCCGAACGAGCGAAAAAATTTTAAGAGTTTTTCAGCAGACTTTTCGCGAAAATCTGCTTATTTTTCTCTTTTTTTTTTTGTAAATTCCGGGCCCCTAAAAATTTCGAGGTCGAGGGAATACCCCTTCCTCTCCTTTCTCCTTAGGCCTTCCTATAAGTTTCTGATAGGTAAGTTATACCTATATAATCATATATATATATATATATATATATATATATACATATATACATAAACCTACCTATAAAATCCCTAAACCTTTGACTATATAGTACCGCAATGTACTTTATAATGTCAAGACATGCTGGTCAAAATTAGGCAACCCTAATATACCTTCTGCGTATTTTCGACGATTTGCTTGAGTTCACCAATTTAGAATACATCTGATAAAGAGATCCCTTAAATTCACATTGATAGCGTACATAAACACACAGCAAAGTACGTCAAAAATTAGCTGTGATTGCATATTTAGTGGCGGCATGTCTAACCAGAAGTCATTGTTCTTTACTGGTTCACTACTATATATAGTCAAAGCCCTAAACCAATATTATGTCGACGGTTTCACGTTTACGTCGAGGTTTGCCGACCTGTAGTAATTTTATAGACTTCGAAAAAAAGGAAAATCACTACAGACCTGGCTGAAAATATTTTTGCTGGAGCATAATTCAAAAAATCAACCCAGCCAATTGTTTTCTTGCTTGTATTCACTGGGTAATACGGCCCCTCAAAAAATTTGAACTCAGTTTAAAAGTTTTGAAGTTTTCTTTTTCTCTATCCGAACGGTGAACAGCATCCATTATCCTATTCGTAATAAAAATCACAAAAAAAAAAAAAAATAAATAAATAAAAAGAAACCAAAATAATAATACGAGTGAAATTTCGTTTTTCACTCTTCTTTTTTCATTATTTTTCCTGCACCGGATTTTTTTCTCTCTTTTTTTTTCTCTTCATTCTTGTTTGTTCTGCGTTTAAAATATGAAGGTCGTAGAGTTCAAAATGACCCTTTAGCACGTAATTTCACTTTCTCATCGCTGTTTGGGCACCACACTCGTGAGACTTGAAAACGAAAGAGAAAAGTTTTCTCGTTTTTTGACTATTCCCCGAATAGGGCCAGTTGTGACGTCTATATGCTATTAAGAGAGAAAATGTTCGAAAAATAAATTTTACCATTATCTTCGGTCGACTCGAATAATCGTGGCGACCGAAAAATACACGATGCTGATATTTTCCACCAAAAATCATATAGTATACCGATTTAATAAAAGAAACAACGTTACGCTGAGTGCTCCGGTGGAAAAGCAGATTTTTAAAAAAGATCATGAGTTTCAAAATCCTACAGCAGCAAGTTTGCCTGGAATCTTAAAAAATCCGAGCGCCGCATGATCCCCTAAAAAAGCATGATTCTGTTGAAAAGTCATACGTTTCAAAATTCTGACGCAGCAAATTAGCTCTAATAATTCTAGCGCAACATAATCTGCTATCAAATTAGATTTTCTAGATTTTTCATGATTTCAGAAACCCAGCATTCGAAATTTCTCTAGAAATTAAATGTTACAACGCAGCAAATATTGCGATAAAATTTTGACGTAAGCGATTGCTACTCATGTAATTTGCATTACATGCTGCAAAAATCACCTACTTTTCACACTTGTATCACAATAGTATACTGTGCTGTAAGTGCCCGCTAGAGCTTGTAGTCCACTTAATTTGATTAACTATGTGAACAAAAAATAGCATTTTATCATCTCGTTAACGAGTGGAAAAACGACGATTCACCAAAGATCTTATCGCCGAGAGTAAAATAGTTACTTTATCTCCCAAAGGAGAAAAATATCGCATTATCAACTGTTCATTGCGTATAAATATCATCATAAGAGGATGTTTTCATAAAAATTATGACTGGAGCATGAGTGCAAATGACTCAAGATTAATGAAAACTAAGATGAAAAAGACATTTTTCTTTAATTCAAAAATTTTTGTTCGCTTACTTAATAAAGTATCGTACGCAACTTGGTTGGAGTGAGAAATTATCAACTTGTGTGGTTACAGCACTCGCCTACAGCTTGTGCTTGCAAACTTTGCACTCATGTTGATAATTTCTCACTTTCCTTCCATGTTGCATAATATGCTGTGGCATGTGACCCTGGGTGGCAGAATCCATTCAAAACACACCAATATATTGCTCCAAAACACTCTACTATGATGAATAAGGGTATTCACCTTCAATGAAATGAATGTAAGATTACTTGGTTTAAACATACTCAGCCAGCCATTATCCATTTTACCACTTTAAACCGTGCATAATTTTATAAAAATAACCAAATTTAACCGAGTGGGAATTCATTGGTAGGAAATTGACCCAAAAAAGTCACTGAGTGGGGAATCCGAGTAGGGCCAAATGCCCGAGAGTTTAAAAAATCAAGCCATTATAAAATGCATCGAGTCTATTAATAAAAATTTACAGACAAAACATATATCGTACCGAATTGTACGGAGGTCAAACGCTGGTTGACAGAGCAGCAAAAAGTTTACAAAGTGTTAGACTGTGTTTTCTGCTCTGTCGAGAAAAAAAAAGAGAGAGAGGGAAGCCAAAACAGGTTTTAAAATATAATAAATAATAAAACTATAGTAAAAACACTTCGTACCAGCCACCAAGTGAGAGCTACAAGTATTAGAGGCAAAGGGTAGGTGAATTTAGAGGGAAGAAAAGGATTAGAAGAGGGAGAAAATTTGTACCGAGTACGGACTGAAGTTAGGTGGCTAGCCTAACTCACTGCGTTTTATTTTTAGTGTTACGAATTTTTTACTTCCAAAAAATAATTTAAAAATTTTATTATTGGCTGAGGCAAGCCCAATCCGTCAGTACGATTTTGTAACAAGAGTAGGGAATACTGGTTTCAGACATTAGATAAAAAATAAAAATATTTCCTTTGCCGTGAGAAGTACGCAAAAAAAAGTTCATTAACTACATATAAGGGGTAAACTTACATTATCTTATCAACCAGCGTTCGTGGCGTAATTGGTAAGGTGATAGTCTACCATACAGAAGAAGGTAGGTTTATAAATCCCAGTTAAAATGAAAAATTTTCTAAAATAAATTCAACTTTGAAATAATAATAAAAATAAATAACGAATAGGAATTGAAGTATTCCTTGATAAAAAAAGAAGGTGTAAGAAAACTTGAGGAATTAACGAGGCGTGACAAACAGTAGAGGAACAAAAAAGAGATGTGTATGAATAAAAAAAGAATCAATAAGGCGTGAAAAAAAGTAAAGGAATTCATCAAGGAGTGAAAATAAATTGAAGAACCAAAAAGGGGAAATGAGACAGCTTCGAAAAACCAGCATTTATTACATGCACATGTTATAAAAATAATTATTATTCAAATTTTTTTTGTGATCCAGCATATTGTGATCACTGAATTATTATAATTAACTTGAGCAATCCTAAAGCGATCTCACAGTAATCGAGGTTTACCATAATTTTTTATCAACTTTATGGAGATAACAACATTACATTTCATTTTTAGTTCAGTTTTGATTATAATTAATTTGAGCTCACTATTTCCTTTCCCGTCTGCAATATCTATCAACGCCTATTTTTTCTATGGAAAATAAACATCGCCAAAAAATTTTTTCATTGGCACAGTCAAATTTTCTTGGCCATAATCTCTGCATCGGTTTTTTGTAGAAATAGGAGCTAAAATAAGAGCTTAAGCTCATTCTCTATGGAATGTTACTATTTCCTAAATGTCGAATACTGACTTAACACCTATTCGAATGAGGTACAATTTTATTTTTAATAATTATTTCTGAATCAATCAAATTAAATATAATTATTAATATTGTTATGAAATTAATTTATTTATTTGTTTCATATTTTATTCTGTGAAAATTTATTATAATATAAAATATTAAAAGTATTATTCTTGTAATAATTAATACTAAAAATATAAATACTAATATGTTGTTTTTTATTAGTATTCTTTCAATTGTTACCATATATTATTATTATGAATAAAGATAAATTTATAATTAAAACAGAACTATTCTTAATGAATATCTATTTCAAAAGTTCTACTAAACTTGTAAGAGGATGAATACAATAATAACGTTTTATAGTAATCAGGTAGTTCAGTAATTAGGACTCTAGGTATTTATCCGTAAATACTTATGATTACCTTCCCGAAGGAAAACAATAAGAAATATGATGTATTAATCAGAATGTGATGATTTCAATTATTTGTACAGGCCATGAGATGAAAAAAAAAAAAAAAAAAAAAGTTGTTTATTAATTCATGATAGGAGATATCTTTTTGGTTTCTCTTGTTTTTTCTGCAAAAGTATTTCATATGAAAAGTTTGAACACAAAGACTAATATTTTAGATGGCAAAAGAAGAAAAATGAGCAAAATAAAGAGAGAGGGTTGCTATTGAAAGAAAATAAATTTTATTCACTTATCGTAATGAGAATGTGAACGAATTCAACAGGTGTTCCGTTACCTATAGTAATTCAAAATATGAGCGACATTTCATTTTCTCTTCGAATTCTTCGGCTTTTCCCATTCTTGTTGAAATGATTGCTCTTCAATGATGCAATGGCACGCGAAATTTCGATATAACGACGTTACAAAAGTGAAGGTAAATTTATAACATTTGTGTACAGAAGAAAACAATAAATTTTCATGTTCGAGTCTGCAATTACTGACGAGGTTATTAACTTTTGAGATGTTATTCTGGAGAAGTACCTATCTGTTCATATTCTTCCGTAGCCTACATGTTTTCTTTAAAAAAAAAAAAAAAAACACCAGCACAGCAAGTCACGCTAGAAAATGTCGGATTTCTTGACCAAAAATATATAAATAAGTAAATAGATACAATAAAATAATGAAATTATCAAATGTATTTGCCAGAATACTGGATAAAACTTGTGTACCTTCGATGAAGTGTAAAGGAAATTCATAATTAATATTTATTGTGAAGTTAAGAATAATAAGTTTACGTTAAAAACGAGTTTTTAAAAGATAGGATTTTATTTATTTCTTTTAGGCTTTAGCTTCATGCGAAATAAATATTATTTCGTTACAGAAGGTTGGCTGGTTTAAAATCACAGTAGTGAGTAGAATAAAAGCTTGTAAAAAACGTACGCAAGTTATAAAATGATTGCCTACCAAATAAACTAACTACCAGCTTGCTTTTAAACCAGCTTCGTTGGTTCATTTGGAATATAGGTATCTTCTTTTCTAAGAAATAGTCTAAGATTTATTCACATCTTTTATACGGTTGAACGTTTAGCAGATTGAAACCAAATTTTGCAAAATGTTGGAATAATATAATATTATATTTAATGACTAGTATACCAAATTTCATAACTATCTATTTCTTAAAAGAACCATTAAAGTTCCAAAAATGCAACATAATAGGATGATGTACAGGACACACCATCCATCCGATCTGGACCAAAAACAATATGATTTCTCCTTCTAAATCCAAATAAGTGTAAAAATTTTTAAGAATGTTGTGTAAGAATACGCTACCTGTATTGCGTTAAACAGAAATGATAATATGAATATGTATACAGGGTATTCCGTAAGTAGATAGTTATCGCTAATTCAGCTGGTGGTCAAGCAACTCAAGTACAATTATGTAAGAATAGTTGTATACCCCACCGAAGCCCATTATTTTTTGGGTGAAGTAAAATGTGTTTCAATTTGGGTACTCAAATTATATTACAAGTATTTATGATTTTTCCATTATAGAATGCGGGTATGTGAGCAAATTTTATTTTATTTTGTATAAAAACGAAGAGTGCACTTTGTCGAATGAAATGAGTTAAAAAATAAGAGTTCTGACTATTAGGAAGAGCGAAAATTGGCTTTGAAAGTGAAAAAATCCCTAAAAATTCTTAAATTTATTTTTCTAAATATTTCCAAAAACAACTCAGTGAAGCCGAAAATATTATGAAGGAAAAATTTGGGAAAAAGTGCGCTCTTTCAAAAAAGTAGTTTTATAGTTTTTTGTTCTATCTGGCTTAGTTTTCCTATAATTTCAGATGAAAGAAAAAAATTACTACCATTTTCTTGTTATTTTGTATACAAAAAATTTTCTAAACAAAACAACATGAAAATTGAGGCAATTTATTTCTTCCATCTGAAATTATAAGAAAACTAAGCCAGATAAAGCAAATGAGTATAGAACCGTTTTGGAAGAGTACACTTTTTTCTGCATTCCTTTTATGGAATATTTCAGGGTTCACTGAGGTGTTTTTGGAAATATTTTAGAAAATGTAATTTAATATGAATTTTTTGGGGGATTTTTCTACTTTCAAAGCCAATTTTCTCCCTTCTTAATCATCAGAATTTTTATTGTTTTCAGCTCAGTTTGGTCGCCAAAGTACACTCTTCATTTTGATACAAAATAAAATGAAATTTGCTCCCATACCCCCATTCTATAATGGAAAAACCATAAATACTTGAAATACAATTTAGGTAGCATCACTCGAAAAATAATAAGCTTCTGTGAGGTATGCAACTATTTTTACATCAATGTATTTGAGTTGCCCTATCATCAGCTGAATTAGTGGTAACTACTTACGGAATACCCTGTATACGTATTATATTACTTATAATTTATGCTATATTATAGTACCTGGCTCACCCGAATGAGTACCATAGTCCATAACTACAATACACTGAAGTAAAAGACCATATTTTAAATTCAGTATCAAAATTTGAAATTTAATAATAAAATTCTATAAAACGGAAGCCGATGTAGAATTATCACCTATTGAAATTCAAGATCCAATATGAGCCATTTTCTATCCATTCTATTTAGCCTTAATTACAAAATTAGGTAATATGCACATTGCAAATCTAAAAATCATGTTTGTTCCACGCAAATTTTTCATCGATAACTGTTATCATTTATGGCTTGAGCAGAATGGGTATGACTGCAGATATCTACACTGTATAATTATATAACCTAGATACCTATAACCTGCCGCTTTCACTACATTGAGCATTCACCCTCATGGAGTTTTGAGATGTTGCGTTGACTCCCTAGCCTGTTGGCAAAAAAATTGTATATAATGCATTTCTTATGCAGGAAAGGCTATTTTCAAATAAGTGCTGTATGTTTATTAATATGTGTTTTGATGTCATATTTAGTATGGATGTTCTATCAGTCTTCAAGATTAAAACTATGATACCAAAAGTTATCGTTAAAGGGCCAAAAAATGAATTTTATTGTTATTTTTAATGAGGTATTTTGAATTCAAACATTAGATCGAGTGTGTATTGTATGATAGGCATATATGGGTACACT
The DNA here is from genome assembly GCA_011428145.1 of Ericerus pela. Classification (NCBI taxonomy): domain Eukaryota; kingdom Metazoa; phylum Arthropoda; class Insecta; order Hemiptera; family Coccidae; genus Ericerus; species Ericerus pela. The sequence continues at coordinate 502,682 of WOFM01000589.1, read as the reverse complement.
TGTGTGTGTAAAGAGTCTACAACTTTTGTTTACTTCAGTGCAGGGTGGTAAGGGGAAGCAAAGGTGGCTAAAAACAGACAAGTTAGATAACTAGGTTATATATAGTGTAGATATCTGGGCGTACTCCCTTTCAGTGCTTTTTGAGCACTGCCAGTTTCTCGTGGAGTATGTCTCTAACAGTTGCTCTCATCTGTGCTTTAGGGGAGGATGAGGAAATTACAAAATCAATGTTTTTGACTGCTTTCTGTTTATTTATTTACATAAACGACTTTGGCAAAAATGTGAATCAATCAAAACTGAAAATGACTGAATTCAATAAAATAACATTGCAAAAATGAAAATAACTTCCAAAATATTGCATATCTTTTTTAAATGTTGTTATTTTTGCCAGAAAAGAATTTAGCGTTTATCGATAATGACCAAACAATTTTAGTCATTTTTTAAAATATTTATGGTAGTGAAAAATAAAAATAACTGGGATAAGCACCTTAAGAATTTATATGAATGTCAAGTCAAAAACGTAAATGTTGGTAAATGCAATAATTTGTAAAATTTCAAACTTCCTACTAGACCTTAGAATACAATGTATTTTTTTTCTTAAAAAAAAACAAAAAAAAAAAACAATCCCCTTCATCTAATTTCCTGCAGTAGGTAGCCTATTTAAAGGCATACAATAAATTACTGTTTCAATTTTAAAAAATCCACCAACCCAACCTCCCACTATACCTAAATGCTAAAGCAGTCAGTTTCGTGAATTATTTACGTAATTAACTAAATAATCTCAGTTAAATAAGTAGGATAATGTGGTGAATTATTTGATTTTGCCGGCTTTTACATATTCGCCTAGACATTAATGTAAATTTAAGTAGGTATTATAGATATTGAATGATTATCAATTTTGACTGGGTTGATTTCAGGGAAAAACGTTAATTAGATAAGTGACTGGTGGCCAAAAAATTTTATATTCCTGACTAAAATTAGACAGGCAAATATAGGAAATAGGGACATCAAGTCTTTTTTTCGGCATTTTCCCTTCTGAGTTTTCCTGATTTTCGATTTTGACTGCGAAGTGTATATATAGACCTATGCATAATATATGAATTTCAACAGTAGTCCAAAATTTTCCTGGAGTCATGAAACGAAAAACGAACCTACCCCTAAGCCTGAGTCTTAATACCACATTAATTTTAAAATAATATGTAGATTTTCTTAGAAAACCTATTTAAAAACAACAGAAAATCACAGAATAATGGTATGAAAGCTATGTACCTACGTCCACTGTTTTGTCTGTGCTGTTGTTTATGAGCGAAGAATGGGCTGAGTTACGATTTAGGTGGTCAGAACGAATTATAGTTGATTCCCAACAGGACTGAAAAGCCATTAATGGTTTTTTTCGGAAAATTGCTGAAATTTCAACAAAACTTAATATTCATCATAATTAAGTGATTATTGAATCATATTTCGTGTAGTAGGAAGATGGAAGGTCCTAACTTGATCAAGAAGGTTTTTTAAATGCAAATATTGTCACCGATAAATCATTTTCTGCAAAATGAACAAAAAAACAGTCATAAAGAAGAGTTGGGAAGGTAAAAAATAGAATTTCACTTGAAATTTTTGTTTTCCAATTTCCGAAACTGAAATTCTTCTTCTTTCCTCTTTTGACCAAGTACTATAAAGTTTTTGCTCAAAACTGAACATTGGTTTTTCAAGAACTACAGAATTCAACTTTATGCCTTCTTTCTTATTGTACCTCCAGTATGATTATTTTCATTAAAATTTTACGTAAATTGGTACATACTCGACTTTGGATTTGGTCCACCAAAGTTTATCAAAACTGCGTTGAAATTTTTGTAAAGAATCTTCTTTGAAGTTTGCAAGTTTCGTTCAACTTCAGCCTTAAGAATCCCATAACTTTTCAAACTTTTTGACAGAGTTTTGAAAAGCTAAACGAATGAATATTTTCAATATTTTGGTTAACCTTGAACCGGCAAAAGGTAGGGATTCAGTTTTGAACTTTTGGCTTTTTGTATTCAATTTTATGACAATTTTTGCCTTTAGCTCTCCGCATGCTTAGAATAATAGATAACCAGTTATTTTTCTCGCTGTGGGTTGTTGGAAGTAAAAAGGCGGCAAAATAATTGTTCTCGCGTGAATTTTCATGCATATTACATTCATTAAATAGTAGGTGCTACCGATTTTCTTGATGAAAAATTCCGTTTTCATCGACCAAAATTCGAACGAAAAAAATTATACCATCCTGCCCTACAGGAAATCATATGTGGATTCGTTTTGGCTCCGCAAAATACGTGCAACAGCGTACACTATGTCTTCTTCGATCCAATAATGTCAGAATTCATTCAGTTCTACTTCACCAGCAGTGCTCAACAACCGCCTCTCATCATTTTTAAACGAATTTCTTCATCTGAAAGTAAAATAAAAACCGCACATTATTCAACTGCAACGACTTCTATGTATGTAGGCAATGTGCGAAGTTTGACCCACTACCACTTTAACCTCAACCGTTAAAAACCGCAATATCTTACCGCATGCCAAACCAGACTTCTTCTTCGCCATTCTTCGATGCCTCTTAACAAAAGAGAAAAAAAGAGAAAAAAAACCACACTAAAATGATAACGAGGTCGCCATTGATCTGCAGACATCATCATTTCCAATCCAGGCGTTAATCGAAAATCATTACGTTACACTTTAGTACATAAGATTGGCTACAGTACCTAATACAAAGCTGTACTTGCACGTACTTCTTGTCAGATATAGTCTATAATTGCAGACAGAATCCGATTATGTACATCTGCAATAGGTAAAGTGCAGCATAGCACGTTTCAGCTTTACTTATAGAGGTGTATATACAGCATAAATTATATTATTATTGAACAAACAACCGGCACGTGAATATAACTTAGATTCTCACGGTGAATAGTTCTCATCTATTTGTTTCGATATTCGTAAATTGTTCGAAGTGTTTCCAGCGCCGCAGCCTCTATAAGTACGCATACCTACCGTAGACCATCACCGAGTAATCGAAATAATTGTAAAATAAGCCGACGTAATGGCCTGTTATTGTTTGTAATACTTAATGAATTTCGCACCACCCTTTTGCTAAATCGCTTTGAAAATCCAACATCGAATAAGGAGAATAATTTTGGCTTGTTTGCGTTTCTGGCTTAGGACAGAAAGACCATAATATTGAGGACAGAAACACTATAATATTGGCATTTGTGTTCGTATACGTAAACTGTGAGAAAGCGTATGTGGCGGTGGAGAGAACGTTTTTCGTTTGTTGTCTTTTTATGGTTTGTCTGTGCGAGAGCTCATTGCTGGTGTGTAGTAAATAAGGGCGAGTCGTAAAATAACGTAAAATAATTTACCGTTTTTGTAGGTACTTTCAAACAAAAGTCGACCGTATTTTAGACGAATTGAAATTTTATCAATCATTGGAGGTGATAAGATACCAGCAGTCATAAATACAGTTTTTACCTTACTGCCACCCGTAAGCGTAACTAACGTAGAACGAGTGGATAATATTCTTTTCCGGTTCTCCAATAAAAAAGGAAGGAAATTACTATTAATCCTTTCTCCAATTAAAGCAAAATCATACCTATTTTTACGAAGTGGAGAAAAAAATTAATCTGGGTGACTTACCAGTTTTTGCTATTTATTTTCACAATAATTTCATCAACATATTTTTTAACTCTCTTATTTTTCTCTTTGTTTTCATAACTCCGATTATTTTAGCAGAATGTTACGTGTCTTGTCACCATGCCACCATTTAACTGATCTCTGTTATCTGGACCCTATTTCTGATAATATAATGACTATCGTCACCAAATATAGCACTGAAGGAATTAGATAATAAAACGCCACTCATCAACAAATGTACAAATAAAGAAATTTAACAAAAATTAAGGTATATATAAGTACCTTTGCATATAGGTTGCAGGAACAGGCAGAAAAAGTATGCAACCTGCGATGCATTTTAAAAGATCATTAATTTTTTTCCACCCTGACAAAACGAGCTGAATTCTTAATACAGATTTCACGTGAATTTGAGTGAATTTCTGACATTAGCCTCAAAGTTTTTTTTAAATATTCATCCAAATTTAAAAAAAAAAAAAAAAAGTTAAAAATTTGTACCTACTATTTGTTATGTTATGCCTAAAAATTACATTTGTGTAACACTTTTCATCCAAAATGTTTAATAAATTTTGGACAAAATCTGGTATAATATCAGAGAATTACACGAATACACCATTATGGATATTTTTACTCAATCTTTCTTTTCCGAAATACCATGCTAAAATAATATTGCTTTATTTAGTTTTATTTTTAATTTTGCAAGAAACTAGATGTTTTAGCGAACATTATTGGAAGAATATTCACACAAGAAGGTAATCAACAGATAATTACCCGGTCTGCCACTTCTTATGTACACACATATGGGTAAGCCAAAATCTGGGCAAACACTGGTGATTTTAGAGCCAGTTTGAACAGTTTATATAAGGGCTTATTTACATGCGTACATTACTTGCACATACATACAAGTAATTATGATCGAACATAATATGTGCATTAGTTTTACATCATAGAGACGAATATTAGCCACTTTTTTGGCAGGGACTGTCATTGGGGAGTCTGGACCCTTTTACTTCGCACGAGTAATGTACCCATAATTATATCACTTTTACTGATTACCTACGCTTTCCTATGTCTTTCCAGTGACAAGTCAAAAGGTGCACATTAAGACTCAGACTGGGATTTGTGACAAGTTAAGGCATGTCTTATCAGGAATCACTCCAACGATGACAAGTTGTACAACTCCCCTGCCGCCCATATAAATTAATATCAGCGTCATTCACACGGTAAGGTTCAGCAGCTGAGAATATAAGTCAAGACTTTACGTTTACCAATTTCTTGGCCAAAGTATCACCAATGATACCTGATTATCAAAAGGACAGTCATTTGTGGCGCCACAAACTACAACTATAGTGTTACTCTAGTAGGTTGCAATGTAGACATTGGCCTGCAAAACAGGTAGTTGATTTGCAGTGTGTGCATTAAGGGAATTCTTCATCTTTCACATTCACACCCCTGTTGATACAACTCTATGTACCAGCCTTAGATCTGCTGGGAAAAGGAGGAAATAATGAAAATGCCTTTATTTTATTTACATTATGCACTGAGTGATGGGACATTCTGTTATTTAGGCACATGCTCATTTATCAATAAGGATTGTTAGTTGTAGCATTTGATCTAGTGTCTACATTTTTCCTAACCTAAAAGTAGCAACTACTAACTGCTGAAAGCGATTATGTTGCCCCTGTTTATAACTGTTATTTCAATTCACACTTATTTATGACCCCACTTGTATTATAGAATATTTTGCTTGAATATTTATAATCTCTCGCCAAAAAATAATAAACTTGTTTTTTAGAAGGATAATAACCACCAAACTACTTTTTATTCCAAAACCAGAGGTGACACTTATGATGAGAAAAAGTCAAAAATGGTGCAGCATTCATTTTTCAACAAATCTGATGAAATATCTAAGATATTTGAAGCTATCTTGGGGGTATGTTTAAATGAGAAAATTTCAGGTAAGTTTAAAAGTTCATGAAATGTCTACAAAATATCTGAGAATATAAATTGTTGTTTTCCACCAGACAGCTAAGAATGGACAGGCCTATTTTTTTTATACCTTTGGTACAAATGCCAACTCAGGAGAGTTATACATAAAGCTGTCTACAAAATTGTTCAATCTATGCAAAACAGGATAAAACTAATACACCTATGGCTGCAAAATTATCCGCACTACATTTTTTGGCTTATCTTCTTTACTAGGTAATTAATGTCACTGACATGTTTTACATCGATAGATGCATAACCATATCAAGTAACTGTTTTGAAAATTTTGTAGTTTTCTGATCAAATAAATTAATCTCTGTCTTCAGTTGTCCCACTGATGAGCTTTCAGACTGAAAACTCTAGCACAGCAGTACTTTGTTGGAAAATACAGTTTATCAATTTTCATACATAATTTAAAAAAAAAAAAAATTGAATTCCAATTACTAAAAAAAAATTGTTAAATACTATCGACAGTAATCAATGTTTGTATTGGTAGTTATCAATATCTGTTGGGACCACTAATCCTTTTCCTCCCACACTCCTGCAAACACTCGACATTAATCATAAAATATGTTTTTCACATTACACTCGCGGCTACACTATTACCTGTTCCACATCTCATTCATTCATCTACATACATATTCGTACACTTCATACAGTTCATACTCTGTACTTTATACATTTGATCTGCTACAATTACACACTTCTGAGATGTAACTTTGTAAACATCTTTATTATTTCTACAATAATTGTGAACATCCAATTTACAACCCCTATAATATCTGACAAACATATCGATATAACGATATCACATAGCTAGTTTCAATAAAGAAATTACAAAACACTATCGTTAATTATACATATCTTTAACAAAAATATCAACCTATCATTTTTTTTTTATGGCTAAAAACTGATTTTCCAGAAATTTTTTGTTTTCAAATTATCTAAAGAACTACCAAACTGATGTGCACTAAACTTCTTTCAGACCTGCTTCCATATAACAAGCATCTTTCCAGTCCTATCTGTTTGCTAATTTTCTCAAAATCATGAACACAAAATTTTTTCCAGCAATTTTCCTTCTCCAGTTTTCTCAAAAACTACTGAACTAATAGACACCAAACTTCTATCAGAGTTGCACCAACATATAAAGAAAATATATCGTGAAAATTTCAATCTGATTCCTTTTGTCATTTATTCAGTACCCTGGAAAAATTATTTTTCCTGGAATATTTTGTTTTCCACTATCACATTCTTCAGTAAAATTAGACACTGATGGTACCCTAATCCAATATTGTTTGAATTTTTACCAGCAGACTAAACTTTTACAGTTCGGTGCTCTGAAAATTAAATTTTAGTCTGCGTCAAATTCGTTCGATAAATTCCCTTTCAAATTTCCACACGCAACCAGCTCGTCCCATCTCAAATCTCGTGAACACAATCTTCGAACACAATCAAACAATTTCCACTCGAACCGAAAAACCGTAAAGTAAATAATATAACTGCCACCGTACTGTAGGTACCTAATGTGATGATGAAAAACGAAGAACGAACCATTAACAACGGTACTCGAAGAAAACCGATATACACAAACGTTAGTTACACTTGCTCTCCTAACCAGAATAGGATCAATTTAATTCGATTTAGAGAGAGACGAATATTGAGGAAGCAGAAAAGGAAGTATGACGTACTGGCGAACAGAAGAGAGAGGAAAGCGTGTATATATGTAGTAATTTTCTATCTTTAATCTATTTCCGCTGCCGGAAACAAACTTCAGTCGTTATCATCCTGTATACACGCCTATAAGTTTAAATTATTACATTTACTGTGTCCAGAATGTACGCTTAGCGGTAAGTTCGTATTAAATTTAATATCCACAGACCACATAATGTAAGCCTGCAATTGCCAGCATCAAAGTTAGGTAGCCTATACGCGCCTTTGTAGTCGAAGAGATGAAAAAAAAAAAAATTATATCGATTCGAATTTAGTGTTGAAATAATTATGTAGGTATTGAGAGGTACAGTAAGGTGAGAGTTGATTGATACTGAATTACACGTGGTAACGTGAGAACTCTTTTTAACGGGTTAGTAACAGATTTTTTCTGAAAACTTTCTAAAATGGATTACCTCGAGTTGGATGAAAATTGTATGAAGAGGTGAGGTTAATTTTCAGGTTTTATGATTTGACGAATATTGTTTTCTTTTTTGTTATGAAAAAAAAAAAGTCAAACATATTCTAGGGCAGCAACCATGCAAGACAAATCAGATTCTCAAACAAGTAGGTATCTACGTTGGAATCATAAAAGTACTGTAGGCGTAATAAGTAATTTTGTCCATCTCAACCAAAATTGATAGGATTAATTCGTGACCTATTGACCGTTCCAATCACCCCAGAACTAGTGTTGGGAAATATCGAAAAGTTTTGATATCTGATTACCTATTCAAAAACCATTGATAGTTTCGATAGTATCTGTGGGGACTCTACTTGTATGAGGTAAAGGGGCTTGCACCCCTCAACAACAGTCACCTCCAAAAGGCTGGCATATTATTTGTCTCTATGATGTTAAACAAATAAACACAGGTATGTTCGTATGTTCTCACCTGTATGTACATATAGGTAAGATATATTGTTTGGGCAGTGACAAATCGCTTAATAACAATCTCGCTCATGTCACATCCTAGTACCAAACATGCAGAGTCATTTATTATCACCATAAAAAATAGGAAACAACGTAATTAGATGACATAATTTCATATGTATATGTAAATATGTGTGTCTGTGTGTGGGTGCTAATTTCCCTATATAAACTACGAAACTGGCTACAAATTTGCGAGAGTTTGCCAAGGATTTAGCTCTCCCATACATTCATGTATGATATCGCAGATGATTACCTTCTATGTGTGAATACTTCTTCATGACAAGGTATTCCATGGTGTCCTACCTTCATTACTTTTTCCTAAATACACTATGGGTCTAGGTAGGATTTTTTTCAATGGGCCAAAGGAATTTTATAGACAACTCCCTCCAACTTTTGAAAATTCAAATTTAAGTAGGTTTCAATGTCTGGATTTCATTTTATTATAGGTTTAAAAACACTCTATACAGTAGTAGATCCGTTATAAAAAGTAGAAAATTAGGTGCTCAAATATTTATAATATATCATAATTTTATTGATGATTGTATTAAATTTTGTAACTTTTGACCTCAAATTACACATTTTAATACAATAACCACTCTTTCAAAATTGATACAAAAATCGACTTTATGGAAGTACTATCCAACTAATCCACACCAAAATTGGTAGTATATTACAAGAAGTTATACTGAGACAGAAAGAAAGGAAGAAACAAAGACAGACTGTTAGACAGACGAATGAAGACTTAAAATTTGAAATAAAAGTTTATAAATATTTTTAATAGAACTTAGGGTCATAAAATTTGGAACTTCAGTGGTATTTCCAATAGTTGTTATTGTTAATATGTTTTGTGCTTATTATTGATAGCAAAACTTTTTTTTATAATGATATGTTCTATCTTTCAACTTTAATCTATAATATAAATCATTCGATAACTGTAATTTTTATCAATAGATCATGTTATTGTCTCAGTATTGATATTTTTTAACCTCTGTAAGGTCTATAAGTTATAATAAAATATATTTTAACATATTTCAATCATTGAAGTATATAGCGATAATGGAACGAGCACTATGTCAGGACAATTGCAGCAATGTGTTAGAAAAAGAGAGAATTATATCGAGGTACTGCTATCTCCCAATCACTCAGGAATCATATTAAAAGCAGCAAAAAAAAAAAATTCATGTAGTTTGTTCCGTCATATTTAGGCAGACGAACACATTTGCCAACCTAAATATTTTGTAACAAGTAACAGCGAATATTTCTACTAAATATTCACCATTACCTCCAATCACTAACCTAATTATTGGCGCTAGCAAATATGCAGATGAACAACAAGTCAACATATCTGACAGCACAATTTAGATATGTACTGTAGGTACACTTTTGGTAAATGTAAATAAAATAGGCACCAAAAGAAGTGACCTGATAATTCAAACTACACCAGAACTTCACTTGCCTTTCTTTCAAGTACCAGCACAGAACTGCTCTGCCTGAGCTTGCAAAGTCTGAAGATGTAACAAGACATCACAAGTTAGTAGTCCGCCCTAGTGGAGGTGAGACATAGTTAGGAATAGGTTTATAACATAAGGATATATTAAGTATAAGACATAGTAACGCAATAATTTGTAAAATGTTCTTTACTAAATAAAAGTAGATAAAAACGACTCTACTTATTTTGTTGGTCTCTACGTATTTCCAGACTAGAGACATAACATAGTTTTTGAAACTCTTGTACTTATATGATTTTAATAAAATTGATAAACATAATTATGAACAAATCAAGAATAATCTGTAACATTACAAAAATAACTACATAATAAATCACTATGTTTATGTTTGATTACATTTGCCACAATGAGTGGAGGAGAGACAGCACTACCTTCTTCATAGCTCTTTGTCTTTCTAACAGATTCCTGCCACTTCATTTACATTTGGCTTTACAGTGGTGCTCATTCCATTATCCCTATACTTCGATGATATCAATACCTAATAGACCTTCGCTATTCAGGGGTACCTATTTTATGTAACATAGCTGAAAATATATTCGTCATGCATGTATTTTCACTCGAAATAGTGATTATTATAGAATAGGTAGGTACCTACGTAGTAACATTCTCATTTGAAGGAAATTGATTCATCTAAATACTGAGCTTAAATTACGAACTGGGTCAACGTTAGTCTCACTTGTCCAGACCGCATGGTAATAGAAGTGTGAGAGTCTCACTCAGTAGACTCGGAGCTCACTTGAGAAGGGTGTCGAAACTCTGGCATATCACACAAAAAATTTTTAGAATCCAATGTCATCGACTCCTTTTTTCTTGAGTCATTTTTGATTTTTTTTAAATTATTTTTCAATATCTCACTGTAAATAGGTATATATACGAAACTTTCTGCTGCACATTTTACCAACCATTGCGCCGGAAAATGTCATGATAGGCAACATTATGTACCTACTTCTCGCATCCAATTTTATCGAAATCTCAAATAACCGCAACCTCTCACCATACACCCGGTAAATACCGTTCAATCATATTTCCGATACATTTTTAAGTCGTGGATATCATTTTCAGCAACCCTTCAACCATGCCTAGGTTGAAGATTCTTGACTAATAAAATGAATGTGGTTAACGTGTAACATTCCTAACATTAGAGATAGTTCACATAATCAAAACAAGGTTCTAACAATTCGGGTAAAAGAATTTGGGTAAAAAAATTTAAGCAAAACGTATTCGGGGTAAAAAATTTGGAGGAAACCTTTCGGGTAAAAAGTCATTCGTGAAAAAATCCATTCGGGGGAAATAACCCGGAATCTTCCTTCATAGCTTCACATTTTCTTGAGTCGCCAAGTGTGAGGCACATTTTTCCTTTTTCTCCTGTTGGCCAGCCTCAAGTTATTGCTACGTTGCGATATGAAAATACCTAATTCAGTACTGCTCCCTTTTTGGGTACCGTAACGGTCGATAAAATTCGTCGAAACTCGTAAATTATTCTTAATATTCGTTTCAAAGGCATAGCCAAAGGGAGAAAAAAAGGGCGATTGCCCCATGACCTAATTTATGTTTTTTTGTTGTAATTTTTAAAATTTGGAAAAAATTTGCTAATAAATATGCGATAGCGGGTTCCATAATATTTGCTAAATTTCTGCAATTTTCCAAATTTTCAAACGTTACTAGCAAAAAAAAAAAAAAAAAAAAAGAAAAAAATAAGTCATCAAATAATTTTTTACCCTCCTTCGTTGAAGAAATCCGGGTTACGCCGCTGATTAGCATTGCTCTTTCCCAAATGATTTTTTGTTGTCTTTCCAAAGAAAGATTACGCAGAAAAGTTTGGCGTCATCAGAAATGGGCACTTATCACAGTATTTCGTTGAACTTTGACGTGACACCTCGAGCCTCTAAACTATAATCCAAACATGAAGGATAAAAAAAATTTATGTGTATACTTGTGTATTAATTTAACGCAGCAGCAGCAGCAGCAGTAGCGGCGGCGGCGGCGGTGGCGGTGAAGACGAGAAATTAGTTTACATTACTGAAACACTTTGCTGTCTCCTTCAAAAATGGTATAATTTTGCGAATCCGTTTGGATTATAGAAACTTTACCTACCTCTATCGTTTTTCCATTCGCAGTTCGAAAATGTGCAATAAAATTTACATTTTCAAGAATGTTTGGGTAACTAGGTACCTATAATAAGAGAGGAATTTGATTCAATTTTAAATTAAATTTCACTACTCCACCCGTGCTACACCGTGTCTCAACAATGCAATAAGTTTTCTCTCGCTCTCTATCTCCTCTGTCAAATCTTTATTTGAGTTTCATTTCTCTCGTTCTTCGCGAAGAAATGGATCGAATTTTCGTATTTTCTACAAACAGCTTTTTTTCTTTTTTTTTCCTTTCCTACGATACTCGTAGAAAAAATTTACCTAGTTTATGAAAATTTTCTCGCTGCGAAGTGCGTACATTTTCAGCAATGAAATATTTTCGGTTCTCGCAGACGTCGCCTGATAACGCAAAAAATTAGGCTTAAACGATGATTCGTTCGAAGAACCAATTTTAGTGTCCTTTGAATCTTGGAAAAACCACTTTTCCAAAAATTATTTGTTCTTCAGTTTTTCTGGTAGTCCAGACAAATATGTCAAAAAAGAACCCAAAAAGGAAAAAATCCCATCGAATGTTTCTTTGCTGAAACTGCTTCATTTTAAGTTCCTTCTACTTCCGAATTAGTGGAGGAACATCCTCCAATTGTGGATAATATGCTTTCTAATTTAGTTTTTTGCAATTATCTGAAAAAATATGGGAGATAAACCTCCACTGTGGCTTCCTGTAACGCATATAGTGGCCATAAAAATTATAGACGACTATATTTTGTACACAGGCGATATTATTTTATTTTTGTAACAATATCCCTGAATTCCTTTAACTCTTCTTCTTCTTTCTTTAAAAATTTATCTTCTTCTTCTTTGTATTATTTAAAAATTACAGTATTCACTAGCCTGTACCCAACAGTATTTGGTGGCTTCATTTACACTGGTCCCTTGAATATGCGAATCCCTCCAATTCTTTTGTTACAACTACACACTAACCATAGTGTAAAAACGTATCCCTGAAAATGTATATAAACTCTTGTTTCAAAAAGAATGAGACATACATTATTTTATTCTCTCTTAGAGTACTACACATTTTTTTGTAACCTCTTGTAGAGTATTATATGTTTATAGGTAATAGTCTATGGAATACCTTGTCATGAGAGATATTTACACAAGAAGGTCTTCTACAGAGTTTGCGTATTCTGCCACATCATACTGTAAAGTATTGGAGAGCCAAATCCTCGGCGAACACTGGCAATTTTGTAGCCTGTTTTGTGAGTTTATATAGAGGATTTGGTACACACACACAGACACACATACGTATGTATATGTACGTAATTATGTCATACGTTACGTCGTTTCTTGCCTCCGTTGAGGTGATAAGAAACGACGCAGCGCATTTGGTACCGGGCTGTGACATCACCGAGATTGTTATCAGGATCACGGCCCGTGCAATGTATCTTACCTGTATGTATGTACAGGTATGAACATACAAACGCACAAGTGTGTATATGTTTCAACGTCATAGAGACGATTATTGCCAGCCTTTGGGCGGCAAATGTTGTCAAAGGGTGCGAGCCCTTATTACCTCATAAGAGTGATATCCCCACATAGTCTCTCTTAAAGACTCTGTTTGAGTATCACTCTCAACATTGCTCTATAAAATTGTTTTGTAAAAATTATTAAAATGTCAAAATATTATTTGTTCCTAAATTATTTTATATCAAGTCTTGTTCCACAAAAGTTAAGGTCTACCATACGAGTGTGAATGATAAATTATTTTACTCTGAGATATTAATATTCCTTACGAATATTAATATACTCGTGTACGGTGTAATTCATAAAAGAGTACCAATTCACCAAACTACCACTCTTTTATGCTGTTACTCTTCCTACACCATTTGATATTTTTTACAACGAAACTTTCGGTGGTTTCAGCTGAGTCAGTTGCAAACTCAAAATATTTAAACCTTCCTATCTTATAATTCCTATACCTATGATTCAGTTTTTGCCAAGAAACACTTTTTAGGCACTTGAAGATGTAGTTAAGAGCTTGGAATGCTTCAAATATCAACTATCATTATTTACCTAAAATTATCTCATTGATTCGTTTGTAATTTTAAAATTCTCGTTATCGTTTTTGAATGCTTTATGCCGAAGAAATTTGGACTCATTTTGTTGCGAAAAGTGCTTTTATATTAATTTGACGAACGTTTTTCAATTTTCTGTCTTTTTCATCTGAAACATTTATATGAATGGCATAACACAAGAATGTGTAATCAATGTAATGGTGAAAAATGGTGGAATATAGTTAAAGAAAATTTGAATTTTCATTCACTACAGGCCCTAAAATATGAAAAATTCCGCAAGCAGTCTGCCTAAGTATAGGTAAGTTTGCCTAACTACTGCAATTTTTATTTATTTTTAAACATGATAAATATTCGTTGTAAAAAAGCAAAAGTAGCCATTAAATTTAAGCTTGGAACTTCTTAACCGAAAATCGCAAATAATTTGTTCATAAATGAGAAAGAGAATTATTATAGGTACAGCAGCCAGCTGAGGAGAGAAATGCGCGAATACAGAGAAGATATGATAAATATTGGATACGGAAATTAGCTTTTGTACTCCATTATAGGAACGACGATGCTATTTTTTTTTAGTTTTTTCTCTCTCTCACTATCTCTCTTTTTCATTCTCACTCTCTCTCTTTTTCATTCTCACTCTCTCTCCCTCTATCTTTTGCGATGTAAATACGAAATTTTGGAGGAAGTGAGAACGAGAAATCAACCAAAGTAATTTATGACTCACGTTTTTTTTTAAGCGCGAGCACTTCTTTTTTTCTTTCTCTGTTTTGGTCAAATAAAACGAAGAAAAACAATGTTAATAAATTCTCTGAGATATTATTTACAACCAATGGGGGAATATGGATGGGGCAAAAAAAAAAAAAAAAGGCAGAAAAATAAAGACTATAGCTTGTAAAATATATGATATGACTAGATTTTGTTCATCGCGTAAAGAGGATTACTGGCTGCGATTTTTTTTTTTTTTTTTTACGAAGAAAAGCATGGAGATGAAGAACACTTGCTGAAATTATTCATGAAAAAAACATAGATACCTACTTAGGTTATAAGTTCATCAAATCGGATAAGAATAACTTACTACTTTTATTTCTTTGAAAAACAGTTAATCGGTGAACTTTGGATATAGGTTTCAAAAATTGAAATGAAGTTTTGTAATCTTCGATTGTTATCAATAATATTTCATTTTGTTTTTTAAATTTAGTTCTCTTTTCTAATGATTGAATGTCAGATTCCATGAGTCATCAGTTGACTAAACATTTCCTTTCGAGTTGTACGGAAAGAATTTAAGATTTTTTTTTTTAACCACCGCACGTTTTGAACAAAATCATTTTTTCACATGCAGCCTATGGCTAATTTCTTTCGAATCCTTACACCGCTATTGAAGTATTGTGTTTAAAGTTGGGTATATTGTAGATTTTGAAAAATTATTTATTTGTTGAGTTACAGAACTTGAAATTGTTTCAGTTTTTCTGAAATTATAAACTTTCATTTGCTGAAAAAACTTTTCAATAATAATAAAAGCGTAGTGGCTATAGTGCTGACTTGCAAACGTAGATGTCCGAGGTTCAAATCTTTATAGTGGAGGAACTTTGACAAAAAAAAAAAACATTTTAAAATGACATGTTAAGGCTATTTTCAGTAGTAGGTAATACCAGTGTATAACATGACGCACGCGCCCAAGGCGATGTATGAAGTAAATACTTTATACATCGGTCTTCAATTGTTCCAAAATTGCCTGCTTTATACATCGTCAAGGTGCGTATAAAAATGAAGTTTATAAATGAGTGTTGCGAAATTAGTTATTTATGATACAAGCCTACAAAGTAGGTGATTTTGATCCGAGTGTGATTTTTGCAGCACAAGCCTAAAGCGTATGATGCAAATCACATGAGTATCTATCACCTACTATATACACGTGTATCACACAATATTTTTTCAACACCTCCCCTTAAAAAAAAAGAAAAAAACTAGCGCAGCAAGCCTCACTAGAAAAAGTAGGTTTTTGAGAGAAAGAGACAATTGTATCAGAACATAAGACATCACGAACTGAACCACAATGAAACAAAGTTGAACAATGTCAGTTCTAATCACACTGAAACTCTCCAACATAGTGAAAAAAAACTGTGGCTCAATTGGTTAAACTCAAATACAGAATTTTGGTAAATCAGGGGTATAGAATTCGAATCTGCAAAACAACTGGGGTGTGTGGGGGGATATAATTTACTTTTTTAAGTAATTCTACTTTCTGAGGCTAAAAAAATTTTTTTCCATTTCAAGCTTGAAAAATGGATTTTTTAGGACTGTCATCTGAAAAGTAAAATAAAGAAAATCACATTGAATGACTTATAACTTAGGAACAAATTGTCCAATTGAAACTAAAATTGATAGGGCTTGCTCTTATGTCAAATTTGCTCTTTGTACCAAACTTTGTGACTATTGGATAAGAATTTCAAGTTTTACTGAGTCAACATCGAAAATTAGCCCCTCCAACAGCTCCAGGACATGAACCATAAAACCAATTGCAACCAAACTTTGAAACGTATTAGAATAGGTTTATATCAATAAATGTACAAAATTTCATGACTATTGCTTCAAAATTACGTTTTTTAGAGCCATAAAACTACCAAAACTCCAAAATAATCGCCCATCCATGACATATCGTGAAACCAATTTTTTTCAAATTCAAATGGTATCATTCCATCCTCAACTTAATACGAATATTTGGTCCAAATTTTGTGACCATTGAACAAAAATTATGCCCTGTATTGTGTTAACAAGAATTGGACATACTTACATACATACATACATATATTATAAATATATATGAATTTTTAAAAATGATGCCAGAATGTTTCTTGGGTCAGAAACGAAAAATGTACTTACTCCCACCCCTGGGTACTTCATGAGCACAAGATTAATAAGTAGATTTTTGTAGAAAACCTACTTAAAAAGAGAAAGCAAAAATTAAATATTTTTGCAAATGGGAAACATAAGTGCAAACTATCTCCATCCTTTCAACGAAACCTTGTGGCATAATAGCGTAGTGGATACAGTGCTGGCCTACCAATGCTGAAGTCAGAGTTTTGAACCCTGTAGTGGAGAAACTTTTACAAAAAAAAAATTTTTATAATTAAAAAATGAAAGAAAATGACGAGTTAGACTGGGTGCTGTGGTAAGACCAGTGTGTAAAATGACACATGCGCCCAAGGCGATATATAAAGTAAAGACTGATTTATAAATTAAGTACTTTATACATCAGTCCTAAATAGTTCTAAAATTGCCTGCTTTATGCATCGTCAAGGTGCATATAAAAACGAAGTTTATAAACAGGTGTCACAAAAAAATAATTTTAATTGCTACCACCCAAACAACAAATTTTACAGTGTTATCCAACTATGCCAGTAAAAATCCAGGGAAGGCACAAGCCAAAGCGGAGCCTCAAAGCTTGTACATAATATACATATATATAATACGTACCTACATAAAAAAAATTATGTCAAAATGAAAAAATAGTACTTTGAGGATGTTTCCCTCATCTCCTACTTACAGGGCTCGGCTCTACATTAACAGATGGGTCGCAGACCAAAAGTCCACGACCCAAATTAATAGTGCATTGCACTTTAAACAAATACTTCGTCTGTATGCACTCATACAGATGATACGTTTCTACATTTATTAACAAATGGTAAATGGAAAAGGCAAGTACGTAAAATAGTACATATTTGCTGATACAATACGTGTTGCGGTCCATATATGGTACCGCGGTGCCTTGGGACGATTGCTCCAATTAGTAAGTACGCTTAGTGTATGGTTAGGCTTTTAAACCCTCTACCTACACCAAACAAGCCACAAGTACCAATCGTTTTCTTTTCTCATGAAACGGATAATTTTTATCGCCCCCACCCGATAACCTTTCTGTGAAGTTAATTTTTATAGCCAGTTTGCAAGAAAACTGCGTTACAATGGTTACAATGTGTCCTACACTGGCATAACCACTTATATTTGTCTAAAAAATTTGTCGTACCATTAGAAAAGTAGGAAATCATAAAATACGTTCAAGTTATAAAGAGCTATAAATTTTCAAATATTTTACAAAAAGTTCATGCTGAGTTTCTTGTTCGTTCGTATACATAAGTGCTTCTTCACGACGCTTTTCTGACTGTGGCATATTATTATAATTTATTTTACTTTTTAATTTTACCGCATCTATTATTCTATTGGGTATTCTTGAAATCATAGCGTGTAATTGTTCACTTTTTGACGCTTGACCGCGAATACATGCTTACGCCTTCTTTAAAAACTGTAGAAAAAAAATTCAGATAGGTAAATTATTTTTGGTTGATATGGAAGGAAAATGACAATAATATTCGCTTGTCGGATGAGACTTATTTGCTGTATCACTTGAGCCCATATAACATACGCTTCAGTGAGTCCAACGAATTGTTCGCATGAAATAGTCCATTTAGTTGGTAATGACGTGACGTTTCCGAACGTTTGATATAGACACGATATTTTGTTGGTTGAATCGTACAAAAATGATGAACGCTGAGTCACGATGGTGAAAGAAACGATGGTGATATAGCATAATATACTTTGGGATAATGGGTATAGACTAACATAGTGGGTACACTGAAAAAAGTTTTTAAGTAAATTTTTGAAAATAATCTACTTATTAAAATTTCCTAAATATTCGGACCCATGGGTGGGTGTGGGTACGTTTTTCTTTTCATGATTTTTTGAAGATTTTATTACTGTTTTTAAAAAAAGTTTTTTTTATATACCCCCTTTTGCGGTTTCGAAATTTGAAACACATATTCAAATTCACTGGAGGAAGAACCCTATTGTTTTTGGTCTGGATCGGGGGCATAGTCCGTCCGGTAGATCAGTTTATACGTATTTTTTATTGAACAGCGTACTGATCGCAATTTTCAATCTATATGACTGAAATGTAGTAAACATATGTGGTTTAAGTCAACGACAGCACCTACCGATTTTGATGTGGGTAAGCCTTACGGTACGTATGATAGGGGCGATTTTGTTGCAGTTTTGGCAGATTAATGACTCTAAAAGGAGTAGTTTTCAAGCTACGGTCACAAAATTTGATACAGATATTGACCTGAAGCATATCTAACATGATTTCAAATTTGGTTTCTATCTGTTCTATGGTTTATTCTCTGGGGCTATTGGAGGTGCTAATTTTTCATGTTATCTCAATAAAAGTTGCAATTCTCTTTCAATATTCATGAAATTTGGTACAAAGAGTACCTTTTATACAAGAACCAGATCTACCAATTTTGATTTTTATTGGTCAATTTGTTCCCAACTTATTAGCTTTTCAGTGTGATTTTCCCTCTTTTACCGTTTTGATAATGGTCTTGAAAAATTCATTTTCTAGCTTTCATCGAAAAAACCACTCGCTTTAATCTAAAAACAACCCGATCTTTAAAAAAAATCAATTTTCACCCACTTCCTATCCGCTGCCGGACACTAAAATCTCGGCTAATATTTTCGAAACCAGAACCTGCACTATACTTCGTTTTGCAATGTGCATATTTTTTTCTTATATATAAATATTTTATATATATATATATATATATATATATTCCACAATTATCTTCATTGCATGAAAGAAAACAATCGAATTATTTCCTAAAATTATGTTTGTTAGAAGTTGAAATAATTTTTCATTTCACAAAAAAATAATAATTTTTGACACATTCATAAAATATTTTGAAAACATGTGACTTAATCAGTATATTATTTTATCGCATGCATCGTATTTGTGGGATATTGGTTTTTTTTTGCAATAAATATATATATTTTAAAATATATTACTTTATTAGAAAAATGTTGGCGATATAATAGGTGATTTTTAAACAAAAAAAATCTACTTTTTCTTACAAAGCTTGCTGCGCAAAAACTTTTTTAAATTTAATTTCCATTCCAATGTATCAACTGTATATGACAAGCAATAGGGAATTAGGACTTAAATTCCCATTAATGGGGGTCTGATTGCATATTCTACCCAATGAAAAACTCTTGCGCAGCAGTACTTCGCTAGAAAACACCGTTTGCTAATTTTCATCTACAATTAAAAGCAAAACCCTGTAACCTAAATTAATACATTGCAGAAAAAAAAGCAACTACCTATAATAACCCCTCGCACCGTAAGTACAAAAGAGACACTTTAGGCAACACAGGTGATTTGTTTTTCTCCAGTAATTTTTTTTTACTTTTTATATTTTTCGGAAACTATTGAATTATTAGGTACCAAACTCTTATCAGACCTGACCCGACCTGAACTAAGTAGAACGTTCTCATCAGTTATTCGTATACCTATTATGATAATTGCTGATTAGTTATTTTTTATGAAGCTAAGTTCCGCAGTTAAAAGTACTTAGATCATACAATTCACAAATAATGCGCATATTAAATGATACTTTTTTTTAATAATGGAAAAATGTCTGCGTTGTGTGTATCCTCTAATGGTACAGTCTTATAATAACGTTCTTAGTAAATTTATTATGAATATCCCATAATTTTTGACTCATAAAAAACTTGAAACCCTTATGAAGGGAGCATTTTTTTTAGGTTCTTAAATTTTCAATACCATTTTTACGATTCAACCTATCCTTTTGTTTATTTAGTTTTTTTGTTCTTTTTTTTTTTTTTGTTTTTTCAAATACAAGATACTGTTTATTCACAAACATCCTCTCCAATGTGTACTTCTGTAGGTAAGCTTAAATCGTTCTGCATCAAAAATGAAGAAACTTATTGACTCATTCGAGAAAATTTTCAAGTAGCGAACGTCTTACAGACGTGTAAATTACAGAAATTCTCAGTAAAATGAAAAACGTTTTTTTGTTTTTTTCGATGTTCGTGACAATACTGTATCATTAGACATTTTCTTTGGCAGTTTCTTTTTTTTCTTTTCTTTATCAGCGACCCCCTCTTTAGTTGTTTTACCTTACGCGCGCGTATATCAGTCAAAAGAAAATTCGAAAAAGAAAAGCGTAATAATTTATTCCAGACAAATATTTGCATAAAAGAGATACTCAATCCATTCTTTCTTTTTTCTTCCTATATTCGAATTCATAACAAAAATGCAGTTAGCAGCCTTGATTAGTTTTTTTTTTTTTATAAAGATTTTTCCTTACGAGCGTCTGATACCAGATTTGTATGTGACCTTGGAACAAAGACGTCTTTGATTGCTGAAAATATATTCTATTCGCATCGCTTTTTGGTGTTGGAATCATATGACAGAATTTAAAGACATCATGATGGAAGAATGAATAAATAAATATAGCTGTACGTATTATAAAATACTATTGGCTAAAAACTGTTGGAAACACTATCACTCCAGAGCCGCTAGACGGATTTTCGTCAGATATTCCAGGAAAAATTTCGTTATTTCAAGGAAAGTTTATTGCCATCAAGGAGGTCCGTACTGCCCCTAGGGGCAAAGTTACAAATTTTCATCATCTATGAAAACATAAAATGGACAAAACATTTCTTGAACCAAACAAAAAGAAGTAGAAAAGTGAATTGCAGAAACAGCTTCTCCCCCACTTTTTTTTCATTATCTGGTGACTAATTGTTGATGAAGTGAATATGATTCTCTCTGCCTCATTCAATTTCTTTTTTTTTATGTGTAAACATCTTAGTGCTTGGTCTATGGTAGGGGAGAATTACGATTGTAACTTGCACATGTTACATCGTGGTTGTGTGCATGTGCGTTGCGCATGCTCACAACCATATTATTAGGTTTACACACCAATCTTTCATGAGTATAGTCCCAGCAGAACTCACACCTTTTTTATAAGCTTTTTTTTCTACACACTACCGCGATTTTTAAATATACCAATACTGCAACAAACCTTCCTCAACAAAATAATATTTATTTCGTATGAAGCTAAAGCCAAAAAAAAAATAAATATAAGCTTATCTTTTAAAAATTTGTTTTAAACCCAAACTTATTTTCATTGGGGTTCATTTAGGTCCACAAAAAAAGGTTTAAAAAATTATTAGTCACTACACAAGTGGCGTAATTCTTATCTGTAAAGTAAATAGGGCATGCACAGTTGCCACATATCTTTCTATGGTGAAAAGGTACATATTTTTTATTATATCTGTTGTAAATGGGAAATGTGTTTGAATGTCAGCTTGTCAACTAGAAGATGTGAGTTAAAATTCTGAGAAGAGCAGTTTTTTTGTTGTTTTTTTTGCCAATTGTGTCGAAGGATATGTGAGAGGTTAGGTGAGGCGGGTAATTTTTTTTATGTTCTTTAATTTTTTCATGTCTTTTAATTACAATGAATTTCAAACTCGGTGATTCACTTAGATGGTGGGAACTTAAGGGCAGATGCAGAGGCTAAACCATAGTATGCCACTTTGGGGGTGACAATTTTCATGAGAAAAGTGATTGGGACTACTTGGAGGACACCCTGCTTTTGTCAAAATATGAAGTGGAGTGTTTTGGCCAAGGCCCACTACATTGTCCAAAAGATCCGTTCGTCACTACTATGCCAACCAATCCTGTAAGAAACAATAAAAAAAAATTACATGTATCTTAGGGAAGTAGCAAAATGGCAATGTAAATGACATATACTTTACAAAAAAAAAAACAAAAAAAAAAACAGTATTGATGAAATTTTAAATATTGTAATATATGGAACAAAAAAATAGTATATCACAGTGCAAGGTTCAAAAGTGAGTAATTCCCAAGTCATGTAAACTCACTTTTGAATCTTGTTTAGGCAGATATTTTATATAATTAATGATCAGAAAGCAACGAAACGTTAAAATTGTATCATAATGATGAGTCTTTTTTTAAATTTATAAAAAAAATAATAAAATATTAACTTCCTCATTGTGGCAGATTTAGTGTTTCATTTAGAAAACGTAACCTCTACCTCGATGTAAACTGAACATGATTCCAATGTAAAAAGATGCTTCACATTTTTACATGGAGGTGCGTTCACTTTATATCGAAATTATATTCATCAATTATATGAGTTACTTATCACTCGAAAAATACCACCCTAAACATTGCCTTTCTGATCATATATTGTATAAGAGATTTTTTCTCTAAGACCTGTGTCACACGAGCAGTAAACGTTGCGCAGTAGAATACTGCACCACACGAATTCTATTAAACTCCATCATATTATTTTGACTGCCTCAGCATGAGAAACAATTGCAGTAAAATTTCGAATAATTCGACTTTCCCTTCGCGATTTCTAGTTCCTATTCATTGCTCATTCGATAAAATCTTAAGTATACTTAATTTTAGAAGTCTTCTAGACGTCTAAATTACCGATTTTCTCAGTTGAATGAAAAAAAGGTTACTGTTTTTTTCAATATTTACGAGACTGTATCATTATAATATTGTCACTCGACCATTTCTGTTCGCAGGCTTGTTTTTTTTTTTACTTTTAGTCGTGGGTTTTATGTGTTAAGACACCCCTCTATTGTTGTTTTACCTTACGCACGTATCATACCAGTCAAAGGGAAACTCGAAAACGAAAAACGTAATAATGTATTCAAAATAACTATTTCCATAAAGAAAGATACTCAATCCCTTCTTTTTTTTCTTCCTTTAACCTATTCGAATTCATAACAAATGCAGTATGCAGCCTTGATCCGTTTTTTTAAATTTTTTCTTACGAGCGTCTGATACCAGATTTATACGTGACTTTGGAACAAAAGCGGCCTTTGATTGTTGAAAATATATTCTATTCGCATCGCTTTTCAGTGTTGGCGTTAAATGGCACATTTTAAGAAAGTCACGATAAAAAATAAAATAAAAGTAAATAAAGAAGAAATACATACATAGTCTAAAAACATTGAGACAAAAATTGAAATTTGTAAAATTTTGATATGAAGAAAAACAAATTTTCTATAACTATGTTAATAGTTTTACCTACATTTTTTGAGAAGAATTCTCGTCATATAACGCTTGATTAACATTATCTTCATGTTACACGTTGAACATTTTAAAATTCCCTTCAAAATTTCTTTATTTCAAACGTCACGTCGCGTCGGTTCAAATTCCAAAACACCAATAGGATAAAAATAATCAGTAGAAAATCCATAATAAAGTCCTGTCCCAGAATCACGTTCTTTTAAACCAACGTATCTGAGTACATTGATCACTCTGCAACAACCGAAATGATTCTGGTGACTCAGAATTTATTTGAAAAGGAATAATCCCATTAAGTTTTTGTTGAGATCGGATCACTATCGGATTCGTACCGGATCCGTTTAATGTATGCACATCGAGCACTAAGTAACGGCTGTACATATTTTGATGATAGTCTCAAAGTACTCCCATTGAATTTTTTTTAACCTCGGATCAATGTCGTATCGATAAATTACGGACCTAAAATTCAAATTCCAACCAATTTTTGTGAAAAAAATACAAATTACTCCAAAAAAAAAATAAATAAATAAAAAATTTGATAAGAGAAAAATAATTGTTTTAAAATTTCTCCAGCAAGATACGTCGATTCCGTCTAATTTTATGACAAAACTTTTTAATTAGCGCCGACTTTAATAATTCCAGTCCCTAGACATAGATCTTATTAAAAAAATTTTAAAATGATTACTTTCCTCCTATCAGCGCATTTTTTGATGATTTTTTCAGCATTGAAAATGTTTTTCGAGTTAGTTCGTGAAAAAGTGTCCCTAACTCAATTTTTACCAATGTTTTATGCGCGAAGAGTAATAGATAATGATGGTAAAAAAGTGGAAAGAGAAAATTGTAATGAAACGTAAAGTGGAGGTGGTAACATTGTTACATTGCTACGTTGTTTATGGAGCAAATATAAAAATGAAAGAAAACAATTTTTATTCATTTTCAATGCCTTCCTCTGGTTCTTACAAAGTGTGAAACCTGTGAATTTTTTTTTAAATCAGTCCTAAATTATTAATTTACCTGAATAGTTTTTCAGCTCATTTAAATTCCAGTAGATCTTACTGGAGAAATTTTAAAAGTATCTTTTTTCTTTTGATGTGTAAACATCTTAGCACTCGGTCTACAATAGGGGCTAAATGAGAGGTATGATTGTCAGATTTGTGTAAGTATAACTCTTACATTGTAACTCTCATTTGTGTGTGTTATATGACGTGTAGCTGTGTGGTTGTGTATGTGCATAATGCACATGCTCACAAAAAAAACTATTAACCTAGATTTTTTGGAAATAGCTCAAAGTCAAAAATTTGAAATTTTGTTTTTATGTTTACATATTAGTTAGATTTTTTTATAAAAAATGTATTCAATGATTTTTCATTAAAACATCGATAGATCAATATTTTTATTAAAGATATCCATAACTATCGATAGTTATTTGTAATTTTTGTTGAGACCACCAATCCTTCTCCCCTCTCACTCCTACGAACACACGATCACATATCGAATACATTTATTTATATCTATTCGCGGCTACACTGATATACCACTTCCGCCGCTCACTCGTTCATTTCCGTTACCGTTCGTTTATTACTCTGAAAATGTACTTTGCTTAAATTATGTAACTCATGAAATAAACATTCGCTTCTTGGACGTAACTTCACTCAAATCTTTCTTTTCTGTTACAACTCCGGTCCTCAACCTCTATATGGTAGCATCGCTCGGTAACAATCCTTGTACCTGTAACAGATTTTAAAAAAATAATAATTTAAAATTTTTATATATTGTGAATTTTCTTTTTGTGTTTAAGTCAAACTTTTAAAAAAATTTTCGTGAATAATTGTGTTTTAATATTTTTCGTAATTTTATTTTGTGTTGGGTAACTTAGTTCCAACCTACCATTTTTTTTTTCGAGTCATAAAATTTTTGTTCTCGAAAAATTTAATTCCACCTTGAATGCTGTAAACGTTCAATGAGTTTCGTCGTTTGCTGAAAAGGATTTGCCCCGTTTGTGTATAATCCAGCCAAGTGTATCGAAAAATTCCAGGACTCGCCGATTGCTAAGTTGTTTGGGAACCCTGCTTGTGTTGCCCGAAAACTAGTAAATTCATTAGTATCTGCCCTGCTTGTGTATGAACTAATTCGTCGAAGTCATTAATTGGAAATAAATCGCCTTGAGCCGTCACAAATTGATCTGAAACCAACGTAAAAGCTTCAATTCAACTACATCAAATTGGTATTCATCGTCACAATTCAACTTCATTTTTGGTATCATCTTTAAAAAACTCAAAAAAAAAAAAAAACAACAAAAAAAAAAACTCAACTCAAATCCTCATCGAAGTACGTTCAAAACAACTGAAGCGCAATTTAAACAGCAGTTCCAGAGCACCACCTTCATCAATTCCAGAAAACGAACCTGAAAAACAAAAAATCAACGATTGAAAAGGTATAACTTGAAAATTTTCTGCTGAAAAAAGGTAATAAAAAAAATATTTTTCGTAATTTTTTTCGTATTTTTCGTATATTTTTCGTGTTTTTCGTGTAACTTAACTCTTTCGATTCAAAATTTAACCCGTATATTTGAAAATACCGTTAATTTCAAATAATTTTGGCCTTTTCAAAAATTTTCTAAGTACAAATTTTGGCAAGTTGTGTGCAAATTTTTGCAGCCACTTTTGTCTTGGAGTGTACAACTCGTGACGTATGCACGGCTCGTTTCGTTCATTCGTTCGAACTTGTACATTAACCTTTTGTTAAGTGCAACGAACCTACGAACGCTTATCTTCGCCCATTCATTAAATACGTTGGCGCGGTTTTTCAGTTTCAAACCACCATTTTGTTGCAACTTGAAAATTTTTGCCGTTGCACAATTTTGTCGAAAATACTTAACGATTTTTTTTTTGATTTTTTTTCCTTTCTTATACGAACAATTAAATTAAAATTAAATTAAATTTTTTTTTTCATTTTCTTTCTCTCTCGAGCAACTTTAATTATTTATTCGAATATATTTTACATATTTCAAAAATTTTTTTTCTTCTACTGTGAATTTTTTTTTATCCTTTAGTGTTACCAGTAGAATTAATTCTGCGTAATACTTGGTGAAATTTAAATTTTTTTCTCCCAGATTATCTGCAATATTTTTTTTACTACAATTTTATTTCGAATTTTTTTTGTGGGTATACTATTTCAAACAAAATTTCCCCTGTTATCAATAATTTTATTCTTACTAATTCCCTCAATCTGAAGGTAGCTAATTTCATATTCACCCTCACACTTTCATTTTTTTTGATTTTAATTAATCATCTTATCGAATTTTTGAATTCTAATACGAATCATCTTGGGTTAAAAAGTCTTGTTATTTTATTTTTATTTTTTTTATTGGGAAGCGTCCAGTCTCATCTTTAACGTGTGTGATCTCTTGCCCGCAGTGGACCTACTCGAGACACACACAAGGACAACATAAATACTATCGTTATATTTTCAAATTGTTTGGTTAACACAGGTACGGCAATCCTAGTCTTGCGGCATTTGCTGGGGATTGACATCCGTTTGTTTTATTTTTTTTCATTTTTTTATTTTTTTTAAGTTCAGTCAATTCATTAATTATGAACACTGAAAATAATGATAGGATCTCAAATGTCTTCCGTGGAAATGGCTATGAGGGATGGCGTGCAACTGTCATCAGCACCCTTATAGGTAAAGGCTGCCATTCCACAATTTTTCCTACTGCTCGTGAAACAAGTTACATTTATACGTCATCCGAAGAACGCCTAACATCCAAATGGCTTAAATTCTTCCAAACTCAAGAACGAGCGAAAGCTCATATATTCGAAAGACTTGACAAAAGAATACTTCATCATGTCAAAACGTGCGATGTAGTTTCTCAAATTTTTGAAATCTTAGATGCTCGATACAGGAATCAAACTGCTACTAACATCATGGTATTAAAGGCAAAATTTCAGTCCCTTCGCTTCGATCCAAGGAGAGGTACCATCCGTAGATTCTTGGAATATTTTTCATCCATTGTGGAAGAACTACGTGATGCTAATTACCCCCTATCGGAAGCCGATGAAATTGATCAATTAATGATGTCGTTGCCCGAAAAATTTGATACTGTTTTCTCAGAATTTCGCCAATTAGAAATAGAAAAACGAACTACTGTCAGACTTACAAAAATGATATTAGAAAAATGTGATCGAATTGAATATTCTAACAAAACTTTTCCCGGGTTTGATCAGCCCAAATCATCCTATCAACCGATGAATAATAATAGAAGAAACTTTAGAAATTTTCGTAATAATAATAATAACTCAAATTCCACTAAACCAAATTATAATACAACAAGTTATCTAAACGATCACAGAAATAACCAAAATAAACAAAATAATTATCCTTCCAAAGATAATGTATCCCAAATGGATATTACATGCTACAGATGTAATAAAAAAGGACACATGTCAAGGACATGCCCTAATGAGACATCTAATGCAAGTAATACTCCAAATACCCAGAATCAGAACAGTAGCTCGAAACCCCAAACTTCAAATAACACGAACTCCCAAAAAAAGTCAGAAGATAAATCCAATTTTCGTGTCAAATACTCTATGATGTTACATTCAAATCTTAATCACTTAAGTTTTGATGACATCGAAGATGAATTTCAATGGCCAAAACCCCCTACAGTATCAAAGTCCGCCCCCCCAAAAAACCAACTCCACACGATGTTACTAGACAATGGAGCAGATGACCATATGGTCAATGATATTTCAAAATTAAGAAACATACGCAAAGTTGACAATTCTCGTAGAGCACTATGTGCCAAAAAAGGTGTATTTGTAAATCCCACCCATGTTGGATCAATGTATGTTAACGTCTGCAATTCTAACGCAGAGTTTTCCACTATTCACTTAAAAGAGGTATATTATGATCCTGATTTAAGCCTTGATATCTGGTCAGGTGCTAAAATCATGGAGTCTGTCATATTTAAAATCATAACGGACACGGATCACGCAGACATCATAAATAAAAATACTGGTGAAATTACTATAACCGCTCCAAAGAGAGGTTCTATGTACTACATTGATTACGAAATAGTTGATGAAGATGAGGAAAATAAGGTCTATCAGGAGCTTGTGTGTATGCCTGTACCTAGTACGTCTGCAGAACAGGAAGATCATATAGATGATCCTCAACAAAATTTTGAAGAATTGAATGAGGCTGAAACAAGCAATCCACAAAGAGAGCAGGAAAACATTGACCACCCCCAAAATTTTCAAGATACCGAAGTGGATACGGTCACTCAGGAGTTTTATTCCGAATCTGAGGACGAATTAAACGGAGAGAGTGTCGGAATAAATAGAAAGCATAAAAAAAATATAAACAAAACTAAAACTCTTTGGCATAGAAGATTAGGTCATCTAAGTGGCAAAAGCCTAAAAACATTATCAAAAGTAGTTGTAGGTATGCCCCAAAATTTGGTATTTAAGGACGATGACTTTGCCACTTGTGAAATCTGTATAAAAGCAAAATCCACCCGACTTGGTCACCATGGCGTGAGGACTCGACCAACGAGAAGAATGGAAGTAATCTCATCAGACATCATGGGACCCTTTCAAGAGGCATATAACGGAGAAAAATTCATAATAACTTTTATTGATCATTACTCGAAATATACTCTTGCCTTTCCAATATTAAGAAAATCCCAGGCTTTCGATAAATTTAAAGAGTACTATTTATCTTTCAACACAAAATTCCCCAATGATCCTATCTCAGTATTAAGAACTGATCAAGCTAAAGAATACTCCGACTCCAAAATGACACAATTTTGCTCCGAAAAAGGAATCACATTAGATGATGGCGTGGCGTACACCCCCGAATTAAACGCAATAGCCGAAAGGCAAAACAGAACCCTGCTCGAAAGAGTTAGAGCTATACTATATGACGCAAAAATTGATTTTAAATTATGGTCAACAATTGTATTAGCCGCCGCCCATATAATTAATAGAAGTCCGACCCGCGTCAATTTAGGAAACATGACCCCCTATGAAAAATTATACGGAACTAAACCCGATATTTCCCATCTTCGAGTCTTTGGTGCTATTGCATATAAACACGTTCCTATTGAACAAAGACAGCAATCAGCAGTCAAAGCCAAGAAGAATGAAGAGGAGCATCTTGACCCAAAATTCTTACCTCGAGCCCTTAAAACAATTCTGATCGGCTTTTCGAATGTAGGTTATCAGATACTAGATCCAATCAAAATGAAATCCTACAAATCCTGCGATGTTAAATTTGATGAGACGAAAACATTAGCCAACTTCACAAATAAACCAGAGGAACTTCAAGTAAAACCCTTAGAAGAGGAAATTGAGGCAATCTATAGGGTCAATGTACTAAAACAAGCCTCATTCGAAGACTTACTATTTATAGAAGATTGCATGCCAGTAAGTTTCAGTGATATTTTCCAGAATCCTTTTAAGAAAGAGTGGCTTAAGGCAATCAATGATGAACTGCAATCCATGTCAGACCTTAATGTGTGGAAAATTATAGATCGTCCACATAATGTTAAACCTATAGACACACGATGGATATTCACGGCCAAAGCCAATGAAAGAGGAGTAATGTGCCCAAAAGCTAGACTCGTTGCCAAAGGCTTTATGGACAGATCCGAGTACACCATGACAGAAACCTATGCACCTGTTGTGCAACTCTGGCTAATTAGGTGGATCTTATCTGTAACTAATCTATTGAATCTACAACTTGTTCAATATGATGTCAAAACAGCCTACTTGAACTCAAAAATTAAAAATGACATCTTTCTTAATATTCCCCAAGGTTGCAACGTCGAAAAATCAAAATTACTTAAACTTGAAAAATCCATCTACGGCCTTAAAACATCTAGTAAAAATTGGATTGAGTTACTGGATTCTCACCTTCAAACATCCAATTTTACAAAGTCAAAAATCGACAGATGCGTATATACACGTAAAGATGAATCAGATGGTATTGCCTTCATGATAATTTACGTAGACGACATCCTCCTTGCAACTAATCGTCCCGAATGGGTTAATGAAATAACCACTCATTTTGAAACTCGTTTCACTATGAAAGTTGTAAACAACCCAACCCATTTTGTAGGTTTCGAAATTGAAAGAAATTGTGAATCACAAATAATTAAACTCACCCAAAAACAGCAAATCCAAAAGATTCTCCAGAAATTCAAAATGTGTGATTCAAATCCTTCCAAAACGCCTATGGAGACAGGCCTCAAGTTGAGCAAATCTGAAGGCACAGACAACAAAGAATACAGATCTATGATTGGTGCACTATTATATGTATCTAGAGGCACAAGGCCAGACATATCTTTCTCAGTCAATTACCTGTCAAGATTCCAAAATTGTTCGATGATACAAAAAAGAATTATGTACGGCGCATCATCCGGTACTTGAAATCCACGATCGATCTTGCAATTGTCTATAGATCTAACTCCGAAGGCATATCAGCCTATGTCGATGCATCTTATGCCCCCGACATTGACGATCAACCTATAAACATGTCTGAATTAGAAAAAGGAAAATCAATAACTGGTTACCTTATTACTATGTATGGTGACCTGATAAATTGGGGCGTTCATCGCCAAAATATTCATGCTTCCTCATCAACAGCAGCTGAATTAATTGCCCTTCACGATTCTTTTGAGGACATAGAACTTGCTTGGCTACTCAATCTTGAATTCTTCTTAATTGACACTCCAGTAATTGTCTACGAAGACAATATCTCTGTTATTCATGTCATCTCTGGAGGAGGTCAAAAACGTCTTCGAGCTCTCATGATCAAATGTTATGGACTTGCTCAAGCCTATAATGACAAAATTTTCATATTCAAACAAATAGCTACTGAAGATCAACTAGCTGACTTACTCACAAAAGCCTTATCCAGTAAGCAGCATATCTCACTTACCCATAAAATCCTAGAATCCCCAAATTGTGATCCATAAAAAGTCAACTCCATTACCAAAAATTTTGTCTGAAACATCACAAAAACTTAATTTATTTATATTTATCTCTCTTTGCATGTTATTTATCTTGTTACCTAATATAAATTATTTTTGCATGTTACCATATTTACTATATTTTATTCATATTTATTAATCAACATACTTACCATAAGCGTCCAAATTAGTTACCATTTTATATATACACGTTTTTCATTTTTAAAATTTTTTTCACAATTTTGTAATTAAATGTAATGAACTTTTAAAACACTTTTGTAACACCCGCAGTCGTGATCGGTTCAAAAGATTGTAGGGGGGTGTTGAGACCACCAATCCTTCTCCCCTCTCACTCCTACGAACACACGATCACATATCGAATACATTTATTTATATCTATTTGCGGCTACACTGATATACCACTTCCGCCGCTCACTCGTTCATTTCCGTTACCGTTCGTTTATTACTCTGAAAATGTACTTTGCTTAAATTATGTAACTCATGAAATAAACATTCGCTTCTTGGACGTAACTTCACTCAAATCTTTCTTTTCTGTTACAACTCCGGTCCTCAACCTCTATAATTTTTTTTTCCTGAAACTATAAATGAATTATCGATATTGATACAAATATCGATTACTATTGATATTTTCTACAATTTTTTAAAGTTTTTGGAATTTGGATTTTTTTTTTTTTAAATCATGAATGGAAATTGGAAAACTAGGTTTTCTAACAAAGTATTGCTGTGCTAGTTTTTTTTTTTTTCACTGTTATCATGCATGTTAAGCAATAAAATTACATACAGCTACATAATCTGATTCTTAGAATAGCGAACAAATTATTGAATATAAAATGATGAAGATTATCAGTATCTGTAGGTAAAACTAATTTTAATGAATTAAAACTAATGGAATTTTTAGAAATTCATAATGCAGCTTTTTGCTGACATATAATTATATTGTTTTGCTCATATTTGAATAATATTGATATTCCTTGTATATGTGAAAACAATTCTGGCAAATATTTACACTCGGGTAGCTGATAGCTCCTCAAAAGAAAACATGGCAAATACGCAGAGATATGCCCATTCACTTTCCAAATAGTCCACATATATATCCAATCTTGGCCAAACTAAATTGACCCAGTTATAGGTGCCTACAATGAAATGAATTTCTCAAACCTATCGGGCATTTATTTTCATGTATGGCAGGATAGTATCCTCTGCGTGACTGTTTTGTATGCGACAATGTCAAATGAGAAAAAGGAAGTTGAAATTTTAAACTGGAACAACATAACATATCACATCTTGCATACATTTTAGTGCTGAATCAAATTAAATTAACTGCAAGTTGGTAATACCAATAGATTTAGAGTTATTGAAAATTTCATACCAAGTTTTAACAGGTAAAATTCACGTTTTCTGGTATTTAGCTTTTAACACTGAATATAAAAAGTCGTATTTTTCAGTCTCATTTTTTATGGTGGAGAACATCATACACAAAAAGTTACAAGAACATTATTCATTGAAAATATAACTCTTAACATGTTTTGACTGAACTATTCTCCCGTTATAGTCGATATTTGTCGAGAAAATAGAAGGAACCTGATTTGGGGCACATTTTTCATAATTCCCACTGTAGCAAAAGGGATGGGGGTTGAAATTTTTTGTATGTTATTTAGGACCCCCATCCCTAAATATTAGGGGGAAAATTCAAACTATGGGAATTTCCAACATAAGATTTCTATCTTCTCTGGACTACAGGTGTATTTTCAATGTAGAATTGTAATGTTTGTTTGTCACATAAAAATTAGGAGAATGATATGCAACCCGCAATAGGGAAAACGCTTTATTATTTTAACTCTGAAGTATAGCTTAACTTTCGTAGTGAAAAAAAGTGTCAGCAGACCTAAGACTTACACTACATAGTTGACTGGTCGTTTTCTAACAATTTATTTTGCGATTTCGATTTCGCCAAGGTGAATCTCACGCAGCAAGTTGCGTGTGTGTGTGTGTGTGTGTGTGTTTGTCACGAAATTTGTTGGTAATTTAAATTGACGAAACGCACTTTGCCGGCCGAATCGAGTGAAAGTAAAAAATAATGATTGTTGCGTGATGGTGTGCCACATCCAACATGATAATGAACTTTAATGATCGTATCACGTTTAATATTACGATCATTTAAACAATACAAACGGTACTTGCTCGTTTAAAGTCGTTCATACAAATCCTTAATAATAACATCCACGAATTTCAAAAAAACGGGGCACAATGAAAAGTAGTTTCGTATTTCTTTTGGAACTGCTCTTACACTTTCCCAACGAAAATTAGAGAACGGTCAATGACTAATTTAGCGTTTTTTTTTTGTTTTGTTTTTGGAGAAGGAGATGTGAGGAGACGTAATGGGAGGCTTAATTGCGAAGTAGGTATCTCATCTCTCATACACTACGCCTCGACTGTCTTCTCAACGTAACCTTACTCTTTTTAAGTAAGTTTTCTTTAGAAAATCACTTATTACGCTTGGTGGTGTATTGGCCCCGTGGGTTGAGGGTAAATACGTTTATCGTTTCATGACCTTAGGATATTTTAACATATATGAATTTAAGTTAATAGTACCTACATTTTATTAGTTATGAAAAAAAAAAAAACGAATCAACCCCTATCTATGACAAGATTAATTAGACAAAAACACCAAATTCTATATCCTATGTACCGTATGGCTGATCCGTTGGAAAATCTTTTGAAGTTCTAATATATCATAGTGAATATTTATGTCAAATTTCGTAGCTTTTGGTCGAAAATTAAAATTTTGTAGCCAAAACTAAAACGTAAATAGCTATACCGCTAGCACCGTACATCCAATCCGCACCGAAATTAATAGGTCAGTTTTTTGATTTAGTACTTCCGTCGGTTCCAAATTTTGTGCCTATCGGTTTAAAATTGGGATCTGTACCGTGTAACAAGAAATTAGCTTATATAATATGTATACATATATGAATTCGTGTTATTAATACCAAATTTTCCTTTAGTCATGAAACGAAAAACTTACTACCTCCACTTCTCGATTGCTCCTTGACACCACAATTAATATGTAGATCTTCAATAAAAAACCTACTTAAAAGTTCATCTCACCTAACCATCCACTATATGATAAAAGCAGCCATATGTCCAAAATTATTTCAAATGAATTTAAGAATTAAAGAAATCATAACAAAAATAGAGTCATATAAAATGGTAATTTTAATTTTTTTAAATTACTTCTGATTCATTCTCATGTTTTCATCATATAGTGGTCATTATGTTAAGCGAGTTGTTTAGAAAAAATTAACAGGTTTCACACTTTGCCACAATGAGAGGAGGCATGGAAAATGAATAAAAATTTAAAAAATTCTAATGCAGCAAACCTCGTTAGAAAAAGTAGGTGAATTTTTATGGTCACATTAATTATCTATAAATTTATATGCGTTAATGGTATGTTATGATTGTATAAAATGTGTTAGGTGCTGACGAAATATTAGACAAAATTAAATTTAAAAGCATTATTTCTCGAAAAAATTAAAAATTAATTAAGATAATAAAGTATGGTAAATAATCATAAAATTTCAAATAAAATCAAAGAAATATAATAAATTTATGAAATAAAAAAAAAGAAAACAGAACTTGTGGTTAATTTTTGTAAAAATAAAATTTCATGCAAACTAGAAAAAAAGAGTAAAAAAAAGGCTTACCGGAAGTATCGTCCGATCGATCAGTACCAAAATTGGTAGCCTGCTACAATAAATTATAATAAATATTCGTTTCAAATTTCGTACATATGGTTCCAAAATTCCGCATTTTATGACCAGAATAAAAACAAAAATAGTGGTACCTGAAGTACTGTCCAGCTAATCGGAACCAAAATTTATATTAAGTTTTAATATATCATAGTGAATATTTAGGTCAAATTTCGTAGCTATTGGTCAAACATTAAAAATTTTATAGCTGTAACCAACAAGGAAATATCTACCCCAGAAGTATGGTATAGCCAATCCGCACCAAAATCAGTGGTCTTGTCTTTGTCTTAGTACCAATATTCGTACCAAATTTCATGATTATCAGACAAAAATTGTTACCTGTACACTGGAAACAAGAAATTGACTTATATTTATCTATCTATGTGTGTATATATGAATTTGAGTTATTGATGCCAAAATTTTTCTGAGGTCATAAAACAAAAACTTACCCATCTTCAACCATAGAAGCTAATATCGCACCAAACGTAGGTAATAAGTAAATTTTCTAAAGAAATCCAACTTAAAAATTAAGAGTTGTTCATTTTTCATTTTCTTTCATTTTTGTATTTGTTTGGTAAAAAAGGAAACAACGTTA
This sequence comes from Ericerus pela, assembly GCA_011428145.1. Taxonomy (NCBI): domain Eukaryota; kingdom Metazoa; phylum Arthropoda; class Insecta; order Hemiptera; family Coccidae; genus Ericerus; species Ericerus pela. The sequence goes on along the minus strand of WOFM01000589.1, from coordinate 466,478 downwards.
CCACTTCCACATTATTTTTCATTACTATTTTCTCCTTCCACTTTTTTTACAATTGTTATCTACTCCTTCTCATACAATTCATGCATAAAACATTGGTAAAAATTAGGTGGTGGACACTTTTTCACAACTTGACTCGAGAAGTATTTTCAATGCTAAAAAGTTGGTAAAGAAGTTGATAAAAAAATTGGAAAAAAAAAAGCTGTAAGATCTATTCTTAATTTTTAATCAATAAATTGGTCATACTGATCAAATTTAGTCTGTTGATTGCCATTTAAATTAACTAAACTCAATTCCTTAACCTGTTCCCATGTTTTCCTACAATTAACCATCTCTATGGACTAACAGTACAGATTAAAAGATATAATAATATGAAAAATGCAACTCAACGGTGACTGTATTAAATAAGATGACATGAAAGAAGTAATAGATCTTCAAGATAACAATCTTGTGGTGTGATGGAAGATACTCACACCTCCCACAGCAGTCCATTTTTCACCTGCCAACAGTATAATACATTTTTTCATTCACATTTTTATATTGAAAAAGAAAAGTAATTCAAATATCAAAAGGTCGACAATTTTTGGAGTTTACTTTTTCTTTCAACCTTTCAATTCATTTTATCAATTTGAAATAATAATCAAAAGTAAGATCAAGCTGAAATATTAAGACTTCAGTATCACCACCACATATAACAGTTATTACAATTGATAATCCAATAGCTCATAACATCAAGGTCTTCCAACTTTAAACAAGGTTTCTACATTGGTAACTAATATGTATAATTTTACTCATCTATTTAAATGTAAAGAAGGTCACTTTATCCAAAATATATGGCTTTTTGTACATAATCCATGGGGAGTTGTGTGAGATACCATGAGGCAAGATCTCATGGTTCTATGTAGTATGTAGGCAAGCTCGTTTTACATAATTTTTCCCCTTCTGATCTAAGACATTGATATTTCTTGCGATTTGCGATCTTAGGTGATCTATCAAAATTTCATCTTTTGACTTGTTACATTTTTTGATTAACCTTTTTAAATAATAATATGACAATCATTTTCGGACTTCACAGGGTTCAGGGGGCGAAGCGTCCATCATTCCTTCTGCCCATTCGTATAATGTTTTCTAAAAATAACAAAAATAGGTCCATATGAGATAAAAATTAGGTTAAAATGGGAAAATCGTACCAGTCGTTTTTTTTTTTCTCATGAAACGGATAATTTTCATCATCCCCACCTATGACCCTTTTGTGAGATCAATTTTAACACTCCGTTTGCAAACAAAATGGGTAAAAAGCCTATAGCTAAGTGAGTAGATGTATAATTTCTCCTGTTCCATCAGTCGTACCGCAAACGATTCAAAATATTTTTTTCGCCATGAAATCTAAAAAAAATAATTTTAATGACAACTTTTTTTCCTTTAGACAACCAATCAAAAAACATTTGACTCGCACTTACGAAGCTGAGGTGAAAACGTCTCATTCCTCAAAGCCATTCCTGTCGAACATGGCTAGAAATTAATTCGTTACACGGTATTTTCCACGAAAAACTTCAGCAGCCGAAAAAAAAGCAAGCTCGTCGATTTTCTTGTCGAATTTTCACTGTATTATCTCTTCGGGCCATGATTGCTGCACTAGTTTGCTCGATAAAGACGGAACGTGAAAAAAAAAAAATGAACCTACAGAGAATAAATAAGTACTAATAATAATCGTTGTAAAACTGAGCTGAGAAAAAAACAAAATATAAAGAATAGTAAAAAAAAAAAAAAAAAAAATATGAGGAAGAAATGCTCGATCCAAAAGATATTTCTACCAAGTCAAGTGAAACGTGTACCGCATGATCAAAAAGGCAATAAAGTGCATTACTTTTTATTATCATTCGTGCGGCTTGTATTTACAGACTATGCATCTGTGTCGAGAAAATGCAGCTTATTGCGTGTGCCGATCACGATGTAGTTTTCCTCCATTTTTTTTTCTCGCAACTTTTACTTGCTATACTTTTTCCTACATTTAAAAAAATTTTTTTTAAGTACTTTTTTTTTGTATCCAAATTAACCCCCGGCCACTTTTTTTGGAACTGCTTTCACTGGCTGACCATTTTTGTTTTTCGTTGCTCGTATCTGTTGTTCGTATTTCCGTTTTTTCATTTATTTTATTCGCTTTTGAAATTATTGAAATTGCGACGATCATAATTTTGACAACAAAATTTCGTGTAGGTAGGACTAAATATTGGAAAGGAAACGGACGAAGACGGAAACTCGATTATTTTTGCGTCTAACACGACATACATTTTTTTTTCATCCAATTTTGGCGAATATTATAGCTTAAGAGAAATACTCAACTTAGAATGAAGGTAAAGAAACAACCAAGTGTTCTGGGTTAGGTACCTATATATAGGTTATCAATAATTCGTGAAATAATTAGCTACCTAAGTATTACAAACGTGGAGTGACTATTTCGACTTTTTAAAGCATTAAATAAAATAAAATGATACCCTTTACTTAGTTATTTCATAAATTAGTGTAACGCAAGGCAAGCAGGTGAAGTATGAAAGTTGATTCATTTTAAAATGGACGTACATCTTTGCTACGGCCGATTATTATTCACCATATAATCCGTATTGTACGTAAATGGCCACGAGTTTCTATTATTTACTCGAATAGGTTATAGACTACAGAAAATCTTGGGTCATCTTTCATAGTTGGAACATAATTTCGAAGAAAATATGTACAAAATATGTTTTACTGTCGCCAATATCGTTGGGTTGAACCTAAATCCCCCTTTGGTAATCCTACTTAAGCAATACATTGAGAAAAGGTAGAATTTTTAAATATCAGCTTCAAGTGATTGTAAATGAATGAGTAAAACCATTTTTTAATTTGCGAATAATTCTACAGACTGATGATGAAGTCAGTTTTTTTGCCAGACCACATAGACGGAATTTTTTCAGTCTTTTCAAGAAGAGGGGGGAAGGAATTTCAACAATATTTTTTTCTTCCGACTATGTATAGTATTATTTTTTAATCAAATATTTAGGTAGGTATTGAGGAAGTGTTGGACTGTTGAAATTAAAAAAAAAAAATTTGAAGCTGGCTGGTGGCTACAAATTTTGGACCTTTTTCCGTCTCTAAGAGCATATAGTTCGTTCCCGAAATTTTCACGATTATCCAATAAAACCTTGTTTATGTCAATTTTGGAAAACTTAGTAACGTATCTTCAAAATGTAAATGGGTAGATAAAAAGGTGGATTTCTTGGTAGCTCCATTACTTCAGGCATATGAAAAATTTCATACTTCATTGTTAACTATTTTGTTGTACGTAGGTACAGAGTTCAACAGTTTCCTCCCTTCTCCAACTAAATTTCCAATATTGGAAAATTGGAAAATTCCAAATTTTTCAAAACATTGTTACACCCTCTGACCACCAAAATTTTGAAAATAAATTTTGAAGATATGTCAGATTTTGTAAAGAGGAAACTTTTTCATGGTCGTATTCGGCTGCTGTCCATATTTCAGGTTCGGGGAATTACTCACGAAACACTCTGAATAGGACCAGGTTTGATGGAAGTTTGGTGCCTGATGGTTCAGTAGTTTTGGAGAAAACTGGAAAATAAAAAATTCCGGAAGAAGTAATTTTTTTCGGATTCTAAAGAAACTACAAAAGAAATCAGTTAAAAATTTTTACGGAAGTTAGTCTCCGTGTGTTCGTAAGTTTAATAACAGTTTAGTGCCTATTAGTTCAGCAGAATCCGAGAAAATTGGAAAAGAAATATGTCTTTCAGATCGACATTGAATGATTCATTGTTGGAATTTCCATTGAAATCTTGAATAAATTATATGATTTTTCTTTTCGGGACTGGTAGTTCTGTTAAGGTAAGTTTTCGATGGAAAATAAAGGCATTAAGGAATAATGAATAACAGAAACTCACAACTCAGTAGGCGGCTCCTGACATTTTTCTTAATTCTCCATCCAAAATGTACAATAGTTTAAAGCTGATATTCGAAGTTATACTTATAGAACCTTCCAAGTGGTGCCAACTTTACTTGGTCCACTTGCTAAAAGAAGGGTAAATATTTAATTGAATAGGTACCTTCCCATAGAATTCCTATTAAATTACATCTCTCTTTCTCTGTTTTTCTCTTTCTCTTAGTTTCCTTCTTTCCCCTCTTCCCACCCTTTCCACCAGTGGCGTTTCAAACTATTTTTTAGGAAACCAGTTAAGTTAAGGTGAACTTCTAGTAGAACATTAAAAAAACAACGGCTGTTAAGGGTGGCCTTTTCTTCCATGTAATTTGTTTTTAATCGCATTGTTCGACCCTATATTTTCAAATCAGTTTTAAAAATATTCAATTTCCGTATTTTTGATAATTTTTTGGGGGGTCGGATAAAGTTTTTTTTTTGGAGGTAAGGCCCACTTTGGTCCCCCTGTAGAACCGCCAATACTTTTCACTTAACTATCGAATTCTTTCCCACTTCCTTTCATTCCCCCCTTACGCGATAACTCTTTCTTTGTCTTTCTCCCTATCACTCCGCTTTAATCTCCATTTTTCTCTTTCACCCTCCGAGAAAGTGCACTATCGTTCCCTCCATCTTTTTCTGCATATTTCCAAAAGGAAAAAACATCGGGCTGAAATTTTCACGATATATTATTCTAATGTAGGCACGTGCAAGTCTGATAGAGGTTTGGTGCCTATTAATTCAGTAGTTTCTGAAAAAACTTGAAAAGTGATTTTTCCCGAATTTTGAAGAAACTACTGGAGAGATAGGGCTGAAATTTTTTTTAATTTTCACAAAATGTAGTGTTTATGAAGACCTGAACTGATAGGAGTTTGATGCCTATTGATTCAGTAGTTTCAAATAAAAATGTAAAACAAAAACAAATTGCTGAAGAAACGCATGTCGCGTGTGTTGCTTGAAGTATCTTTTCGGTATTCACGGCAAACCGAGTTATTTTACTTATTTTACTCAAAATGGTAACTATGAAATTTCGATAGATCGATATGTTTATTAAGTATCGATAGCTATCGATACGGTTTTGAAATTTTTTCACGAATTTGGAATTCTGGATTGTTCGTTGAATTGTAGAGGTGCCCAAATTGACAAACTTGCTTTTCAAGCGAAGTATTGCTACGCTAGTCTTTTTTTTTTGAGATTCAAGGCTTTCTACTCAGAGGATTTGCCGTTCCAGATAATTTTTAGTACAAGTATTCAGATTTTTATCTTTATATCGGTCAACCATCTGGAAAATGCCAACAAAAAATTATCATAATTTTGTTCATCTTGAGCTAATGGCTCGACAAACTTCTCTGATGAATCTGCATTCATAATTTTCAGTCGTATATTTTCATGAAAACAAATTCTTCAAAAAAGGTTTGAAGTGTCGAAGCTTTGTCACCTGCGAAAGTCTTTTTTTCCGTTTCTTCAGTTCATTGTTTTTTCTTTGTCACATAAAGGTTATCGAGTGAAATTTCATAAAGATTCGATTCTCATAGATTCGTACTATGGGCTCCATTTCTGCGGATCATTAATCCGAGTAAATATCATGTAAGTGACTAGCTACTGTACTTTTGGTTTTACGTTCTTAATTCGCCTAAGCTGTTTTTTGTTGCTGTTTCGTTTTTTGTTTGTGTTTTGTAAAGTGTGTAAAAAAAACGACCGAGTGCTTTAAAAAAAAAGAATGTAAAGAATAATACAATACCTATATCTATATAGCGTACGTATATACTCGTTAGTGTTAGTATGTGTCGTTACATACACAATTTTCGTGAATTCAGCAAATTCCATCGAAACATGTATACGGTATTCTTCTTTCCAGTAGGACTAGGTTAGATTGGGGAAAGGGACTGATTTTTGCTTCTCACGAGAAATACTTGGATGTAGTAGAAAATGAAGAAGTAAAAAAAAAAAGAAAAAGAAGTTGAAAGCTCTAAGAAAATATAACGCGTTTTTTTCTCTTTCCACTCTCTTCGTTTTACCATGACTGGAATTAACTGAACAAAGTTCAAAGGTAAAGTACAAGTAATGAAACAAACTTTACAGAATGTGTAAAGCGTAGAGTGTATCTACGACGAGAAGTAGAAAAATTTTGCCATTCGAATACGACCGTAAAGATTCCTTTGCTAATCGTTTATATTTCCCCAGCGAAATTAAACTCTTGTGAAACGATGGCGAAATGGAAAATAAAAATTTCGATTTTCCAGCAAAAATAAACGTTTTTGTAATCATACTTCGGACACTTTGGCAGCTGATAAATTGGAAAATTTCAACATGAAAACATTCTATATGAGCAATGTCGTCTTCTCTGTTATTATTTAATCGTGAAATAATAGAATGGGTTTATGGAATACCTTGTCGTGAGAAGTACCCACATATAAAAGGTAATCAATAGCTTTGCGTGTTCTGCCACATCATACACAAATGTATGGGAGAGCCTAATCCTAGGCAAACGGCCAGTTCCGTGAGTTTATGTAGGGGATTTGGCACACCCACACAGATACACATATGTACATATACACATGGTATTATGTCATAACATTACATCGGTTCCTATTCTGTAAGGTGATGAGAAACGACGCAGTATGTTTGGTACGGGGCCATGACATCACCGAGATCTTTATCAGGTAATTCATCACAGTCCATATAATGTATCTTACCTGTATGTACATACAGGTAGGAACATACAAACATACGTGCATGTAATTGTTTAACGTCATAGCAACGAAAATAAGCAAACCTTTCAGCAGTGACTGTTGTTGAGAGGTACAAGCCCCTATACCTCATACAAGTATTGTCCCCACAGGGATTTTTACTTTATGCCTTTGGGGCTTCAGATGAGAAAATCAAAAAAAATTAAATTTGTATCAAAATTAATGAAAAATACTAAATAAGTCTGTGCGAAGGCAAACGTATAAAGGTCAACGTTAATTGATGTTCTTTTTTAGGGACAAGTGTAGGATGAGAGGGTGAATGCAAAATTTTTCAAAAATCCAATCAAAATTATTGGTTTCCTTTTCCAGCTTTTCTTATCGAGCATAAAATCAGGTGTTTATATTTTAATCAGTATGAGAAGTGAATAGGTACTAGAACACCAGAATTAACTTTTAAGTGATTTTTGCCCAAGTGTATTCCATAATTACTTCGGAATGACACTGACAATATCGTTCCATTAGAAAATGACAACCCCACTTTTGAAAATTCTCAATTTTCATTTTATCGATGTTATCCACAGTAACTATACCTACTAGAGCTCTAACTACGCCAGAGTGAAGGAAAATACACTTTCATCATTTTTCAATTAATTGAAAAATGTAAGACTGGTCTCCAGAATACATACTCGCAATTATAATATAGTATCTCAGGGCAGGTTTTAATGTTGTAAATGTTTAACCTGAGGTACGTAGTAAAAAGATGACATCATATTTAACGAAAAGTGAAAACAAAATTTGCAACAAAAAGTGATAAAAATGTCAGAAACGCCACAAAAAAATTGTATAGCTTTCCATTCTATACATTCAAAATCAAATACGCCAAATCTAAGAGGTTTCTGAAATAGGCTACCAGGTACCTACAAAAATAAAAACTAGGTAATCCATTTTTGAGTCTCCATCATATAGAACAGTAAGCCTAACAAAAAATGAAAACAAAGTTCACAAAAAAATCATAGTTACGAAATTCTTTCAAATGGGGATAATGTTTATTTAACAAAATGAAAATTGATTACAAAAATCATTTCCAGTACAACCTCGACTGTGCAAGAAATGCAAATTGTATAAATTTTTCAATAGCCAGCTAAGAAATTTAATAGTCAGCTATACCAGATTCAGTTTAAGAAATTTTTGCACAAACATGGTTTCAAACAGTCTTTAAAAAACATTAATAATGACTTCTTTGACAAAAAAAAAAAAAAATTGCTAAAATCCTGTTTAACTCTTCGCCTGATCTGCCTGTTAAACTAATTGAGCTCTTAACTGATAGAAAGACTGGTGCTAAATAACTCAAACTGTAAATACCAATGAATTTTTTTACTGGAGAACCCAGTTTTGATACTATGTCAACATTTGTCGTGAATAGAAGATGACTGTGATTGAAGATGACTGTGATTTCATTTTCTCGGCACTATATAACTTATCAACCTGCATATAATCGAGACAAATTAGCTCAAAAAATACCTTAAAATGGAAATAATTGAAATAAAGCTGAATATTGGTTTATACGTTAGCTTCGCCATCCTTAACAACCACCTAACAGTTTCAAGGCTCACTTCGGCTCTCCTCCCAAAGAGGTTAAAATGGTGGCGAAAAGCTGTTTTTCGCATTTATATCGTTTAATTTTCATTGAGTGAAAAATTTATCAAACAAAATTGAAAGAGAACCAGAAAGTTTATAAAAAAGTGTTTTACTATTTTTTGGTCAGACGTATAGTTTTGGATAAATCTTCGTCGAAAATATCTTTTTTTCTGTTAATACCTAATTAACACAATACAGCAGACCCACTGCACCCACATTAGCAACGGCAGCAATAACTGGACCATTTATCTTTGCTGGAAAAAATTTAAAATTTCCCATTTTCTCCCAGAACCAAAATACAAAAAAAATTTTCCTTACTGTAGTCACGCTCTCTCTAAAATTTGAATAGCCTGTATTGGAAAAGGGGTTGTGCTAGGGGACTAAAATATAGTATATGAGTTCAGTTCGTCAATAATTTTATTCGCAGTGTATAGACAGACAGGTGAATTGAAATTTGCCCCTTTACCTATCTCAGTAGTATCTCCCCAACTGATTTTTAATTACATTTTACCTATATGAGATACATATTATGTACTCGTAGTCAATATCAATTCAGGGGAGGTTGTACTAAAATGAGGTAAGGGGAGAATTTCACTTCACATGTCGGTCTATATACTGTGAATAAAACTGTTGACAAACAGAACTCACATAGTGTATTTAGGAAAAAATACATTACACTGTGTGTGTTTACTGTGTTAAACAGAAAAATAAGAATTTTCAATTGATGCGCATGTGCCACCACCCACACAGCCATACACAGACAAGAAAAAAAAAAAATTCACTGCCTCCTCCAAAACAATGAATTCTACAGTGTTGCCAGAAAAAATCCAGGGCTGACACAAGCCAAAACGCCGCCGACGGGCGCTTCAGGGCTTGTAATTAATGTGATTAAAAGTGAAAGTAATAGTAAAATCAGTTGTTCCAAGGTACGAGGTAAGAAGGATTGTGGGTACCGAACAAAAATATTGTTCTAGTTTTTCTATGATACAGAACTGACCCACAACTAAAAAAATAGAGTTGAACTGAGAACGTATTTTTAACAGAATTTGTCCAAAACTTTAGTTTTAAGTATAGCATTTTTTGTGCGATATTGAATAACTTACGGTTGATATTCGCACAGTTTGCAAGTCGACATAGCGTCTGCCGCCTAATATGAATAATTGAATATGCAAGCCTATAAATTCAAAATACTGACAAAATTAATACCTTTTCTTTCGAAGATGGACATAAATTTCAATAAAATAAGAAAAAGCTTGGAAAAAAGGAAAAAAAAAAAGGGCAGAAGTACGTTTATAAATATCCTCTCGCTCATCTATCATTTCGATGGTTAGAGCCATAGCAGTGCTGCGTTTCAATGGAAGTTAAAGGGAATAGCTGTACAAGTTTTTAGAAATGGAAACCACCTTTAGGTCTATACCCTCAATGACAGACTCGAGTGCTTTATAATTATGAACAAGCTCAATTTCTACATTCGGTTGACGAAGTTAAGCCTAGACCGACAATTCACTTTTCAACACGTCCTTCTCTTCATGGGTCACAAATTTCCTTCAATTTTATGTAAATTATAGAATAGGTCGGTAGGCTCGCTACCGTAGTACCTATAAAACATTTAATTTTCGGAAAGCATTCGTCGTATTTCTCAGGCTTTGGAATGAATTTAAACAGCAACAATGCGGCCAAAAACAATAAACAAGTTTCAGATTTGCAATGCCGCTGGTGAAGGTGCAGTAGTTACGAGTAGGGGATTTTCCACGAAGTTCCCCTTAAAAGCAAAATTACCTCAAAATAAGTTTTCACAAGGTAATAACATCGTCGCCAACACACTCCTATTATTATTCGACTATTCGTATTATACAAGAAGCATTGAAAATTTCGATTCGTATAATTGCGAATGCCATTACCGCAGTTTGTTGTTCGCACATTGCGCTTTCAGATTTGTCAAATACTATAGGTTAACATCCGTCGAAATCAATTTTAAAATTCCATTCGCGTAAGAATTTTCCACCATCTTAATTACCATTTCGTCGACTTTTGGAATTCTAATTACACAATTCAGCCTACAACTCCACCCTAATGAAATTTAGTCTGATTTTTCACAGAAAAAAAAGAAAAAAAAAGCTGTATAAAATTTTTAAAATAATAAAGGAATGGCAGTCCTTAGGTTTCGGTCTTTATTTTGGAATGAAACACGAAATTGTATAACATAGTATTGTTGTCGATACCAGGATAAAAGTGAAGAATTTTCAACACTTTTTAAAAAAAACACGCTATTCGACTTGAAAAATAGCGGAACTAGTGCACAGAAGAGTTCGATTTTACGCTGTAAAATTTGAGAAATTATTTTTCTCAAAAAATATCGAATTTCCTGACCCAATGAAAAGTTCTCTTCTAAAGATATCATATGCCTTACATGTGTTGGCATAGCTTTTTTTTTTATCTATAAAAAAAAAAAGTATATTGTAAGTTGTGGAATACCTTGTGAGAGATATTCACACTAGAAGGTCTTCAACAGTATTTTGCGTGTTCTGCCACTTCATACTGTTAAGTATGGGAGAGCCAAATCCTCGGCAAACACTGGCAATTTTTGAGCCGGTTCTAAGAGTTTATATACCGGATTTGGTACACGCACACAGACACACATGCATACGTACATGTACGTAATTATGTCATGCGTTACGTCGTTTCTTGCCTCTGTCAAGGTGATAAGAAATGACGCAGCGCGTTTGGTACTGGGCCGTGACATCACCGAGATCGTTATCTGGTAATTGATCTTGGCCCGTGCAATGTATCTTACCTGTACGTACGTACAGGTACAAACATACAAACGCACCAGTGTAAATTTGTTTAACGTCATAAAGACGATTATTGCCAGTCTTTGAGCGGCGACTGTCGTTGAGGGGTGCAAGCCCCTATTACTTCATACGAGTATTGTCCCCACAGCTACTCCCCCCAGTTTTTGTGCCGCAAAAATGATAAGTCGTGTGCCTGGGGGGACTTATCGAGTCTTACTGATGTCTTTGGTCTTTCTCCCATTTGGCCAGAGCCAAGCCCACAGCAGCGCCCACACACTTGTAAAAGTGCTTACAAGCATTGAATCGGGCCTGGTATGTTTCTCGGCTCTGTTGCCCCCTACATCTGGGCGGTTGATTTTGTGCCGGATGGTTGTAAGGATGGGAATGGTAGGATGTCGAAGGACCAGAGGGGTTTGGAGGTCTTGGCCTTTTAAACATCGGGGAGTTCGAATTCCCCGATGGTTTATAGGTTAGACCAAGTGTGGGAGGAGGGCGTACTTTTTGCACCTCTTCCGCGGGAGGTTGCCTTCTCACCTCCAATGTCGCCAGGGCTGAGGACTCTGAGGGTGGGTTCTCCACTCTCAGTGTCTTCTCCGGCGATTTCGGTGGTGAGATGAGAGCAGGAAGGGGTGCGGACATCATCATGACAATGTCTGCAGCTGAGGTCGTATCCATCAAGAGTTCATTTTCAATCCTTTCAATTTCTTTTTCGTGTTCCATCTGTTCCTTAGTCTTTATCGGCTGAGGTACAGGTGGGACTACAAATTGGAAATCCGGGGTTGAAAATGACGTGTTGGTTGGAGACGACATGATACAAGGAAGGAAAAAACGAAAAATATTGGAAAGAAAATGAAAAGAAAAAATGGTAGAAATTTTCAGTGTGTTACAGTCAACAGCAGAAAGGCAAGTGAAAACGTTGCGAGAATATTTTCGATCGCAGCTTTATTCCAAGTTGTTATCTCATTTCAGACCTGTTTGGAGGGGATAGTGCATTAAATATTCTTTAGCTGAAAAGTTTTCCAGTCAAAATCTGTTAAGTACAAGCAGAGTTAAGCGTGTTTGAATTTTCGTACTTTTGAATTTTGTATTTCACAAATGAAGTCGGATATCAGATACAAATTTTTTAAGTTTTTCCACTACACATAATGGCAAGTATTGTACAGTGACATATGATGTAAAATTACATAATGTACAAATATCGAGAACTATTAGCCCTATACCTACATGACATTAATACTGAATATGCATGGATGTATATCAAACATACAGATTTACTAACAATCCATTATTTGTAATTGAAATTAGTTCTGTCTCAAAATGACTGTTTAGAGTCATATTTAAGTGAAAAAATTTTTTGTCGCATATGTCGTAAATAAAGCCAAAAGGATGGAAAAGGAAAACCGAATCAACATAATATACAGACAATGATCTGGCAAAATTAAATAATTTTATTTTTTACAAATATTTCAGAAAAGTTTTGTAATATTTGGTGGACTAGGTAAATTGATAATTAAATAACTTCGTTTCAGTCCTCATTAGTCTATTTTTTTTTTTTTTTTTTGTATGTTTCACATTACAACACTATACAAAATAGTACATATGTTAGACTACTAACATGCCTACTTCACTTTACAACCCAGGCGTTGTAAAATGACACCTTCAAAATTGTGAACATACAATAATTTGAATTCAAACTTTCTCTAATCCACATTCTATATCTTCCCATTATCCACCAAACGTTTTTTGTTTCATCCAAATAGGATCAAAATTGATTGAATTATAGTGAAACAAAATTTTTAGTGTCACTTTATAACACGTGCTCCTAACTAACGCATTATTAAATCTGTGAGAGCGAACAGAGAATTACCCATCTTACTAATAAGGATAATTATAACAGAACTGGTCCAGAACTAAAGCATCAAGTGTTGTACTTTTTTTGGCCATATCGAACACAGCAATGTGGAGTGCATTTAAAGTGGAAAATGAAATTTATCTAGCAAATTTTGTACTTTCAAGTTTAATAAGTAGCATAATTATACAACTGACATTATGTACTTTCATGAAAGAGACATAATTAAATTTCATGTCTCCAGGTCTTCTGTCAAATTAGTAAGAGTTTGCTTGCATTTATTTCAAGTGAAAATATAATAATCATTAGTTTACGCTCCCTGAACTTCTTGTTGAGTACAACTAGTATGGAAGTTACTGAATTTTTTTCATTCTTCATTGTTTGTAATATATCCCTAAAATAACTCATAGCAAACATACCACAGGCTCCCGCAGTCTCTCCTTACGCTTCGTAGCGTCAAATGAGGAAAATGGACTCCTATGTTATCTTTTTGCGTATACCTATCTTTGTCAATATGAATTTTAAGGTAACCATATTTTCGATAGCTTTGCAAAAAAATCGTCTATTAAAACAAGTTTGGATCATTTTTCTCATGGGTATATCATATCTAACAACGAAAAAATGTTAAAAAATAGTATATTGTGAAACAAACGCAGAAAGACAGCTCCCATAGTATTGATTTTCTTGCTTATCGATATTTTCATCCTTAAAATATCAATATTTGTATCGACATTGAAGTGCATTGATACTTTTCTGTATCAATTCATATGACCTCCTATGTGTTTATATGTGTAGATGTGTGGTTGTGTGGTTGTGTGGTTGTGTGGTTGTGTGTGTACAAATGGAAATAACAGCATCACATGCGAGGTGCAACTTACATTTAAATTTGGCGTTTTCATTCAGACATCAACGTTTCGGAGTGGTAGGTATTTTTTCAATTTAATCAAAAAAATGCTATTTTTTACGCAACTCTGGTCTGCAATAGCACGTGTTCTGCTCTCATTTTTGTACTGAAAGGACATCTTTTCAAGTCGGACAACCACATTTCATTCTAGTGCGGAAAAACTCTCCCTTTTGGGTCGTAGGACTGAAAAATCAGCGTTCCCAATGAAAAACCATGAAAATTTTGTTTGAAATAACAACACATTTTCATTTTGGAAAAAATAAATTGTCTTTCAACGATGACTTCTCAGTCGCTGTTTAAGCTAGAAAGTTTAAGTTTAAATTGCCGGAAAGAAGAGAAAATTTACTAAAATTTACCATCAATAACAAATTTACACTACCATCAGTGAATTTTTCATAATAAACGAATAAAAAATCAGTAATTGATGGAAAATTTGTCGTGTTTAAAATTGTTATCTTATTTCAAAAACTAATTAATATTATATAAAAAAATTTTCATTGCTAAACCACCTCCCTATTTTTACAATAAATTAATTTTTAACCAAATTTAAAAAAAAGAGGATGTTATTATCGGTGAATTTCATTTAAAACGAAATCATTTTGATTTAATGGGGGGTAGAAATAAAATATAAAAACTTAAACTCGGTTTTTAATAATAACTTTTTCCCTTTCAATTTTACAGCATAAATAGTTCTATATACTGAGGCGTCCGAAATCGATTCCTGCCACAGTCGCCAATATTTTATGAGGCATACGAAATCGATTCCTGTCACGTGTCATAAAGTCAACCTTTAATGTATAGTGGTGTTTAAATGCTAATTACGTCACAATGTCCTAAATTTAGGGCATTATGCAGCCGAAACACTGACTCGAGGGGTCTTGAATTGTGTCTTCAAGACATTTTATTTTTTGACTTTGACTATGTCCTACGGCTGAATTCTTCTTGACTTGAATTAAGCTTCATCAGACATGGCAAAACGCAGCTTACTTTTGTCTTCATACCTCAGCAAATTAATATGACGAATCAGCAATAAGCTAAGTTGTTGTGGAAAGAAGAGCCTAACAAAGTTTCGATCCATACAAGGTTTGAAACCTACAAAAACGAACAGCAGAATTATTTTGTCAAAGACTATAATTACAAAAGAACTATAGTGTCGACAAAGCGGAACAAAGCAAAGTATGTAGCGGAAAAAATAAAAAGTTAAAAAAAAAGCTATGGCAGACAAGTAGGGGAAACCATCAGAAAGCTGTTGTGTCTTCACCTAATTGTGTGTCTTCATGAGTGATGGTTTTGTTGTTTTTAAAAGACTCCTAATATGAAACTTTAGGTCTCGGAGCTTTTTGGTTAAAAGTGAGGGTGAGGTGAGAAAGTTACTGACATAGATGGAGTCAAATCCACTATGCGAAAAAGGAAGGCTCGATGCGGCCTTTAAATGACAGAGCAAGGCAGTCATCTCGAACCAAGCTTGTCTGAAAGTTGTCTTCAACACACCAAATTTCCCTCCTAGCAGGTGCCAGGAACTCCATCTGATCGTATTGTCGACTGATGTCTTCACCTCGTAGGTGTTTTTAAAAGATCGCCTTGAAGTGCGATGTGCAACTGGCGAAACTAGGAATGCCTTATATGTCGTCACTACTGATCCTTCATGACGAAAGAACATCCCTAATTTGCCTTTGTCTTCAACTGAACCTATCTGGAACACAAACTACCATCCTAGTTGTCTTCAAGGTAGATCAGGTTGAATCATATTCTACATCATGAAGATGGTACACTTATCAAATTGCCTAACGTGAGGACTTAGACGTACGACTTGTGACTTGGACCTGCTACTATCCGCCTACACAAGAAGGACTCATTTGCAAAGACAAACCCAGTACCGGGTGTCGCCAGTGCAAAAGTGAAGAGAGTGATGTGAGATTGAGAGTGAAAGAAAGAGTGAGTCTTGATTTAAAATTCGTCTTCACAAATCAGCTTATTCTTGTCGAGGAAAATTTCCCCACTTATTGTCCGCCAATTGCCTTCAAACATGCGATGTCGATAACAAAAGCGAGAGGAATTACCAAGTGTCTACAGCCAATAAAATTACAGATATTAGAAATTAATATACGTCGACATACAATAGGCAAAAAATGCACGTGGATGACTGATAAAACCAAATATAATAAAATATATTAAATGACTGCAAACCGCAAGCAAAGCGTGGAAAGAATTGAGATAAAAAAGGTTGGCTGCATTCATATCCGTCGATGGGTTTTTACTTTCATTCAATTCGTCTTCATTTAATATATGTCTCATGGCGCCAGTCTGTCGGATCGAACCAAATTATTGTCTAAAATTGTCTGAATTTGGAAGAATCGTTACTAAAATAAAATACATTATAATTGCCTGAAAGAGAATTAGATTTTATTTCTGTCTTCACGTCTTCATCTGAATACGAGTTCGAATTCGGATAATATAATGTCCGAATTCGAATTTTGTCTCTCGAAAATTTGTCTGAACTTGTGACGTCATTATTCTGTCTTATGTTTGTCGAAAATAATTTTTATTTTGAGGTCTAGATCTCGGACTTCTCAATACAAAAACAAAATGAAGACCATTAATTTTTCTACAAAAAAGGTCTCTACTTTTTTTTTTTTATAGGTTCAATGTAATATCATCGT
Organism: Ericerus pela; assembly: GCA_011428145.1. Taxonomy (NCBI): domain Eukaryota; kingdom Metazoa; phylum Arthropoda; class Insecta; order Hemiptera; family Coccidae; genus Ericerus; species Ericerus pela. The sequence goes on along the minus strand of WOFM01000589.1, from coordinate 449,990 downwards.
TGCATAAAGTACGGTATGCACTGTGCCCCTAGGGGGAAGTTTTTTTTTTTGACTAGACTGTTTTTAACCTTTGTCTCCGTCCTAAGTACACAATGTACGATAACGCGCATGTGCAGTGTGTGGTAATTTAAATGTAGGCAGAGTGTGAATATAAGGTATAATTGAATAACGTAAAGTTATTATGGCACACTGCTCTAGAATGGGGGATTCTGCTTTTGATATCACAACACAGTGGTGCCTCGGAAAAAGAGTTCAACTATGTGAACAAACAATGCAACCAACCAATAAAAAGGCCTAAAAACTGCGAAATTTAGACAATTTCTTCTTCTTGTTTTTATTACCCCGGCTTCTGAGAGCTCAAAATTATTGTTCTTAGTCTCATTTTATTCTTTAGCTTCCCCTATTTAATTTGGTATATCCAATGAAAAGCCAAATGTTTTTTAAAGAAGAATTATAAAGAAAAATTTTAAGACTGCTACATATTTACCATGTTTTTATCTCGTTTGTTTGTGCACGTAGGTAGTTATCTAAACACCGCAAATGCTACAGTTGATTTTTCACGCATAATCCCCCATTGGTAATTTTGTGTGTACCTTGAAAATCGTGTATTTGTGTTAGAAAAATTACTTACTTCTAATTTCCTTGAAATAATTATGGTTGCAGCAATATAGGTAAGTAACAAGAGCTCAATGCAAAAACTAGTTTTCACTACAGATTGGTGTATTATACATTAATATTAATTCCTAATGACTTTTTTCACAAATAAAATAATTATAAACAGAAAATATCACCTTAAAATTCATCAAAGAAAACCTTCCTTCCCTGTTAATAAACAACAATTCACTTTTGAAAAGCCTTTGCGTTATTGGCACATATGAGCTACTTGATGTGAACTGATTATAACTGGAAGCTGTGACCTACGAGGGGAAATTTCTTAGTTGAGAGTAGTTCCATAAAATAAATCAGAATATTCCAACTTGAAATTTACATTAAAAAAAGATCCAAGTTCGAATAGAGACTCATTAAGGATTGGTGTGTGAACATAATAGTGTGTTAGTAAGTGTGCGCACACAATCATACGCACACAACCATACGCCTTCGGTTACAATATTGTAAGACATACGAGTTATGATTGTAATTATCGTTTTAGCCTCTAGGTACTAGAGTACTAAACTGAGCGCTAAGATATTTACAAATAAGCAGAGAAGTTAGATACTTGATGTCATTTCTTTATTCATTGAGAAATGGATAAAATTTCATTCGATTGAAGCTTATTTCCTCGCATGTATTCTCATAACGTTGCATCTTTCCAACAGGTGAGGTTACGCTAACACTTTTACGAATTATTGAACATAAGAAAAGAACAGGTGGCATGTATTTACTTGAATCTTAAATTTCTGTTCAGTTCGACAGACATTAAAACAGAAAGGTACGCAGCTCTTCCATTTCGAAAAACAAACTTGTCGAAAATAAGTTTCTACAGCACAACTAAATTATCTAATTTACGTTTCATCCTTTCACGTACTTTCGAATAGGTGATTTTGAAAAAGGTTAGCACAGTGAACCCTTGTCGACTGAATAACTAAACGTTATCCAACATCTACCTTTTCCGTCGGTTTCGAAATTCCAAGGAAGAAAAAGAAAATTACGAAAATCGCTTAGCAAAGTTAATTTTAAGTAATTTGATTAAAATTCTTCGCAAAAATTTATCTCAACGTTATGCCTACTTCCAGGCATTATATTTGGCTGGAAATTCTTCCAATGTAAAAAATTCCAGCTGTCGAATGGCTACAAAATTATTTTGTTTGTCGCTGCGTGACTGTAGCGCATAATTTTGCAGTGAATGGGCAAATTAAAGTAGAAAATTTTCTAACGACTCGATGAAGGCGTAAAGTTATGCAACTCCGGCACGAAAAAAAAATTAAATAAATAAGAGCAGCTACTTCTTTATGGTGTCGTAGCCCCGTCATTGTCATGCAATACTTTGTTAATGATCTTCCCAGAAAAAAAGAATGATTAATGAAGTTGAAAATAGAGGAAGCAAAAATGTAGGGCTTCTAGCATTTTAAAATGAGAAAAATCTTAACTTTCACTTGGCGGAAGAAGATTCACAAGCTTATCGGCAGTTTCGTTTTTCCGGAAAGGCCGACATTGAGAGACGTTAATGTTCAATGATGGGGATTTTATGAGATGGATTCTGTGGTCGACATATCAAATATATTCTGATAAAGCCCTTTAACAAATTATCTGGATTACTAGATATAACATACGGTAAAATGGTGCTAATAAAAACAATTTTCAACCTTTGGCGAAGAACTATGATATTATTGTCCAGTTTGAAACCTATCAAAATCTTAATTTTTACGTCTACTGTTGAATTGACTGTTTCTATCTTTGAATGTGGGTGTCCAAATATCGTCTCCCACGCCAAATGTGTCTGGCAGAGCTCATCGAGAGAAGCAAAATAATCATGTGCGTGTCAAATTGGTTGCATATTTTTTCCTTTGAAGGGAAAATTTTTGAAATTCCGTAATTTTACCTTCGAACGAAAGAATATGCAACCAAACGGACATGATAGTTTTTGGGATCCATGAATAATATTTTTTGCCATGATACAAAGATTGCGGGTAAAAATCCAAGCGGTTGTACAATTTTTTTCATAATTTTTTTCGAAAGTGAGCGTTAGACATGCAAAATTTTAATAAATTTCTTCGGATTTCACATACATTTAACTTCAAATATTGAAGAAAGGGACCTGGTCAAAAGAACATTTTTTAATGGACTCAATGAGTATAATAGAATGCACTAATAGAAAATTAAATTTGAAAAATGGTTCGAACTTCCGCATTCGATTTAACTGTAGAAATTTTGAAAAATTTGAGAGCTTTGTGTCTCTCAAACAATCAGTTTCAAAGCCCATATTAATAGGAACTTTTTGCTTCTCTCGATGAGTTCTACAAGACCCTATTGAATTGGGAGACTATTTTAGGAAACCCTGTATAGGAGTAGACCAGTAAACAATAATGATTTCAGGTTAAACGATCCGGCGCTAAATAGGCAACCACTGCGTACAACTTGACGTTCTTTAAATACGTTTATGTACGCTATCCTTGTGAATTTAAGAGATGACTTTCATCAAATTCATTTTAAATTGGTAAACCTAGACAAAACATCGAGAGTATGCATTAAGTACATTCGGGTTGTCTACTTTTATGCCGCCATGTCTTAACATTGAAAAGTACATTAGGCTTATGGAGCTTTACTGATTCAGTTCTATATAATCAGTTTCTATTTACCCGAAACATGCTAGCTTTAGTAATAAATGCAAAAACTGCTGTGTTTCTATTCATCTCAAAAAGGTGAATGGAAACGTGCACTGTGTTAATAAGAAAATGGGAACACAAAATGAAATTAGTAAGTACCATTATCAGAGATACATTTGTTAATCATCAATAGACACAAAATATTGAAGGCCCAAATCTGAGAGTTGTGGTCAGAGCAACAACTTAGAGATTTAACTATTTCGATAATTTTAGAAATATTTTCAAGTGAAATAAAGGTGAAACAAAAAATAAATTAATTGATTACCGAACGCGGTTGTAAATTTTACCAATTTTTTTTCTAGTGAAATATTTAGAACTAGTCGACCAATAGTTTTTCTAAATTTGAAAAGTTTTTATTTCCATTTGGCAATTTTTAGAATAAAATTACAACATCCATAATTTTTTCACAATGTGAAATGAAGGATTTGTAGTGAGAAAAGGTATTTTCTATTATTTGAATCTCATAAAGCATGGTTAAATAAGTTAATTGCGAAAAATGAATTTTTGAAATAGAGACAAGTATTGTGTAATTTCTGACACATGTGTAAAATAACACACATCCAATATCTAAGCAACCACTAGTGCAACGAAGTTTATGCTGAATATACATGGAGGTGTGTAAAATCTATCCAAATATTCAGAATCTATGTACATTTTTTTATCACTGTATTTAAAAAAAACTGTTTTCAGAACAACATAGTAAAATTTTATGAAATTCATTTTTTTGATCTAAAGCTGGCCAATTGAATGAGAATAAGTTGAACTATAATCATATTAATGGAAAGCTTTTCTCTTGTTGAATAAATTAATACCAATGATTTCCAATAATAATTACGTTTTGATTTCTTTGTATCAGTCTTAATGTAAAACCACAGTATGTTGCAAATTGACCCAAAATTTGTTTTCTAAGAAATTGCTGCATTTCTCAGGCTGACCATTTTCAGCCCAAAACTTGAATGATTTTGTGCAAAAAAAGTTCATCTTTCGAATGATACAAAATTTGAACAATTCTCTCGAAGAATAATGACTATAGGAGTAGAAAATTTTTTATGCATCAAATTACACCATGAGATAATTTACCGATTACCACCACATCTAACATAAAATTTGTGTTTAAATCCCTATATCAAAAAATTTTATTAGTTAAATTTCATGAAAATTAGATCATGGTCACTTTAAAGTATTGTGAGAATGTGGTATGAATTTTGTCTCTTTATATTTCTTATGAATTTTTTTATAAAAATTTGAAGAAAAAATATCAATTTGACAATTCGTATATTTTTAAGAAAAAAACTTAAACACATATGCAACAAAAAACAATAACTGAAATGATTGGTAGGGGGTATACTGCTTGTCAGTGTTGCTAGATAAAGCATTAACGCATTAAAATTCATGCGTTTGTTTTAAGGTGGTTGAAATAGGCAGAGTGGCGGCTATTGGCTAATTATCTTTTGCCCCAAATTACACAATAATTATGCTTTTACCCACTAATAAGCATAAAAGAGGTCGCAATTTTAGTTTAACAGCACTGAAATTTGGCATCTAGATAGCTGTACACATAATCTCACATGAGATCTCTTTTGGTGGGGGTTATTACACAGTTTTCTTACAAAAGGGGTATTAAAATTGACCTCATAGAGAGGTTAGAGATGGGGTGATGAAAATTTTCCGTTTCACAGCAAAAGAAAACTAATGACACCATTTTCTCATTTTGAACTAATTTTGTTTTAAATGTAACTACATACAGTATTTATATGTATGTATCACTTAAATTGTTGGTTCACGGTTTTCAGAAAACCAAAAATTCCTGGAGAAGAAGTGGTTTTTTTAAAAATTTGACGAAAGGGATCGGACTGAATTATTTATGTTAGATTTTTCTCATCCCAGTGCAAGTCTGATAGGAGTTTGTTGCTTATTGGTTCAGTGGTTTCCGGGAAAACTGGAAAATAAAAAATTAATGGAGAAAATTTTTGGTTCACGGTTCGGAAAAAATTACCGAAGGGATAAGGCTGACATTTTTACGACACGGAGTCTTTATATAGGACCAGGTCTAAAAGAAATTTGGTGCCTATTAATTAAGTAGTTTCCAAAAAAACTAGAGAGCAAAAAATTCCTTACAAAAGGTTTTTCCAGAATTTTGAAGAAATTAAGAAAGGTATCGTGTTGAAAGTTTCACGATAGATTTTCCTTGTACATGTACAAATCTATTTGTTAAGTAGTTTTCTAGAAAACTGGAAAAGAATTTTGGTTCCCGGTTTTGAGAATACTTCAAATGTAATAAGGCTGAAATTTTTACGGAAAGTAGTTACTGTACGATAATACTAGGTCTGATAGGAATTTGGTGTCCATTGTTGCAGTACTTACTTAGTTTCCGAGAAAACTGGAACATAAAAAATTCTTGGAAATTTGGTTTTTCCTGGATTTTGATAAAACTACAAGAGGCATCGGGCTGAAATGTTCACAAGAAATTGTCATTATGCGAATGCAAGTTTAGTAAAAGTTACGTGTCTATTGGTTCAATAAATTTTGAAAAAAACCTGAAACAAAAAAATTACGGCAGAAAAGTATGTCAATTGTGTTTCTTGAAGCACCTATATTTTTCTTATTTACGGTACGAAGGGTTACAATTAATTCAAATTTTATTTTTGTTTATTATTTATGTTTTCAATATTGTAAATGAAAATTGTCTAACTGGGTCTTCCAGCGAAGTATCACTCCGCTACAGTTTGTTTTTCCACTATTTTTATACCCTGTGTCATTTTATAATTTGGAGTGGGTCATTTTACAACACCATGTTGTAAAATGACAAAAAAATTTTTGTTTTTTGCTTTAATGTCAGCGTTGGCATTGTTCTGTTGTTTTAAATCAATTAATCTACAGTCATTTTTATAAGTTTTTCTGCGCTTTATCGAATGGTGTTAAGTGGAGGGCGATTGGACGAAAAATAAAGACGTTATGACAAAATGAATTTTTTTATCTTTTGTCTCAAATTAAAACACTTGCCCCTTAATTTCATTAAGTGTAAAACGTTGTGTGAAACCTAACAGTGCACTTTTGCAGACACACACTCGGGATCGAATACAAGAACGATTCTGAAGTATCAACAATGATTTGAGTACCTATTACTTTCTCTAATAGAATTCTAAGTACAAGTTATGCATCACCTGCTGCAAACAGGCTCCCAGAAATAGACTTTGTTCTCGAAACCACAAATGAGAGAGAGTCAAAGAAACGAACCTTTTATTGAATAAATCAACAATTGATCAAATATACCACTCTCAAGAGTTTAAACAGAGAAAAGTATACGAGCTTACCAGACGCAAGTGACAAGTCCTGAGAAAGGCGATATAAAGAAAAACTTAATAATACAGTAATAATAGAATATTTAAAGGGTAACAGCCAAATGTGAAAAGAACGAGCACAATTAAGTAAAAGGCACGGTTGACAAATTAGTCTGTTTCAATTTTGTAGATTTTAATTTAAATTAAATAAAAACCAGAAAGCTGAGAATCTGTGTAAAAATACTTTTACAAGTTAAAACAGAGCAACTTTTTCCTGAAAACGTTTTCTTCTTACTTCCGTCCAGTAAAACAGTTTTCGGTAAGTATAGAAACAGAATATTTTAATTTGCCCACACCCAAAATGAATTCAATATCCTGTAAATAGAAATGTTTGTAAAAATTGAACACATATGACCAGCGAAGTTTGACGTTCAGTAATTTGTTTGAACATTTTTGGAATAACACCAAAAAAATTATGCAGTAATTTTTATGGCTACATTCCTCGCCACATTATTACATACTTTAATATTTCTGCAAAGAATTTGAAGCACCAAGTACGCAAAAATTTCATTCCAGTAGATTATGTCAGTAAAATATATTTAAAAACGTCTAACCAAAAACGCTCACGAAGCATGAAATCGGAAAACAGATGAGAAATTCTACACATTCGAGCCAACCGAGAAAAAATCTCTGTTACGGAGGTTTAAATTCTTTGCGGTCTTTTACAAAAGCTACCACACGTTTCAAATAAAATCACAAAAGAAGATCAGCTATTATAAAATTGTATTATTGTTATCGAAGAGATTAAAAATGCAAAAAAAATAGAAAATTACGATCAAGGAATACAGAAAAAAAAACTCTAACGCAGCTACACTTCGTTAGAAAAAGTAGGTTTTCAAAGATAACAATTCAAATAATTAAAACATTATTACTGATCATTTGAAATTCTTTAAAACTTTAAAATGGCAATTGAGTATTAGAGAATTGAACTTCATAACGAGCAAATTCGAATGACGCAAATTTTAATGAAGTTGAAAATCTAGGACACAACAGAAGAAAAAAAAAGTGGGCCGGTTGGTTAAACTCGAAGATGGAAATCTGGTAATTCATAGGGTGTGAATCTGCTAAAAAATTGAAATGAACAGGAGAATGAAAATTGACTTTTTGAAGTAATAATGTCAAAGCAGTCAACATTGATATTAGCCCATATACTTGCCTGTCACTTAGTCAAGATTTGTCTGTCACGATATTTTAATATAAATATGAAAAATATGCACTAGATACCTGGTATAGTGTAATATATTTACATCAAAACGAATGTTGTACAATTAATATTGTATACATTGTAATGTAGACTAGAAAAGCTTCAAAACATAATCATTAACTACTAGTCATAAAATAATTAAATTTATATTGAAAAAAAAAATAAAAAATAAAGTTAGAAATAAAAATATGCTAGAATAGAAAGTAAATCACAAACAAGCATAATCATTGCTCGCAAATTAAACTCATAGCATTTGGCATATTTGAATTATATTTGCCATACTCAACACAAAACTGACTCAAATGCACCAAGAGTTTCTTTAAAAAAAACTCTTTATTATTTGTAGGTAAGGACAATTATAATTTCAATATGTTTGCTATGTCTTCCCTGTAAATTATAATCCAAAGAATATATGACCTTTTCTATTCATAAAACATGTTTCAAAACATAGGACATCAGAAACTGAACTTCACAACGAAACAAATTTGAACAATACCAGTTCTAATCACGTTGAAACTCTACAACAAAATCAAAACTAACTGTGGCCTAGTTGCGTTAAACTCAAAGACAGAATTCTGGTAATTCAGCGTTATAGGGTTTGAATGTGCAAAACAACTGGGGTGGGTAGAGGGACAAAATTAACTTTTTGAAGTAATTCTGCTTTTCTGAACCTAAAAAAAAAATTTTCTGTTTCAAGCTTGAAAAATGGGTTTTTTTAGGGCTATTATCTGAAGAGTAAAATAGAGAAAATCACACTGAATGACATATAACTTGAGAACAAATTGACCAATTGAAAAGAAAATAGGTAGAGCTTGCTCCTATGTCAAATGTTCTGTTTGAACCGAATTTCGTGACTATTGGATAAGAATTGCAAGTTTTAGCCAGTCAACATCGAAAATTAGCCCCTCCAAGAGCCCCAGGGCATGAACTATAAAACCAATCGCAACCAAACTTAGAAGGAAATTAGAATAGGTTTAAATCAATGTCTATAGGTACCAAATTTCGTGACTATTACTTCGAAATTACATTTTTTAGAGCCATAAAGTCTTTTGTTTAGAACGAATAAGTTTTTGCACCAATTCAATAGGTTTTTCATGTTTCAGTAAAAAAAAAATCGATAAATTAAACATTATTTTTAAAGCACTTTCTCAAAGATGTTTTTAAGTTCTTTTTGAACATAAAAATTATCCAAAATTGAAAAATACAAAATAAATATTATTCCATAAGTTTAATCTTGTTTTAAAAATATTATTCCTTCCTTTTTTGCCTTCTTTTAAAGCTAAACCAACAAAGATGGAAAGAAAGCTTTTCCGACTCGATTTTATTATGAGTTTTTTTTTCTCATCGGCCTTGCCATCATCCTTTCACCCTCTCAGGCGAATAATTTTGTTACGATTCGTTTCGTACCATTTGGAATGCAGAAATCGTACACTCCCTGTCACCTTAGAGAGTCCTCGACTTCTTAAAAATTTATTTGAAAATGTCTTAATTAAAAAGAGCTTTTTGCTACCTTTGTTTTTCTTCCTTTTTTCTTTTTTTTTTTTCTTCCTCGCCACCGTTTCCGATGGAGTTTCATAGTTTTTATTTCCCCATTGCGTCATAATTTAAGGGACTGAGTAGCCTACACTCATTACGTCACCTTTCAGTAAAATAGGCTTTTTGCCAAACGAGAATGTGGTTTATGTTTTTCGTTTTTTTTTTCACCCCTCGGCTTCACTCTCATAATTTTTCTCACTTTGTATTACTCGTATCCTCATCCCTTGGTCTTCTAACCATAAGGTACCTACGTTTAAAATTTCATACATTTTTAACCTACACACAACAACTGGTGGTGAGCCAAAAATAAAAATTTGGTTTATTAGTGTTCAGATTCGCGCAGAAATATTTAACCTTTTCCTTTTCCTTCGAAATGGACGTTTTACTTTCCTTTCTTTCTGTCCTTCTATCTTTCTTTCTTTCTTTCTTTCTTTCTGTCTCTCTCAAAAGTTTGACAATGATGGAAATTACATTCGAACGTTGGCAGAATTCCTTTTTAAATAAAAACGTTATTGATCGGCGTTACAACTTTGAGATTTAAGGTCTGTTTTCTCATACTATGTTTACAAAGTGGGAACAAATATTTGGACGAGAAACGAAAATGAGGAAAGGATCCGGACGGGGAAGAAAAGCTGACGTATGTGGAATTGCAGCTGTTATTTTTGGCACATTTGCTTGTTTGAGGGTAAAATAAAAAAAAGAAAGAAAAAAATTGAGGAAAGAAAAAAAAGGAGACTGAAAGAGTTTGTGAAAATATTTTGACTAAATTCGATACAAGTGAGGAAACTCTGGAAATATGGCTAAAAATTGAGAAGTTTTTTATTGAATGTATGAAAATTAGCTAAATTTATCTGTGATTAACGACGAATAGAACGTTTGAAAAAGAGTAAAATTTGTAGGTACAGCTAAATTAACAAATTTGATAAAATAAAAAGGGAAAAGAATATAGCGTTTTCGGGTGGAAAATGGCTATTCACGATTTCACAGGCAAAATCTATATTGACTATTACAACATTTATCTTGAATCACAGGAGAAAAAGTCCTATCTTAAAATGAAAAGATTTTAAAATAATAAGGAGAGCTGCTTAAACCTTCTTTCCACCTTCTAAAATTCTGAATTGGAAATTCGGGACAAATAAATTTGAAAAGAACGAACCCTTTATCTGCAAGACAAAACCAGAAAAAATAATTAAAAGTCATAGTTTTGTTTTTTTAAATTCTATCTTAAAGGGGAAAATGTTTTTTGTTTCATGATACACCACTCCAATGTTCCATGGAGCTGAGGGTGGTGTAAATCACGTAATAAAAAAATATTTTTAATTCAAAAAATTGAATTTATTTCATCTAATAATACATTAAGTGCTCTGCATCTAAAAGTAATTATATTTTAGAAAACAGATGATCTCTGCTATTTAAATTGAAATAATATAATTATTAATAGGAAAAAAGATTATTTTTCAATTAAGTCACTTTTCTCATGAATTTGCTAATTTGAGACATCTTTTACATTATCCTCAACTTTCTCAAGATACAATGTTTCATATTTTTAATTAGTTTTAATTAGGAAAATTATCTGAAAAAAAAATTTAAGATATTTTAAGCATGTTTTATGATACACCAGAAAATTTACACTATGGTACACTGAATTCACCTCCTTACTAGAAATTATCATTATATTGAATCTAAGTGTTTTTGAGTGTTGATAACTATGGAATACTTTGTCGTGAAAAGATATTCTCATCAGAAGGTAATCAACAGATACTGCGTGTTCTACCACTTCATATGTAAACATACTGGTAAGCTAAAACTTGGTTGAATACTAGGGATTTTAGAGCAGGTTTGGACAGTTTATATATGGGCTTATTTACATGCACACAGACACACATATGTAATAATTACATATGCTTGTGTGAATAGATTAATGCATCATTTCTTATAGTAATAAGAAACAGCAGACTGGTTTGTGTGTGAAATCATGACATCATCATCATTATTGAGATTGGTCACAATTTGGTACTAGTACATTACTTGCATGTACGTACAAGTAATTATGATCAAACGTAATTTACATGTATGGTTTTACGTCATAGAGACAAATATTTGGTGGACTTACAGCAGCGACTGTTCTCTAGGGTTTGAACCCCTTTATCTCGTACCAGTTGAGTCCCCACAGTCACTCTGAGTAATTAATTACTGACTTAAACTTTTTAAAACATATTTGTAAATTTGAGTGCTTTGTTTTCCTCCCATTGGTCACACTTTTTATGAATTATCAAAATTTTACCAAATTTTCCTTTTAGTAAAATTTTGATAAATATTGCAATGACTTTTGAATAACAAACTGGATTATGATGGAAGAGAAACAAAGTATTACAAGGTGTATGACACATAATGCTATGAAACCAGTTTGTCCAAAAACTAAAGTCAGTTTTCTCTATGGTACACGTGTTCCATGGTATTTTGATCTCCTCTAGAAATCACCATGAATTGTGCCTATTAGAATCCACAAATTCATACAAAGACAAACGATTGTTGTGAACATAGACATTTTTATTTTAGTAAAGAGCTTGTAGCTCGGTAATTTCCCTATATTGGTGCTGCAATTTTGCAAACAAATAAATATCCATATTTTTATATGATATAATCTCTGTAAAATACTATATGAACTAAATATCAATGCGTTATTTTTTTAACTGTTATTTCATACTCTTTCCAAAATGTTTCAGAATCAGTAGTTGAAATAGTGAACATAATTAAAACTGATGTCCGAAACATAGGTAATCACTGTTCCGACGAGATATCGATAAAACATAGTACTTCAATAAAAAAATGGTATTAAGCTCAAAAAAAAAAAAACTGAACCGTCGTCAAATGGCAATAAGAAATTAAATTTTTTGCATTTCGCTTCATCTACATTAGCATTTAAATCAAAAACCGATTTCAACAACAGGCATTTCGAAGACGAAAAAACGCGGAAACTTAACGCTCTGCTGCATCAAAAGCACTCAAATAAATTAAGAAAAAGGAAAGAAAAACAAAAGAACGAATGGATAAAAAAAAAAAAAAACGCGAAGGAAAAATGAACTGAAACTTCGAGCAATCTGGTTAAAATTTCTTTGACTCAATCTATTGGTTTGTGTTTTTTCATTTTAGTGTTTTCATTTTCTTTTTGACTCCATCCTTTCAACGCGAATAAGAACTTTAATTGAAAGTCAAAATTCAACTAGCTGTGACGAAGTCGATGCACCATAGTTAGCGAAACTACAATATTTTGTTTCTTTGTGAAGCTATATTTACGAGGCATGAAAAACAGCTAAACTGAAACCCAAAAATCCAGGCACGTATAAGGGAAGACCCAGGAATGTTTTCTGCTCTTAAAATTTGCTACCTCTCTTCCACCCAGTAAAAAAAAAAAAAGTGATCAGAGATCACAAATTTACTCCAATGAAATTTTTAGTCGACAAGGGGTAAAATTTCTGTTTCGATTTTTTCACAATAATGAAAACAATTAATATTAGCTCTTAAATGGCTATCAAATTTCTCTCGCGAACCATTTGAATGAATATCTCGAAGCGCACTGATTTATCATAATTTTGCTGCATAAAATAACATTTTCACGAATTAAGTAATTTAAGGCTGCAGATTCGTTGAATATTTTTTGAAAATTTTTGAGGAAAAAAATTCTAAAAGTTCAGGAAACTGATTCGCAGAGAGCTGAGAACAATAAATCACCATTTTTTCAGTAGCTGTATTATTCACCCACACATCAATTATAATATCTTACAAAAGGGTAATAGCTTATTTTATTGCAAGAAATCTTTGCGATTATAATTTCTGAAGTTTGTATTGCGAAGTGTGAAAGTTTAAGATATCTTCGCAGTTATTTCATAATAGGTAGAGAGGATTACGGTTTTGGTTTTTGCTCATTACTGGAAAGTCATTTGAAAATCCAATTAATCATATACTTAACAATGAAGAGTTATTGTATTTTAAAAGTTTAAAGATGTTCTTTATGTTCAGTTTGCTACCAGGGGGGTAGCCAGGATTCATTCAAGAAGGGCCAAAAAATTATTTGATGAACTTTTATTGTTTTGCTCGTTACTTCTGAAAATTAGAAAATTTAAGAAATTTATAATCTATGAAATCCGTGTCGAATATTTATTACTAAAATTTTTCCCAAATTTTAAAAGTAATGAAAAAAAAAGTAAAAATTTTAGGTCATGGGGAAATTGCCACCTTGACGCCCACCCCTTGACTACGCCCTTGTGCGCTAAGAATGTTTCATCTATTAACTGAGGTTTAATTACGCGACGCCTTAAAATTGCATACAATCAGATGAGAAAACGTTGATGTTCGTTGAGTTGCCTATCTGAAACTTCAAAAAAGTTATTGCAACTATTGACACGTAGGTGCTTGTCATCAAAATTGTACGCTAGAATGCAATTAATGTTAACCGAAGTCCAAATCATAATTTTGGTTGATAGCTAAATTTATACATCTACAATTCACCATGGTGTTATGTTTTTGGAACCAGGTATTCAGACATGTTTGGACATTTTTTTTAAGACTGTTCTGTCTCATACAGCGAATGATCGGTTCGTGGTACATGTTCCCATACTGAGCGGCACTCTACACTTCTATAGATAGATTTCAAATAATTTACATATTGGGAAAGTGGCATGCACGACTTCGGAAAAATTTCATTATGGGTTTTTCAATCATGGTCCCCAGACCCCAAAATCATCCTCCCCTCATAAATTTATACACGTAATATACATATAGAGAAAGTGTCCCATTCATGGAATACCGTACCTAATGTGGAATACCTCATTTTACAAATAATGACAGTTGGCAACACAGATTTTTTCATTAGAAAGTGGAATCCCTACACCAAAACCTTAAAATCTGTAACAAAACAAACTATCCGATCTGTTTTGTAACATCTATGCATCAAACAAAATTGAGCGAGATAGTGATCTAAGAAAATGACAGTGTATGAAAATTTATTTCAATTCAATTATTGAGTGTATGCTGAATAATTATGGCTACAAATGTTAAGCAATGTAAATATTTGACACTGTTAATGCTCATTTTCCATATTTATCATTTTTATTGATTATTTTCATCATTTTGTAAAAACACCATTCGTTCCTAATGTGGTATACTTTGGGTTCCTATAATGGAATACTTGTTTACATTAGTTTCTCTTCAAATTTTCTGCAAGAATGGTGAAAATTTATTCGAATGAGAGCCTATGAGAAGCAATTAAAGTAGTCCGAGCCAAAAATATGGGATTTAAACTTGCAGCCATTAAATTTGAAAACGCCAGTAGCTCAACAAAATTCAAAAGACAAACCGCTTGTGTCTCCTGAAGGTCTATACGCAATCTCTAAATTGGTTAAGAAGGTTAGAACATGAGGTAGAAAGGCTGGTATATCTGCAATACTCACATCTTCTCCATATAAAGCTAGTCTTGAAAAGATTGTTTGTGAGAAATCTGTTCGTGAGAAATTTGGAATGCACAGGTGACTGTCAGTTTTGTTTGTGAATTATGTATGTAAGGTTTGAAATATTCAATGAATTTAAACTCAATATTATTTTTTTGAATATTTAACTGAGCATTTACATTCATTTCCAAACGTAAAATTTACTGTTCCTAATATGGAATATCGATCCTAATGTGGAATAACTGGTGTTCCAAATTAGGAACACATTTTTTGAGACATCACTTTCAAACATTTTCAGTAAACGTGAAATCTAAAATAAATTTTTTATTTATTTTTTTAATTGCTCAGAGAATCTTGAAGATGAATGTTTATTCTACGTAGTCAAACCAAAATATTACCTTTTTATAGAAAATTTTTGAAATAATCATTGTCAAAGCTTATGGTATTCCATGAATGGGACACTTCCTCTACATATACGAGATATAATGAGATAGAACAAAATTTGTCAAAAAACTAGAGAGTCTATTTCCGCGAAATGTGGCATTTGGGTACTTCGAGTTCATATCTTGGACAAGTTCGAAGATTAGCCAAATCCGCCGATTAGTTACAAAATGGCAGCTATTTAAAACTGAAACTTGAAGACAATGAGGGCATGGCGTAATTCTTTTAGGATCAATCGAAATTTGGCATGTAGGTACTTTGGATCCATATCTCGGTCAAGTTTAAAGATGGACCAAATCTGTTCCTTGGTTTTCAAATTACAGTTTTTTGAAATTTTTTTTATAATTATGTAAAACAAAATACTGACAACGTAAAATGAACGCAGCCCGCAATAAGTGTAATTTGAAATTCTCTCTATTCTAAATAAAATTTACCTTTCCAACTGGTACCATCAGAAAGGTAAATTTTCCCAGAATAAACAGAATTTCTAATATGTGTATTGTAGGTTACGTTCATTGTAGGTTTCAATAATTTTGTACCCCAATGAAAACTTCAAAAAGTCTAATTTGGAAACTAATGGGCAAATTTGACTTATCTTTGAGCTTGATCCAGATAATGCATATGCCGAATTTCGTACCCATCTGTAAAAAATTACACCCTAACCCCATGATTTATAAATTTGAAATTCAAATAGCTATCATTTGGAAACTAAAGGGTTGATTTAGTCCACCTTGCATTCAACTTCCGTCTATTCAAGACGAAATCTACCTTTGCTGCTGATGTGCCGATGGCATTTTTTTAACTTCGCTTCTCAATTCAAGTTAGACATTTTGCTCTTTATTTGCGGGAAAACAACTAAGTACTCAATGTGATAATATATCCCTATAATAATTAATGTTCAAGCCGTTAATTATTTCACAAAATTATTTCCCCACATTATTTCGCCAATATTCCCTCGCCCACAGCCACACACAGACACGAAAAGAAATGTTCGTTGTTTCCTCTGAAACAACAAATTCTACAGTGTTACCAGAAAAAATCCAGGGCCTGCACAAGCCAAAATGCCACAAAGTGATGCTTCAAAGTTTGTATATAATATAGGTACCAGGTGTATATAATTATACGAAGTTACTCAATTTTAATGATAATAATGAAGGCGAAAGCAAATTTCATTTATGGCGCAAGAATCCTGTTGGATTTTTTCTGATATGCTAGTCATTTGATATTAATTTTCGAGATAAGTGATCATTGACAACATTGTACAAATGGTGAAAAAATATTTCAATTCTGGAAGTACAACGACTGCACATAATAAAATTATGAATCACAAACTTTGCAAAAAAAAAAAAAAAAAAGAGAGATTTAAAGTCGTCAGATGCGATGTTTTAGTATCTAAAAAAATACAAGACCAATATTTTGAATGTACAATAAATATAAGATATTTGTGTGAACATGTACTTAAGCAACTTGTTTTCATATTTTTCAATCCATAAGTTATTTGATGATTTTTTAATTTATAATATGATTTTAGACAAATTAATGGTCTTACAACTCTCGAACAGGTTCTTCATAAATTTTCATTTCATATTTTTTAGGCCTACAAATTTGACAGAGATGTTGACTTCTCACTAGACTTAGTCATCACTTCTTTGAATTACTGAGCACGCTAAACTGGGATATGAGTAAATGAAAACAATAGGTAGGTTCGTAATGTGTTCGTCAATACGATCAAAGTTTCCCATATAGATGAAAGATTGTTTTTCTTAATAGTCTAACAATTTTACTGTCATGATTTGGAGACAGTTCCAACATCTACAAATTCTTTCTTAAGTAGCCGAAGTGGATAGGTAGGTACTGATTATAATGAAAAGCAAAAAAAAAATATTATTCAGTCAGTTATTATGAAATCTTATAATATAATATAATAAATGTATAAAAAGTTTCAGTTTTATTACATAGATAGGTATTTATAAATAAGTTTAGGTTAAAAACAAGTTTTTAAACGATAAGCTTTTATTTTATTTTTTATTTTTTGACTTTAGCTTCATGCTAAATAAATATTATTTCGTTGCGCAAGGTTGGCTGCAGCATTCGTATATTTTAAAATCGTAGTTGTGAGCAACATAAAAGCTTATAAAAATACGTTGCCTACTTAATGTTTTTTTCATCATGACCGACATATGATTTTTAATCAAAATTCGCAGTCGCGATACACTTATCAGTAGAATTGGTGATAAACTGTACTTTCTTCATCTTATGATAGGCCTATACCACCTTAAATGCAGAAAATTTAGAAAATAAACGACGATAAAATCTTAGAGTAGGCCACACTTAATAATACCTTGATGACTAGTTTACTTACATTGAATATAAGGTTTATTTTATGATAGTCTATTTTCGATTTGAATTTTTCGATCTGTTAGCATCAATATCAAAAATTCTGACGAACCTGTCGATGTAAAGACGTCTTTGAGGTTTCTAATTCAGTCAAGCTTCTGATAGGACTAGGCCTTTGCAAAAAAAAATTTCGCCCCAACCAATTTAACCAAGAATTGAAAAAAAATTGATTAGCACTTTTCTAAATTGTACTTTATATGAAAAAAAAAAAAAACAAAATCTGATCATTTGTGAAAAACAATAATTAATACCTTGTTTCAAATTATTGTTTACGTCTCAAACATTCATGCGTTAGCTGTTGTTACTTTACGATATTGGTGAAGTTATCAAGTGAAAAAAATTTTCAGGTGTTTTTCAGCAAATTTTTTACGATAATCCACTAATTTTTCTCTTCTTTCTTCTTTTGAAAATACTGGGCGTCTAAAAAGTCCGGATTTGGGGGAATTTACCTTTCTATCTCCTTTTTATCAAACCTAAAAGCCAGCATATAATATTTACTCCTCTCGTTTATATTTTTCATTAGATTTAATTCCATTTGAAGGGAAGGCATTTTCAATTTTGCTATCTTCCCCCCCTCCAAGTTTCACAAAATTCATATAATTATGTGTATTTTGTTTTTTGTTCGTAATTAGAAGGTGCCACTGCAAAAAGTTCTAAAGGGTTACCTATTTTTCGCTTATTATTTTATTTATACATATTTTTTGGTAGGGTTTTTGTTTCTCTCACTTACTCTTAGAGCGAGGCATCGCAAAGCGCGATATCTCAGCCAGTTTCCTAAGCTTGGAAACCAAAAAGCCAACTCTGCTTCTAACCTTCAATAATACAGTATTACCAAAAAACAAATGATGCGAAAGCCTTATTGTTATACATCAGCGGATGGGCAATGATTTGAATACAGACCAGTTCGCAACTAGGCATGAGAATTGGCAAATTGTTTTAGAATTAATTTCGAATAAATTTTGTCTTTTTTTTTTAATTTTTTAAATTACCAGTACTCGGATATTGTTTTTTTTAATAATCGCCTACAACGGCTTTGACTCTAGTTTTTGTTCCACTTTCTCTTTTACTTCAATTAGGTACTGATTAGTTTGTCGGCTCCTCCCTGGCCCGACAAAAAAAAAAGAAAAAAAAAAGCCTGGCTACGCCACTGTCAAGCTTAGGATATTTTCTAAACCTTGGTGAAATACTTCGGTAAATTCAAGCAAAAGAGATAGTTTAGTTTTTAGAATGAAAAGAACACTATATTTTTAAAGGTAAGGAAGTGGTCAATCTTCGGTATTGTATTTATTTTTATTTAAACTTCAAAGTAAGTCTTTGAATCGAAAACATTAACGATAACTGCCATATAGCATCAATCCCGTATTGTATGCCCCCCTTTTTTTGTCGAAACAGTTTTGTGACTTAAGCACGTAGGTATTCTATTCATGCAGATTATTAAATAAACTGAAATAAATAATAAATACATCTTTGTAAACCCCCCC
Organism: Ericerus pela; assembly: GCA_011428145.1. Taxonomy (NCBI): domain Eukaryota; kingdom Metazoa; phylum Arthropoda; class Insecta; order Hemiptera; family Coccidae; genus Ericerus; species Ericerus pela. The sequence goes on along the minus strand of WOFM01000589.1, from coordinate 430,820 downwards.
TCCGAAAAAAAACCTACAACAAAAAGTATTCAAATAAAACACCTATCTGGAACCAAACAAATATACGTACAAGCAATTGTAATTTGGTGGATCAAACTTAAACTAACTACCTATCACATTTCTGTTATATTCTCCCCAAACCATAATAGGAATTGGAAATTCATGGTTATGGTTTTGGGAAAAGGTTTGGCTGAGAGATATGGCCTGTGGTGATGATGAGTCCTGATTCTCGGTGGATGAGAAAATACATGAATGGCTTATTGAATGTAAGCTTCATTAAATTTTCTCGTTTCGCACGTGTCTGAGATGATTGTTGCCCAGCAACAGAGAAATTTTCTAAAAACATAGTTTAGAAATGTAAATTCACATTGGCCAGCAAACAAAGTTAACATTACTCTCGGCGAATAAATGTGCTCACTTGTGTTGAATTTGGTGGCTACTGTCCCGATGGTATTCAGGGCCGAATATCCAGTTGAAAAAAAAGCAGTCTGTTTCACAGATTGCACGTACACGTTCGATTTCGCTTTCGCATTATTCGAGCTGTTCGACGTGAACACCGAATTCATTCCCAAAAGTTGTAAAAATGGAATAAACTCCAAGTTGTTGGTGACTGCCGAAAATTGCGGAATCATAATCTGGGTCTCCTGTTGCGATAACGCATCCAAAATGTCGAAAAAATTCTCTTTGAATAAATTGGCTCGTAACTGCGGCAATCCGTCAATTTGGTTGGGCATCAATAAAAGGAGGCTGGCTTTTTTGTTCTGAAATGAACGGAGAACACGCGTTATTTGGCTGCAGGTACCCATCGTTGTTTTAATAGTTACTTGTAATACAAGTGTATAAAGTAGGTTATTTTGATTCAAGTGTGATTTTCGCAGCATGAGCCGAAGGTGAGTATCAATCGCCTACCATATTTATACACAGTGTAATGGCATAAAAGAGTGCTTGTTTGGTAAATTGGTACTCTTTTATGGATTACACCTACACGAGTGTATTAATATTCGAAGGGAGTATTAATATCTCTGAGTAACATTATTTACCATCCGCACTCGTACGGTGTACCTTAACTTTGCTGGAACAAGACTTTATATAAAATAATTTACTAAAAAATAGTATTTTGACACTTTAATAATTTTTTCAGTACAATTTTATAGAATAATGTTAAGAGTTATACTCAAACAGAGTCTTTAATAGAGACCATTATACACTTATAGTACTCTACAAGAGGTTACAAAAAAGTGTGTCTTATTCTCTTTGAAGCTAGAGTTTATATACATTTTCAAGGATACGTTTTTACACTGTGATTAGTGTGTAGCAGTAATATATGAAATATATTCGAGGGACCAGTGTAAATGAGGTCACTGAATACCATTAGGTACAAGCTAGTGAATACTGTAATTTTTAAACAATAGAAAGAAGAAGGAGATAAATTTGTGAAGAAAGAAGAAGAGTCAACTGAATTCATAGATATTGTTGCAAAAATAAAATAATATTGCCTGTGTACAAATATATTCGTCTATGATTTTTGTGGCCAGTCATATTTGTTACATTATGCACTATTTTTTGCAACACCTCCTCACCCTATAAAAAAAATTGAAGCAAATAAATATTCTTGTAATTGGGAAACATATATGCGCAAACTATACCTCAGCCTTCATTGAGACCTTGTGACTTAGTCGTTACAGTGCTGGCTCTCTACTGTAATTGTTAGAGGTTTGGATCCCCATGGTAAAGAAACTTTTATGGGGAAAAAAATTGAGTACGAAGATCTACAGTAAAAGCAGGACCAGTGTATAAAATGACGCATGTGGCCCAAAACGAAACATTAAGTATTTATTTCAATTATACATCGGTCCTAAATGGTTCTAAAATTTCCCCCTTTACACATGGTTAAGTTGCGTATAAAAATAAAGTTTATAAGTAGGTGTTGAAAAAAATATTTTTAACTGGGTACATTTTTTTATACGCTACTCACCTCGAACAATAATTCGGCTCCGTGACAGTCTAATAGTGGCAGATAACCAGCCCTGAAAAATCCTATTAATGGAATCATGGGTATGCTGATTGTTCTGTTTAGACTGGAGTAAAAGGGTGCCGATGAAGAATGGGATAAATACGTGTATACTACCAATTTTTGATAGTCTTTCCAGTGGCTCATTATTCCAGAATCTGTTCTCAGCTCCAAAATTTGTGCTGTTGAGCAAAACAAGATGGTTTAGTTTACGTGTATGGTTTGGAGTACGACTTTATTTTGCCTGGAAATTTATAATCAACTGCGGGGTGCTTTGTCCCCAGACTTTTTCATGATCCAACCCCCTTCAACGTTGTTTTCTCTCAGCGCTCTGTGCCTGAAGTTCAGAAACAAGCATAGGAATTATTTTTCTTCTTCTTAATTTATTCTTTATAACACATGATCAGAAAAGCAATGTTTACAATCGTATTTTGCGAACAAAAAGCAGTGTTTATCATTGATAAATGATGTAACCTCAATGTAAAGTGATTTTTCATCAACCTGGAATTTTTATTTTTATAAAAAATTCCCTGTCCTTTCAGGGATTTAAACCTTCAATCTATATGTTACCAAGTTGTCAGCGTACCACCCATTCTGCGAAAGCAAGTTTTGAGAGAAGAGAGTCACTAAAGGTATATTAGTTTATTTTGATTATTTTTTCTCTTTGGAATTGCTAACAGTTACAATATTAGTAGTTATTTATTGTTCTGTTCCTATAATTTTGTTATTTTCTGGTCATTAATTAAAAAAAATATCTTTCTCAATAAGGTTTGAAAGTGAACTTACATTACTCAGGAATTGCTCACTCACTACGCTCGTTTTGTAAACTTGCCCTCGCATGTAAACCCTCACATTCAAACTTGGTGTGTAAAATACTATTTTTATCTCTATTAATTTTTATAATTTTAGTAGAGTTTTGACCAAAAAAATTAGCGTTCATTGTAATGATATATAGGCTCGTTAATTTTTCACACAGAATTTTCCCCCTGTTTCTTGGGTTTTATCAGGCATAAGAATTTTTTAAAATCAGTAAAAAAACATGGCATCAAAGAATATTAGTCTAATCAAAACAGCGTCAAAATGAGGAAATAAAAAAATATTAGCACACAAACTTCAATTATATAGGGTCGTTGGGTGAGTTTCCTTGATTAACATACTAAAAGTTGCCTCCTCCCTACCTCTTACAATTTTGGTTGGGGGTGTTTATCTCCCAAATTTTTGTTTTCTTAACGCATTTTAATTTTGAGATAAAAATAGTTCAGTACGAAATTGTTTAACATAAAATTTTCTACAAAAAATATTGCATACAGTTTTTTTCCCGATACTACCTTTCCCTCCACAGAGTTTTGAAAAAACCATTCTTCACTGATCATGTTCTTTAGAATTATATAGGAAATATAACTCGTAATTATTATACTATGTAGATAATTGGCAAACCCAATGCATATTTTCTACCCATCCACTCCCTTTTCCCTTTCACCTTAAAAGTTTTCTGTCTCACCCCCATTCCTTTCCAGAGAATCTTGAAAACAACTATATTCACTGAATTTGGTTGCTTTCGAAACTCTCTGGAGGGGAAAGGGGGTGTCAGGGAAAAAACTGCATGTAATATTTTTTGTTGGAAGGGGTTAAGGAAGGCGGTGGATGATTAGAAAACATCCATTGGGTTTACGAATCATCTTCGCTGTATGGTAATTATGAGTAATATCTCCCATATAATGCTATTGAACATATTCACTAAGGAGTGGTTTTCTTAAGACTTTCTGGAGGAAAAGGGGAGCGTTGGACAAGAAACTGCACGTCGCCTGTTTAGAAGGAAATTTTATAATAAACAATGTTTTAGTGACCTATTTTAATCACAAAATCAAAATTCGCGGAGAAAAGCGGGGAAAACTAAATTTTTGGGGATAAATACTCCCTCCCAAAAAATTTAAGAGGACAGGGAAGGTGGAACTTTCAGTATGTCAATCTAAGGAATCCGCCCAACAACCCTATATAGTAGTTAAAGTTAATGTGCTAACTTTTTTTTTTTGTAAAATTCTACTGGACTATATGTATTATTTTCAGAGTCGTAGCTATCGGGAGGTCTCCTCTACTTCTGATAAAAAAAAAATGGAACAAGAGCTTTTTAAAATGCCCCTCATGGCGTTGAGAAAGACATAAAAGCCCATATAATCTTATTTTAACTCTTTAGGGGTGAAGTTTTGTTAAATCCAAAAAATCAGTTCCAGAAAATTAATCGAATGATCTTTCAAAATAAAAATAGGTTCAATATTTTATCGAGCCTAAAAGATATTGATAAATCTTTGAGAATACGTTTGACCCCATTTCACTCCCCTAGAGGTGGAATTTTACAAAATCCAAATAACTTTTATATATATCCTTTTTAAAACGAAAACTGGTTCAATACCTTATCGGGTCTAAAAGATAATGACCAACACATATAATAACATATGACCCCATTTGTTTGCTTCAATAACGTAATTTTAGAAAATCCTCCCTTAGAGAGTGTCTAGAACGTGTTTGGAATATACCTTAAAAATTTCAGGTCAATAAGTTCAGCGGTTTTGACTGGGCGTTGATGAATGATTCAGTCAAACATTAATAATTAATAAGTAATACCACATAAGTACTCGTATAATAGATATTAGATAGATGGATAGGTAGATGGTGTCTATAAGAATACGGTTTCTTCAAATTTAAAGTTTCATATTGTATTTGATATGCCAGTGAAAACGAATTTATTCGGATTAATTTGAATCTCTGCCAAAAATAATGTAGGTTATAATTATAGCATTGCTATGATGAGAAAATATGTTTAGATACCTGCTGGAAAATGTTTTGCTATCGAACTGTTTGTTATGATTTCAACCATGTAGTATTTCGATAACTGCTCTATGATGGGTGCTGAGAAAGTTCTGGAGGTTGTTAGAAATGCTTTACTGTACGAGCCAGCCAGTTCCTCGCATTTTGCATCTGCCTGAAAATCAGTTTTCATTTTAATTTTAATATTGCGAGAAATGCTCATTATTTCAACAATCTTCAATTATACTTGAGTACACAAATTTCTTAGAACAGAAAAAAAAACAACATTATTTAATTACTCTGAAATCATTAAGTATTGTTTGGAATCCCGTTCGCAGTTGTTGTCTGGTATGCTTTGCTTGAAGTTTAAACAGTTTGATGATTTCATCAAGAGGTTCACCTTGTGTGCAGTCCATTGTGATTGCAATTGTAGTCGCCAATCCAAACGGTGATAAAACCAAATTCGTATAGTCGCTAGAAAATACCTGTAACATTTTAACTTACATTCGATATTTCTATCATTTATAGACGATAATAGAGGCTACACACGATTTCTTCTGCTCTCGTTATAGGATATCATATTTCTAGCCTATCAGCATTTATCAGAAATCGAGTTTGGTTTAGAAAAAAATTCAGGCCTCTTTTACAAATTCTTAAGATTTTAAAAGTTCAATTTTAAAATTTCTTTTGATAATGACATATAGGCTACATAAAGTCAGTATGTGTGCATCGAAATGGTGTTTACCAATTCATTATTTTACACATATAATAAAGAAATAAAAACCAAATCAATTTACCTGATACAAGGGCGGTATCAAACTATTTGAAAATCGTACAACAGCCGCGACATTTTCATCATTTGGTACAGTTGCTACTTTCCCGAAGCAAATCAAAACAAAAAGAAGCACTTTCTTCATCTTCATCAATTTTCGATCTATTCCTGAATAAAAATGAAGAAACAAAAGTTAATAAATTTCAAGTTTGAAGCTAATTGAATATATAATAAAAAACACTATTTAAATTCAAATCTTTGACAATAATTTTAATATCATCCACCACTTTCAAACTGTATTTGTCAAATACCTACTTATTATGTTGGCTAATGAAAATTTTAAAACTTAATCAAAACGACAGAGAAAAGATCATTTTTGTTCTATTTTTATTTTTTCTTAATGTAAGAATAGGTACGAGTCATATGATCTACCATTCTCATTACATTGGTGAAAAAATGCGTTGGAATTTACATTGAATAAAAAATTGCGAAAATTTGTCATTGTGTCTCAAGTTAAGTTTTGTTTTTCTGAATTTGAATAAGTACCTATAGGTAAGTGCAAACAAATTTTTTTGTCTACTTTTTAGGGAGTATCTATCTACCTAAAAGTTTTCGAAAATTTCAACTTTTTAATCACGAAGAACACATAGCGTTATTCAAAAATGAAGTCAATAAAAAAGTATGGAGCCTTCAGCGCTTCTTAGTAACAAGCTGTTCTATATAGAGAAGTGCATAACTAATTCTCTGAAGAAACTGCACCGTTTCTGTTTTTATCAGAGTAGAGTGTAAAAGTACTTCAGTTCTCAATGTAAGTGCAGAACTTCCTGACTCACTATATTAATTTTTTTATAGATTTAATGGGTCAACTCTATTTCCAAATTTATTTTAATTCCTCTAATAGCACATACAAATTTTTTTGATTTTTTGTCCCTTTGTAGTAATTGGCACAGAAATAAAACTTTCTGGTTGAATACTTTTGTGGAGATGTTATACTAATTATTCCTCTTTAAAGGACTCGACTCTGCATCAACAAACGGGGTCACAGGCCTATTCTGAGACCCACACAGCATTTACAACTCCCATTCATTGTTCATATATACTCTTTAGAAGATGCACGGCTATAAAGATGTATCTGGCTCTCTTAACAGAACTTTTCGAGAACCAGAATTAAGTTTTTCTTTTGTATAGATTAAAAAAAAACTATATCCTAAAAAAAGCAGCTAATGAAACAAATTTATATTTATGAACATTTATATTCTATTATTACATACGTATCTAAGTACTTATTAGGTTACATTTTTAATAAATTTCCGAAACATTTGCATTAATTATGTATATTTCTGTCTTATCTCACTTTTGCTTTTCTTTAGATCTATCTACATGTTACCCTCTACGCACCTACTGATTTAGTCAATAGTTTCACAAGATCCTAAATGTATCGAGAAATATTTTTAATAGCAGTTTTGCTGTTCCTTTTTTTTTTTTTTTTTTTTTCAAATCTACTAAAAAAACAACTGAACTATAATTTTAACATTTGTTTCGTCTTCTGATACAGGTACTTACTTAGGACTAATTTAGCCGTTTTAAATGCGGCGTTTTTGGGTATTACCTATACAATTAAAATGAAAGCTACAAAATACTGGATTCATACGTTCAATAATCCAATAATCTACAGTTCACTATATGGATGCAACCATTAGCGAACAGGAAGCGAAAACAAAAATTAGACCACTGTATGATATAAGAATATGGCATCGTTATCGCATAAAGTACGACTAATGAGACGACAACACAGTCTGGTCGACAAACTGACAAAAACGACGAGAAACAGGACTGGGTAATTAACGAAATGGAAAGTGACTGGGACACTTCTGCAGCAGCTTTAACTTCAGTGGAAGAAACAAGCGGTCACACCACTAAAACGCTGTCCAGCAACGCAAGGCTATGGCTATGGTACCTTCTTCTCAGTGTAACGCATGTTACATCTCCACAGTAACCAAAAGTGAAACGAAAAAAAGTGGAAGGCGATTTTGGTCGTCCATCGATCATTAAATTCACGAAGTAAATATGCACTGCTGGAAGGCTACCTACCTTTTTTATCAAAATATTATATATACATATATGTGTGTACAGATTACGTCAAAGAAGAATTTCGGAATTGAGTCGAAAAACAAGATCACAGATTATGCAAGAATATTAAACTCGTTGTTTATCGAAAAACAATAAAACGGAACCATATATTATGAGATGACACAACAACATAATAAATACCTACCCGCATTAATAGGGTATTATTTTTCGACAATTCGAAGACGTCTCAGTTTCGAATACAAAAATTAACTTAGGTATGTAACTATTTTGTGATAGGTAAGCGATTCTGTCCCTCTTCTATTTTTTTTTTCTGTAAGCTGTGAGTACCTGAGTCATCGCAAAATTACCGATTAAATTCTGCAAAAAATTACTTCTTTTAAGAAAATTTGAAGCATACCCATACCTACGTGCCAAAATTTATAACAATCCGCTGTGTCAGTGTCAAGGAGATAATTTGTAAAATTTGTTTTAATTACCTCCTATAGGAAAAGGAGGAGAATCAAATCATTAAAAAAAGAATTTACTAACGAGTAATTTCTTAAACCCCTGAACGAATTTGTGAGATTTTTACAATTTTTTTTTTTTAGTGTGGGTCAATTTGACTTTTTTTTTTTTTTCTTTCTGTACCCATTCAAATAATTATCAAGCAGACTAATGTACTTATACACCTATAGCATGATTTCCTCACATATGTTTTAAATTACTTTAATTCGGTAAAATCAAAAATAGTTTAAAATAATATGCTTTTGTTAAAATCTGATATTCCTTGCTGCACATTTTTTTGTTCGTTTAAAACAGTACAAATATTGAAGTGAACTATACCTAAGTAACGCCATCTTTCTCAGTATTAACAAACTAACAATTGTTACATAGAAAATTCCGTCAAAATTTGAAAATCGTAAAATAAACGATCTCTTTAGCGGCGCAGCGAAGTGTGGGTTTGTCTATGTCCACCACTCAAGAGCCCAAAAATGAAAAACAAAAAAACAAAAAAACAAAAAAACAAAAAAACAAAAAAATAAAAAAACAAAAAAACAAATTATAAGATACCCAAAAGATGATAGGTGTGAAAAAAATTTGAAAGAAAATAGGAAAATAAACTTTGGCCCCCTCCCATCCGAATAATATTCTCACTGTACCACTGGATCACTCACACATGTGGTGAAATGTCAGCTTTTCATAAATAGAATAGCATACGAAAATTCTATTTGTATTTTATCAGTCGAGCGAAATATCTCTCTCAGTTCTTCCCTTACAGACTGAAATTTATTCATTCCTCGACTACCTATATAAACAAATAAAGTAAAAACATACTAGCATTAACAACCTAACTTGACTGATATTGTTGTTCAATTTTCTTATAGATTTTTGAAGAAAATCTACATGTTAAAATTGGCAATTTTTATCCGACAGTCTTAAAATTTAGTACATTTATTTGGATCGTGACAAGAAAAAACCCGATTGTTTTTGGTCCAGATCAGTCGGATGGTTCGTCGGATACATATCCTATTATATTTCAATTTCGGAGCTTTAATAGTTTTAAAATGCTTGATTTTAAAGTAATAGGTACGAAATTTGGTTCAAATATTGAATATATAATAAGTAGGTACTCTATCATTCTGTTGAATTTGGTGTCAATTGGTTGGAAGGATCATGCGTAGAAGTGATTTGAGAACATCTTCAACTACTGCTAAATCAAGATAATTCCAGATAAAAAAAAAAAAATCTATGTGAAAAACAAGCCTGCTCCATTCCCAAACAACGTCTAGAAGAAGAGGATTCAGGATTTTGTCATTGGGGGGGAGGGTCTAAAAAAAATTCGGGTGTCTTAATGTACTGCAGCTACTGCCTTACTTTTTATAATAATACTTTTACATGACTGGCTTAATCCCCTCCCTTTAATGGAGCTTAAGATGAAAGAGTAAACAACCAGATTAAAAAAATCGCTAAACTCTGCAATTTTTACCTTTAAAAAATTCCGATATTTCCTTACCCGTGAAAATCGTACTTAAAAAAAAGCCTTTTTTTTTTTTGAGCTCAAAAGTTGAATTCCAGTTGCATTATTTCCCTTTTAGTATTTTGCGAGTGATGAAAACAAGAATTTCATGAAAATAATCCAAAATGACTTTCTAAAAGTAATTCCAGAAAACCGTTCTTTTCTTTTTTTACGAGACAGCAGAAATAGAAACGTGGTTACACGTGCAAAAGTTTGAGAACAGAGTATCTACATTCATGATTTTAGCACTGATTAAAAGCTGAATTTTGTAAGCTTACCATATCACAGAATATAACTTTTTCATCAACGAACAAACACTTCAGCCAATATCATGAGCATTTATCACAAAACGAAAATATATGCATGAATATTCTTCAAAATACCGATATGTAGGGAACTGAAATCGAATTTTACGAACATTCACCTGACACAATGGTTGCAAATTAGGAAATGAAAAAAAAATAAACAATTTTTGTTAAATTTATTTTTCTGACACTTTTTTGAAAGAAGACAGCTTATTACTAATAGGTACCAACAACCAAGACGATACATGACCAACATCTCGTTTCAAACCGATATAGCCGACAATCTCCTCTCATTCTCTTTTTGACTCCCTACTCTTTCTCCGGATGGCCACATATTTACTTTTCCCTTCGTTTTTCTACTTATCCGGCTACTTTTACTCCAGAAACATAGATATCTGACCCTTTCCTTTTCATTTTAAATCTCCGGCAAACAAAACATGAAGTAACAAAATTTTTTAGCTTTACTTCATTAATTTCCAGGTCAAATGACTTTAAATTAAATCGTTTTTTTTACTAAATACACATTCTGCTAAAGAAAAATGATAGTAGAACACATTCCTGTTCTTTGATGACATTAATTTTGACTTACACCTAGTGTCCTAATGTTAGCAGAAAATCAACTTGAAATATTTAGGCGTTATTTCCTTAATCAAGATGATTATTTTATAGTACCTAGGTATCTTATTAGAAACAAGTATGGTTTTAGCTCAGGCTTTGTAGTCCTTGCTAAAAATCTGAACCATTTTTTAATGGCACATATTTTTACGCAGGCCACATAACAACGAGTCGAATTTTCTCTTCAAAAGGTGCTCAACTTTGACTATTTATGTAGTACTGGACCAGTAAAGAAAGATGATTTCTGGTTATACATGCCGGCGTTAAATAGGCAACCAAAACGTACCTTTTGACATACTTTGTGTTCACTTATGCTATCCTTGTGAATTTAAGGGATGTCTTTACCAGATAAATTCTAAATTGGTGAACATAAGCAAAACATCGAAAATATGCAGAAGGTACGCTAGGGTTTCTTACTTTTTCGCTGGCATGTCCTGACATTAAAAAATACATTGGTCATATGGGGCTTTATTGGTCCAAATACTAAGTATATTGTCAAAGGTGCTCAAATAGTTATTTATGATACAGTTGTGTGTAAAGTAGGTAATTTTGATACGAAAGTGATACTTGCAGCAAAAGCTGAAGGCGAATCATACGAATCATACTATTAGCAATCACCCACTTTGCACGATTTTCTCATAATTTTATTAGCTACACCCCCTCCCAAAAAAAAATTTACCAAGAAAAAATATTTTTGAATATGTAATAAATTAATGCAAAAACGGGAAATTTTTCTTTAATTTGTACTTTTTCATTTGTTTGTTTTCAAATGACTAAGAATGAATCAAAACTTCGATGAAACAAAGATTTAAGGAAATTTTCTATTCTTTCCAACAGCACTAACCTCAGCTTTATAGATTAAGTAACGGAAGAGGAATTATTGATTCAAAGAATCGAGCTTTCTAGATTCCAAAAATGACGAATTTTCGATTAATTTGCATATTTTTGGTTTGTTCATTATCATACAGCCAAAGAAAATAAAAAAATTGTATGGAAGTAAAATTACAGCTCTAGCTTGAACAGTAGCTAAGGAATCATTGAGTGAGTGAGGAGAGATTTCTATATTCCAAAACCCATCCAATTTTATATTAATTTCTGTTTTTTTCGTTTGCATATTTTCAAACTGTTAAAGATGATTGAAAAATTATTTGCAAATTCTGTAAATATTATCCACTTTCCAGCAACATACAGAGGCTGAAGAATCGTTAATTGAAATAAGAGAAGTTTTCTTCAAAGCTGAAAGTAGTAACTTAACAGTCAGTTTTTCAAAAAATCTAGAAGTGCAGATTATTATATAATGTCAAATAAGACATAGTGCGCATGTGCAACCAAGACAGTGATGATTTAATAATCTTAGTACTAAGTCTCAAGTTGCACACGTACGAAATTTTACTTTTCAACATTGGGGTAAAATTTCCGACTTCATGTATAGTTAATACGCATGAAAATGTCTGTTTTAGGGGTGGTTGTTGCAGAAAAAAATATTAGAATTACTATCATGAAAAAATGTCTATTGACGATTGCCTTTTATAACCAGAAAATCCAATTCTTTCTTTTTCACCACTGGTAATTTATATTCGCCATTTTTACTCCAATATTTTGTAAGTGAACATACTTAAAGAATTATACCGAGATGATGTTACGCATTTTTTAGAGAACATTGAGTTGTATGGTTTAGGAAGTTGAATATTCTTTCATTAAGTGAAAGCCTTAATATTAGTCACAGCCCCCAAAATTCATAGAAAAAGTTGATATTTTTTCGTTGAGAGTAGTTTACTTTTTCACTCTTAGGTCACCATATTACCAACAGTTTTCGACAATACACGAGCCTACGAGTTTGCACACTTAAATCGAGTTAAAGAATGGAAAACAGGCTGCATAACTCTGCTTGATAACAGACTTGAAAAAAATAATTCTGAAAAAAAATATGGTGTTATAACATCTTTGGTGAAAAGAAAAGATAGTGGTATAACATACTCACAAAAATTTTTTTCTGTTTTAACGTTTTTCATTTACAGTCCGCCGTTTTATTAATTCACTATCTCTTTCTCAAGTCAGTTTCATAGTTTTTTATGAAAGATTTTTCCAAATCATAGCCTAATCTGTTTCGCAAACCGAATGGGTGGATAAGGTTCTATAGTGGTGCTAAGTATCGAAGAAAAAAATTGATAATATCAATACTTCATGGCCAAAGTATCGATAGTCTCGATACTTTCAATCAGTGGTGGAAAATTAGATTTTTCCCAAGTGTTGCAGACTTAGCACACTCAAAAAGAGGAATATTAGAATTGAGAAATTATATCTCATTTTAATTTTTACGTTTGGTCAATTTTAGAAAATTCCATGTGTTGCAAAAATTTCCAATGTGTTGTACATACAACATATACAACACCAAAGATTCCACCAATTCCATCACTGCTTTCAGAACTTTTTTTCGTAATGTCATTTATGAACAAGAAATTACGATTTATTCATAGAAGTACAGCATCGTATCATAGATTCGTCGCGAATTAAAATATTATGATATATTAGGTATCACTATAATAAATGTACCTATAAGCCGTTAATTTATTTGTTAAAATTATTTCACAAAATTATTTCCCAATATTAATAATATTATTTCGTCAATTATTCCTTCGTATTCAATGCACATGTGCCACTAACTAGCCACACACAGATACAAAAAAAAGAAAAGTTCTTTGCTTCAACCAAACAACGAATTATAGTGCTACCTATAGGTATGCCATGAAAAATCCAAGGTTGTCATAAGCTAAAATGCCACAGAGTGGCGCTTCAGCGCTTATAAAAAATAAGAATATTAACAATATTAATATTAACTGTTAAGATAACCGACCACCTTCCTATGGAATACAAATTACGGAATCTTCAACTGAAAAATAAAACAAACACAGTAAAACAATAAAAAACAGAAAAAACACTCAACAAAACATTTTATTTATGAGTTTAGAATTTTTTATCACTTTTTAGACTTTTTTCAACGTCAGCTGTAAGTAGTTTCTAGAGTATAACATACCAAAAGTATCAAAAATAAGTATCATACTATCAAATCCTAGCAAGTATCTATCGATATATATTCATCCAATTCGGTACCACGATAGGGCATGTTACCACAACCAGAACCAAAACAATAACCACTAAAAACTGAAACAATTTGACATTGATTTAGGAACTGATAACCAAAATAAAACATTTTTCCTAACCAATAACCAGTTCCCATAAAATACTGAAACCATTAACCAGAATGATAACCAGAAAGAATCAGTTTTTATGAGTTTTCATGAGATAATTTAACCTGAAGAAAATTTTAAAATAGGTTTTCTATTAAAAATCTACTTATTAATCTTGGTGTCATGGAACAACTTAGAGGTGGGGGTAGATACGTTTTTTGTTTCATACCTCAAGGAAAATTTTAGCACCAATAACTCAAATTCATATATAATAAGCCAAATTCTTATTACCAAGGTACAGGTCGCAATTTTGATCAGATAATCACAAAGTTTGGAACGAACATTAGTACTAAACTTGTTGTCAATCGGTCGTACGGTACTTCCGGTATGGTTATTTTTGTTTTTGTTTTGGGTATAAAATTTTTAATTTTCGTCCAATAGCTACAAAATTTTAAGCAAACATTCACTATGATATATTATAACTTTCTATAAATTTTGGTGTTGATTGGTCGTACAGTACTTCCGGTATAGCAATTTTAGTTATTATTTCGGCTATAAAATTTCTAATTTTCGATCAATATCTACAAAATTTGAAAAAAATATTCAATATGATATATTGTAATCTATATTAATATAAAATAGAGTCCTGACTGACTGTCTAACTGACTCACTCTTCACCACCCTGCTAAAACAACAGCTCCGAATAACTTGAAATTTTAGAGGTATATCACTTCATAGTGTAAGTGCTCACTAAAGGAGGATTTTTTGAAATTCCATCCCCAAGGGGTCAAAAAAGGTTGAAATGTATTTTTACATTTTTTTCCAATATTTCTTTAATGGGCTGAGATATCGAAGGAATTTTTGCACTAAAATATTGTTGTATTCATTCCTTAAAAATCAATTTCTAGATTTTTTGAAATTCATACCTTAAGGGGGTAAAATAGGGTGAAATATTTTTTTAATTCATTTTACATTATTTAAATAAGTACTTCGGTAAATAAAATCTGGAAAATTAAAAAAATTGGTATACTTTGGTTGTATTTTCATTTTAATTTTAAATTATAATCAAGTTCATATTATAATTTAGTTTCTCATATTTTTTTTTTTTTTTTGTTGAATAATAAACATTTTTTAAATTCATAGTTCATTTTAGATTCACTGAATCTCGAGGCGCTAAGCGCCACCAGAGGGGGTTGGGCCATGAAGTGGCCAAGGGGCGAACCCTTCTAGTTTACTATAAATTTTCGTGTGAATCGACCTTACGGTACTTTCAGTATAGCGATTTTCGTTTTTGTTTTGGCCATAAAATTTCTAATTTTCGACCAAAGACTACGAAATTTGAAATAAATATTCACTATGATATATTATAATTTGCTATAAATTTTTGTGCGTATCAGCTGTACGGTACTTCCGATATGGCTATTTTCGTTTTTGTTTTGGCTATAAAATTATCGATTTTCGATCATTATCTGCTAAACTTATGACAAATATTATAACTTGCTATAAATTTTGGTGCGGATTGGTCGCACGGTAATTCGGTAACACCATTCTCGTTTTTGTTTCACTTATAAAATGCCTAATTTTGAACCAATAGAAATGTAATTCGGAACAAATATTTATTTCGATCTCTTAATAACTTTTTATTGACTTCCTAATTTTACATTTTTCGAAAACCTTCTTTTTCTAACGGAGCTACGGCTGCGTTAGAGTTTCTTCGTCTATTTTACCTCGAATTGTGTCTCCTAGAACAATAACCAGTAACCAATATAGATTTTTATTGGTTCCCATTAACGAATAACGCCAAAAATGTTTTAATTGGTTACAAACCCTCAGCACCACTAAGTTTTGCTACAACTGAAAGCGAATGTAAGCTCCTACCTAATCCTTTTCCTCATACAATATCTGCTATGTATTAACAAATGGTTAGACATTAGACTTCGTTGATTGAAACAATTTTACAATTATAATTATCAAACGAGTAACGAATTTTTAAAGTAGGTAATGTTAGTGCTCGTGTAGTTTTTAGGTCACGAGGTTATACTCCGTCCGATGAAATACACACATCTACACGAATTCATTTAAGTACCCAAACTGTGGTTATATTTCTAACCATTCGACTTCGAGTACTTCTCACTCGAGGAAGGTAAATGATAAAAGGTGCACTTACCCAACCTAACTTCGCAAACCTATCCATCCGGTTTTACGAATAATTCGAAACGATTTTTCAAAATGAATATCGCATAACACTAATGACAATATTACCTATTAGAATATGTTCGGCATTCATAAACCTCGGTTGACTTTCGTCGTGTAGGTACCAACAATAA
Organism: Ericerus pela; assembly: GCA_011428145.1. Lineage (NCBI taxonomy): Eukaryota > Metazoa > Arthropoda > Insecta > Hemiptera > Coccidae > Ericerus > Ericerus pela. Next base: position 414,710 of record WOFM01000589.1, on the reverse strand, counting down.
TTATATGCATTTTCGATTTCGCCAATGCGGTAAATCTGACGCAGCAAGTTGCGTTTCTACGTGTTACGAAATTTGCAGGTAATTTAAATCGACAAAACGCATTTTGTCGGTCGACCAAAGTGAAAGTAAAACAAATGTTGCGTGATGATTTGCCACATCGAACATGATAATGAACTTTAATTAGGTATCGCATCAAATTTAATATCACGATCATATATATATATATATATATATATATATATATTATGCGTGTGTGTATAGCAAATGATACCACAGTATCGTTTTCCATGGCTAATATTAATATATTAATGTAACAATCAACGCCAATTTTAAACTGAGCATACCGACGTTAATGAGTGAACATCTGTTTCATATTTCATCAACTTTTTGTACCTTTGCATCTTCTCAACCGAAATTAGAGAATGGCCAATGAAATGTTTGTTCTTGAAGAAACTGAAGAGAGGCCTAGTGGAAGGACATCACTCGGACGAAACTTCAAGTTAACTGTTTTTCAATGGCGTTATAAGTTCATTGAAAAGTTAAACTAATTTTTACATTAGTATTTACGCCATTATCCAACAAATGCGGTAGTTAAGTACCTCGAGGAAAATTAGCTTAGAACCTCTATTGGTAAATTTGAAAATTTCCATTTTTTTCCGCTACAAAATACTCTGAATGGCTAAACAAAATCATACTTTACATTTCTAAGATCGGTGTATCGAAAGAAAAGACTCATTAGGTGTAGGCTGGAATTGGTATCGATAAAAGTATCATTTTTCTTATTTTTTTTTTTTTTGTTTTACTATAATTTTAATGTACCTAAGCCTATTTTTAAGAAAAATTGTCTTCAAGTCAGAATGTGAAAAATTATTTGGAAAATTTGCTTATTTTAATTTAATTTAATTACAAAAAAACAAAAAAAGAACACCTAAGTTATAATTTAGTGGATATTATTTTCCGAAATCAAATAATAACGTACAATTAATTATCTTCATCACTGAATTGTCATTTTCAACCATAAGGTCTCTGTTTCAACTGATTTGTAAATATGGTATTGATTAACTACCTTTGCATTTTTTATGATGGGGCAACGTCGAACATAGGAAATCTAAAAATACAAAATAATTACTTTAGTGAAAATAGATAAGTATTTTTGAAAAACTAGACATGTTCCAGTTCTAAACATGTGACAATATCGTCAGAAAGATAAAGTATATTATGTCGAAAAACTGATTGTCACTTCTCGCAAAAAATGTGAAAATTCTGTAAAGGTAACGTTAAAAGAGGTGTTTGAAAGGCGATACCAACCCTCTACAAGTTAACGTAATAAAAATGTGAAAATTTATACAAATATAAATTAGCAAAATCTTTAACAAAATATCGAAAATTTTCCAACTAAATATAGAATCTTTATCTCTACGTATTATAAAATGCTAGGTAATACAAACTGTTGAAAACGCTGTCACTTCAGAACTACCGGACGTATTTGCATGCAATTTTCTTGAAGAATTAGCCATCATAGAAGTCCTTAACAGCCTTTTGATAAGAATTTTTACCGTTAATTGTAAAAACAGAAAACAGTCAAAACATTTCTTGTAAAGAGCGAAATCAAATAAAAGAAAATTGAAAAAAAATTCTCTTTTTTTCTTTATCTACTGGTTGATGAGGCAGATATTATTCTATATATATATACATATACATATATGTATATGTATGTTCAAAAACTTTTTCAAAAATATAATCAACACACGAGTAAACTAATAAATCATTTCTCCAATTTTAACCAATTCTTGAATACTCTACCCCCCAGTTTCCTGGAATACAATTTAATTAAAAAGAGGTACCCTTTGACATGGTAGCCAATTATAAAGTTGCTGCTAAATGCAATGCACAAAAATAATCGTAACCTTGCGCCGTAAATAGGACAGTAGATACCACAAGCAACATTGGAAACTTGCTTTTTTCCAACAATTTTTTGTTTTACTATTTTCTCTCAAACTACTGAATCATCTGGAATCAAACTATTATCAGAACTGATACTTGTTATATTTTATCACGATTATCTCATAAAAATTTCAGCTCTATTCGTATTTATAGTTTTCTATGAATCCTGGAATAAACATTTTTACAGTAATTGTCTGTTGGAAGAAAAAACAAAAGAGAATATCAAGTAATTGGTCGAAATTTCTTTTGTTCGATCTAATTCGGTGAGATGTTTTCATTTTCTTTTCACCTTCTTTCATTCAGTGAGAGTGACATATTTAATCGACGGTGAAAATTCAACAAACTTCCACCAAACAAGAAAAAATAACTATTAAGTATGTGAATAAAATTTGTTTCTCTTGATACATAAAATCTAGAAAATATGTTTCTTACCGTTGAAATGATTTCATACAAGGCTTCAGCTTGAATTTTGACGAGGATCTGGGTCAGATATTATAGAAAAGATAATATTTAATTAATAGATACCTACTTATTCCCTCATACTTTTCCTAATTATTCAAACCATGCATCTCCTTTCATCAGTAAAAGGGATAGAACAATTTGACATAAAAAATAAATAGCCCTAAAATGTTTCAGTTTTCATATCAGAGAAATTTTCACTATCTATTAATATTTCCTTCCAACGACCATAAACTGTTTTTCAAATATATATTTGAGAAAAAAAAAAAAAAAAACTGTTTTTCATATTCAACGGTTTTTTCGCGAATTTTGTCTGACCTTACAACAATTAAATATCAAAAAAATGTAATTTTACAAAATATTTTTCCGAAAATATGATCTTCGAGTGCTTGATAATCGTAAGAATGTTTCTGTAAAAATCAATGGTTTTTTCATTAAAAATTTATTTAATGACACAAATTAGACATAATTTTTATTCCGGTCATAAATTCAAGCAACATTATGTAATTGCAAATCAGCGAAATGCGAAATAAGTGAAGGAAGAAGTTCGTTAAAAAACACAAAACAATTTAAAATACATAAACCATACCGTAGGTAGTTAATATTATTCTACTTAAGTTATACAATCTACATTCGTAGGTATACGTTCCAATATACAAAATCTTTTACACTTAGGCCTATATATAATTTACATGATATTGATAAAAGTAAATTTTCATTTCTGTGTGTATAATTTTTTCAATTCAGCCATTATTTCGAGAATAATTTCTGAAAGAACTTCAATCTAGAAAAGATTAAGTATGAGTGAAAAATATTTGGAATTTTTTTCAGTTGGCAGCTTTTTATGTAGATTTCAGAAAAAAAACTATTTGCTTGAAGCTAAGAATAAAAATTTTTAAAATACTTGATTTTGCTTACATCACTATATCACCTAATTTTAAAATCTACCCAACAAGGGAAAATGTTAATAGCTCTTTTCAATGTACAAAATTCTAAAGTAGTATAATAATATGATGTTTTCATTAGAAATAAAATATAATAGTATTATGAAATTTTAGATAGGTATATGATTAAAAGGAAGTTGAGAAAAAGGTTTTATTTTTATTTTATGTGAATCTCTTGAAATTTAGCTAGGTACCATTTTAAAAATAACTTGAAATTTAATAAGAGAAGTATTGAAAATTCGTGTTTTTGTTGTTAATAGACACATACTTAGGTACTTTAAAAAGTTGCATTTTTCGATAATTTTCATCCGAAGTTCTGTTTAGGCTTTACCCACAAACAGAAAACAGCTGAAGGTCAGAAATAACGTTGAATTCAAATAAACTCTTATCTTCTCCTCGTTTCATAAATAAATAATCAACTTTTGTTTCCATGAATCTTTTTCTACGCACGAGTACAAACTGCAGACATCGATTCAAATTTTCACGAATCACGATTCCAACTCAAAAATAGCTTATCTCTTATTCTGTTTGCTAATTTTTATTCATCAGTTTAAAAAAAAATTCAATACCTATCGTCATTCTCCAGAATAAGAGTCGAATTCTTTGATCAATAAAATTGAAATGGTTCGAAGTTGAGAATACAATTATCTCAAAAACCTTCCTACTCACAAACTGTATCTTAATTAGACGAAAATTTTAAACGCCAAGAGCCACATAAAGAGGAAGTGGGAGGATTGGACATTCCCTTTTGGCCCAACCAGTTGTAAAAATTGGAAGAAGTAGGACTTGATTTTTTTTTTTTTTTTGCTCTACAAAATGACTTTTTTTTACCAAAATTATAATATTTTTAGGGCCTGTTGGCAAAATTGACTAGTTGCACCCCCCCCCCTTAATAACATCACTTCACTCGAAGAAAATAAAACCCTTATACGTGTTACAAATATTGTATAAAATTGCTTACAAACTTGAAATTATTTCGACCTAACTCCCAATGAATTAGTTTTCTTCAAAAAAATCGATGAATTTCAATTACCTGATCGAAGAATATGTTACAAATGTGTTTTGAAACACACATGAATGCACCTTTTCTTTTCAAACAAAGAAAATCTCGTTCGTGTATAAGCAGCTGATAACAAAAAGAAATCCAGAACTGTGACAGTTCTCTTCCAAAGATGTGAATTGGTTGAAACGAACGAAATATCAACGATGATTATAAATTACTAATTACTATACTACAATAATACAATAAGTTAGGTAAGTACCAAAAACTACTCGTTATTTGATACAATTATACGAGTAAAACAAAAACATCGTCTTAACATTAAACTTTAATCAAACAAAAGCATGAATCTCGTTACTAAGAAGGTCAAAAAATGGAAATGTAAGACGATTTATATAACACCTGACGTGAGGAGAAGAAAAAAAAAGGAAAAAATTGGACAATTACCTATACTTATTATGTATATACAAATTATTAATCCCCAATAAAGTTGATTCTTCTAATATTCGGAGCTACACTAGCAAAAAAGAGAACAAAAAATAAAGGGAAGAAAAATGCAGACAGCCATCGACAACCTTATTTTTAGTAAAGAAAAAGATTTTTTACTGTTTTTTTTTTTTTTTTTTGAACTTATTTAGTTTTGTTGTTTTTTAAAACTGTATTGCTCCTTGGATTTCCGATAAGTTAAGGTATTTTCAAGGCTCTTCGTCACATTTGTTCGAATTCTTTCGTAAATTCACGGTGGCTGGATCTCGTCGTGTGTCGCTGGTAGTAACTTCTGCGTAGGTTGGATCGAAAAAGAAACGATAAGTAATTGCGGCGAATGAACTGCCGAGCAGAGGTCCAACCCAGTAAACCTGAAAATATATGCGATGTTGTTAAAACGTTAACAGTACCTATCAAAGATAAATGTGCAAGAAATGATTGAAAAATGTCTTGGTAGACATGTAAGTATAGGTAGGCACCGAATTTCGTTAATGATAATGAATATACAGAGTAATTTGTAAGTAGTTTCTGAAACCTGAAATAATGGTACAATTGAGTACGACTGAGAAAAAACTTCCACTTAATATATTATGGCCTATCTCCAAAACTTACGTAGCTAGAAAGGGGGATTCCCTGGTAGCTCCTTCATTACGAGATGTTGCGCAATTTTTCATACATCAGTGCTTTGAAATTGTTTCAAGTAAATTTTTTTTTTTTGTCGTACCTAATAATCGCGGGTAAACAATTTGTATCGTTCCTGGACCATGGATTCAAAATTTACCAATAATAGGAAAATTCTAATTTTTATTTTTTGTATCCCCTTTGCCAGGTAAAATTTTGAAAATAAATTTTGAAGACTTTATGTGTGAAAAGTTGATTTTTGATGTATAAACGTCTTAGCGCTTGGTCTACGATAGCCGCTGTCATAGCTCTGCCCACGAGTCCCCTAAGCACTAGCAATGCGCAGGGAACTGGCCACAACTGGAAGATACTGGGCTCAGGCGTCGCTGTTCAGTTGTTGTCTGAACACAGAGGCGAGAGCTAGGTGTGTGACAACGACTTATTTTATTGTCCTTGTGACGTTAAACCAACTATTGTAAACTCCTACCACTACATGGTAGCAGAGCAATAGCGTTCCCCCTGGACCTCTGGAACTGTTAGATTTCATGTTCTCACAAAATTATGTTTCATCTGGGAATTTTAATCAATAAAAAACTACGTTTTTTTGGCCCAGAAAACGGTTCTATGAACTGAAAACACAGTAGCTTCCACTCAGAAATATTTTGGATAAAATATGTCTGCCCTAATAGTTACTGGTCCTACGTAATTTGACATGAAATTTCGACATTGACTTGAAATGATATCGAATACATGGACTGATATTAGCCTAAAAGCGGAATTAAATTCCGAACAAAAAACAGTAATATTATTGGAAAAAATATTCCCGTATCTAAAATACGCAAAATGGATGGTAGGTAGTAATTCTACTTGAAAACATTCATCGTATATAATACGTCTAATGGCCGAGGAAAAAATAATCAGCATTATTTTTCCACCGCCCCCAGCGATATATTTTGTCTTCACTATTAAATAGCACGTAAATATATTGTCGATCTTCAATCCTTTTGTCAAGCAAAAAAGCATTCGAGATAACAGAAATAAATTTTTCATTGTATACCTCTCTCGACTTTGTATGTTTCTAGGAAACGAGAAAAAAAGAGGCAAAAAATCGTTCGAATTTACAAAAAAGACGTAAAAAATCACGATCAGCAGCAATGTTTCATCGGACAAGCTTCGACAGGTCCGCTGATTCACACGATACATCGTGTGATTTACCCATGCCTCACTCACACGAACACAATTATCCTCGCGAAATACACTAGTACACTCACACAAACAGAGTTTGATGCAGTGAGCTGCAGATGCAGCGACGGCTTACACATGTGCACAACGAATGGTTCAACAACACGTTCTGCACAGTATCCCTATGAATTCAACCCCGAATGTCCATTCACCTTTTTTGAATTATACTCAACATTGTTGCGCTAATTAAGTTTAATTATATGCGTAAGTGCCGTCTCGTTTTTATTATTTTTCTTTTATCTTTGTTCGTCTCATTTGTCCGTGATTTTAATTATCACCGCAAATTCTAACGCATCACCACTTCATCACAAATTCGTCATCTAAAGTGCCACCATATTTGCAACTTTTGTCATCTCCGAATTTGCGCCATCTTTTTTCTCAAATTTTTGCAAATTTTGCGATTTTTACCTTTCCCCCCGGGAGTTTAGTGGTGTAGTTTTCAATCTTGATACCACCACATAGCCCAGATATCAACGGTAAGTACTTTGAACATTTTTTGAATCCTTAAACTTACAGTTTTTCAAAGTCCCGATATGGTAGAGGCAATTTTAATTTTTGTAAGCTATTCTTACGCACAAATGTAAATTTTACATATTTCTTCTTGTTTCCTATAGTAAATATAGCAATATTGTGATTCTCTTCCTAAAATTCACAATTTTAGTCATTATTTAATAATGTATTGGGACTCTAAGATCGCTTCACGGTCTTAGCCTACAATAATTTTAGACGTAATTAGTCATTACGAGTGCATTTTTCACGTTTCAATAATCACTTATCGCCCCATGGTCACACCAAAATATTTTTTTGGAAATACCTGGAAAAATAGGTGACTGTTGAAAACACTTGTGTATATTTCATGTACAAAAATGTCTTTTTGTCCACGGGTCACGCCCAATTTTTCGTTTTTTCTAAACACTTGGAAAAAATTTATACCTACATGAAATAGTAAATAATTTACGAATCTTTTATTCAACCTTTGATCATAAAAATTTATGGAACATCAAATTCGTACATGCAATACGTCAAAATTATACTGTAATTTGAATTACGCCCCGATATTTTGTTTATCATACGCAAATACAATACGCGTAACCTTGACATTCATCGTAACAAAAATTTTCGTGTCAATGACATCGTTTGTAACTAGGTCAGTAGTACAAACTTACAAACAATCCCCTAAGATGTTAGGGACTCATAATTATTTCAAATTTAATTCTTTTTCTTACGGAAAAATTTTCGTAAATAATTACGCAACATTAATTGAATAAATCTACGATTTTTTCTACAGATGTCTTAGAACATAAATAAATTCAAATTTGTTTTTGTTTCCTATTACCATAATAGCAACTTTTTTCGTGTACTTGTTTACAGCGCGTAATGAGTCAAGACACGTCCCCCCTGACCACCTCGCAAGGTGCTGACGACATTGATAAAATGCTCAATCCAGATACTTTATTGAGGGAGGAGGAAAATGCTAATCCTCAACCTCAATTGCAACTGCAACCTCAACCACACCCAAATCGGACCCACCCATGCCAACATGGTGAGATGAGGTAGACAAAGACAAATGTCAGCATCAGGCGGATGCCATAAATCCTCGACAAACACCTGTTCAGTGGGTTGATGATAATGGGAATCCCATTCCACCACCCACACGCACGCAGCGTGCGCCATCAACCTCGAGTTCAACGACGGATAGCATCGAAGAGCGAAACCAGTTCATAGTGACCATCAAGGACTGCGAGGAATACATGTGTTACCTTGAGGACCTGCTCAACACACCTGTAGCTCCTGGACTTAATTACGACCATATCCTAAATGAAGATTCAGCAATTAAGGCCACAGTCAACGATCTAGTGTTCCCGCCTTGTGGCCTTGGTAAGGACATTCTTCTCGATACTCGTCGCTACAGAAGAAAGTTGCTGGTACTGCAGGGTCGCATCCAAACCAAGTTTGGCAACCTCAGTCCTTCTCAACCTGTACAGCCAGTATGCCAAGGGGGTAACTACGATGTCAGTCAATGTGACGAAGAACGCCGTAAAGAGGAGGAGGAGTGCCTGACTAAAGAGGCACTAATCAGTGAACTTGTACCACAGGTCTGGGATGCGTTGGAGCAAGTGGCCATTGATTGGACATCATTGACCTCTTCTGAACAACGTGTTCAGGAGCTGCGGTACAAGATTGCAAACAAGCATCAGATGGATTCAGAGGAATTCATCAAGAAGTTTGTCACTGAAGGTGCCTCCCAACCCAAACAGCCTAGTTTGCAAGCCGGTGGAAGCAAGCAGTCATTGTCTCGTTCAAAACGACTGTACGGCATCGTCACAGGTAATAACAATTCATTATTATCAAAACATCAGTCACTCCCTACCCTTCCGTTAGGCGAGGAAAGAATTGAAGGAGAACCCAGTCCCAAAAGGACTTGTTCAGAACCCCCTTTAATCCCCCCTCAAACACTTTTGACATCTAACCCCTCATTAGAAATAGTGCATAGGGAACCCATTCAAAATTTATTGACATCGCTTAACTCAGCAGATTTAAATAAATGGCCTGAAGTACCGATGGATACCGATGTTATCATTGAAAAACCCAGTAATCCTAATTACATTCCAAAATGTTGGGAACACTATTCGAACAATCAAATTGATATTGGATTTGCGAACTTAAAACCCCCCAAATTTTATTTGGAAAAATGGGATGGTGATATTCTAGGATATCCCGGCTTTATCAACGGTTTTAATAACTATGTTAATAAACGGAACGATATAGCCATACCCCAAAAAATAAATCTTCTCCATGGCGCTCTACTAAAATTTTTAGTCAAAAAAATCAGCCATTTTTCTCCAGATAACATAGGATATGTACAGCAACTGAAATTTTTACACAGTCGATATGGAGACAAATCCAAGATTTAAGCTGAAATGTGGCTAAAACTAACTGCATATTCTACGAAAACTAATGAAATTACGTCAATCCTTGACGCGTTAGATACTTTGACTGTCATGGTTGACAAATATCGTTTGGTAGCCAACATCATAGATGAGGAGCAGTTATTTAATATAATTGTCAAAAAATTCCCCCCTGGCTCTCCCAATTGAACCAAAATTTTTCACAACCTAAAGGCAGGAGAAATTTCACAATCCTTTCGCAAGAAACAGACCCAGCCCCTCGAAGAAAGAATAAATCTATTCCTCGTAGACAATATAAAAGGCGTCAATACAAAACAGAAGAAGATGACTCACATCCTAACCCTTCTGCTGTAGATCCTGATGGAAGTCAGTACATCCAGATGCTGTCTGGACAACAAATCCCAGTGGCCATGGTTCAACTGGCGGAGGTGCCCCCAACACCCTGCATATTTTGCAGAGGGCAGCACCATTCACACCTTTGTCGTGTGAAAAAGTACGTTGGAGTCACAACGGGCACATTACTTCATATTCAAGTTATGCAACTGTTGTAGATATACGCACCCCAGTACGCCAGTATGTCGAATCATACCTCCAGTCCACTGCAGGTGGTTCCAGTGTGCCAGCACTGAACATTACCCCATCACTCCAGGCCGTGTGGATGCATGGATAGAGTACCTTTGGGAGTGCAAGAAGTACTTGCCAAAAGGTAACTTTAATAGTAGAAATACTAATCAGGATGTAAAAATTCCTGGCTTTAATCCACATAAACCTTTACAGACGATCCCAGCTACCATCATAGAGCCAACCGTTGAGATTCAACGCAACGAATCTAAGGATTCGAACGAAGGTCAGCCAGTTGCTGGGACTCTAGTATTAAGTTAGTGTTTTACATTTTTTAATACTAGAGATAAAGACGCTCATTTTTTGACATTTACGTCTTATGTTCTCGCTCCAAACAAACCTGACCCCATAAAAATCAATGGTTTTTTCGATTTTGGCAGTAAGCATAGCTACATGTTCTATTCCTATGCCTACAAATATCTGAAAGATAATCTCTCAGATTATGCGGATATCATAAAATTTTGTGTTTTAGCTGGACAGATGTCCAAACAAATTAGAACACAAAAAGTTAAATTTCATTTAATTAAACATAATGGAACGAAAGTTCTCATGGAAGCTAATACTGTTCCCCACATAACTGATAATTTATCAGAATTTGATTTCGAAGAATTTAAAAAACGGTATTCAAGATACAAAAATATCGATTTCTCAGGTTTGGATCGATGACTTTCTTTACAATTACTTGTTGGAAACAATTACTTGTGGTCCTTTATAAAGCACATAAAGCACTTGTCCCCCACCCTGCAACTAATTGAGACTGACTTCGGAGCAATGTTAGGAGGATTCCTAGGATCTTCCACCAAATGCGACGTATTTGATCCCTCTTTCTTCACATCCCCAGAAAGCATCAAAAATTTTTGGAAATTAGATGTTCTCGGGATTGAGACTTACAATTTAGTTGAAGATGATGCCAAAGAGGAAGCTTTGCATCTATTCTATAAAAATATAGAAAAAGTCAACAATCGATATCGCATACGATGGTTATATAAATATAATTCCCCACCGTTAGTCAATAATCGACAGTTAGCCTACAAACGTTTAGAACGTCAGTTACCTAAACTGCAAAAAGATCCAATCTTCTTTCTTAGATACGATAAGTATTTTCTTTCCCTAGTAGACTTAGAAATGATCGAACCTATCGAAAACGATAGACCAGCTAAGCTGGTGCACTACTTACCACACAAAGGTGTTTACAATCCTACAAAGAGTACCCCACTCCGATTAGTTTTCAACGGATCAGCTAAGTCTAAGAAATCAAATCGTTCCTTGAACGATTGCATGCATAAAGGTAAAGTCATATTAGCCAATCTAGTATCAATGTTAGTCAGTTTCCGTAAAGATCCTTATGCAATAATTGCTGACATAAAAAAGGCTTTCCACCAGATAGGTCTTCACCCCAAAGATAGAGACGTCACACGTTTTCTATGTATTAAAGATCTGAATTTACCTATGAGCTCTAATAACCTTAGAACTTTTAGATTCTGTCGTGTTCCTTTTGGAATAATTTCAACACCTTTCCTATTAGCAGCACTGCTTTTACACCACTTTCGTCAAGTGGATATGGAGTTTCATGATAAGTTCCTCGAACATTTCTATGTCGATAATTTGATAGTATCCGTACCCACGTACGAACAAGCTATAGATCTCTATACCAAATCTAATAAATTATTTAACGACATCTCCATGGAACTGGCAAAATGGGGCACAAATTGTAAACCTTTGAGAAAAGACTTCGATTTGGATTTTGCCCTGACTGAACCACTTATCAAAGTGCTAGGCCTAAATTGGGATATGGACCATGATGTATTATTCATGCCTAACCATAAACCATTCGTAAAACCTTGGACTAAGAGAACATTTCTTAGAGTACTTTCCTCCTTTTACAATCCCAGGCTGGTTTGCTCTAGCATTTGTTCCATCCAGAACGTTTATGAAAATCCTATGGTCCAAAGGACTGAAATGGGACAAACCTATACCAGATAATTTACAAGTCATAGCACAAGACATCCTAGATGACCTTAAAATATGCCCGTCCTATTGTTTGCATAGACAATTCTATGAAGGAACATACGACCCAACTGTTTGCCAACTTCACGTCTTTGTGGACGCTTCTCAAACAGCATATTCTATTACAATTTACATTCGATTCTATAACATAAAATCAAACTGTCATGCAGTTAGATTTGTTATAGGAAAATCCCGTGTAACACCTATGCGCCCGATCACAATCCCTAAATTAGAGTTGATTGCCGCACTTATTGCTGCGAGAGGATTGCGTGCATTACGTAAACCACTCGGTTTGCATAATGTACCCACTTTTCTTTGGTCTGATAGCAAATGTGTTCTCACATGGCTATTAGAAAGGAAAGTCCATCCTCAGTTTGTCAAAAATCAAATCGATGAAATCAAAAGTATACCTTCTGTCGAATATCGACATGTACCATCATCTGAAAATCCTGCAGATGTAGGTAGTAGAGGATCGGCCAAAGACCTTAGCCAATCTAGTTGGTGGACTGGTCCCACTTGGTTATGCCAAGATGAAAAATTATGGCCCAAAACCGATCTTCATATCATTGAAAGTCTTCCAGACACATCCGAAGAATTAGATACTCCCATATTTTGTATTCTGAAAGATGCACTCAATGTCTCCTCTACGAATTCCGATTCTTTATTCATCACCGATGAATATATTTTTCACAAACGTCACCCCGCCAAAATTCAACAAAAGTTGAAGTCCCCTAAAAGCTTAATCCCACATTTCCATATTGACTCACAAACTGATCAATGTGAAGTTATCTTGCCACAACATGAAGTCCTTGCTACAAGATGGACCCCTGATGAACCAAGTTCATCCCAAGCCATTGATTTGTCCACTAAACCTCCAAATCGGAAACGGGAAACACCTTTCGCAACATTTATTCATCCACCAATGAATACTCTGTTCAATATTAATATTGATAAATTCAACACTCTATCTAAAACAGTACGCACCTTCTTACAATGTTTAAGAGCCATACGGCGATTTAGTAGACGTAGAATTAGACGGACTAGGTCAATTTCTCCTTATGCTGTTATGGATTGTACTTTCCATTTTGCTCTTCTTTGCTTCATACACGCGGACCAAAGAAAACACTTTGCCAAATTGTTCGAAGTGTTGGAGAAAGATAAACCCCCTCCGTACGTTTTGTACAAAAAATATCACATTCTCATAGATCCGTCTGGAATTTTGAGAACTGTCAATTATCTTCCAGATATTGAATATGCTAAAGATATGCTATCTCCTATCTTAATGCATCCCAAGTCACAGTTAACTAAGTTAATCCTGATGCATACGCATACCACCAACGTACACACAGGTATGAAATTCACCATTGCTGACTTTAGAAGACACTACTTTGTTCCAAAGTCTCTCAAAGTGTTACCCCCAATTCTAAAGAAATCATGCATCCTTTGCAAGAAAGCCGAAACCCGACCTTTCAAGCAACCTACATTCTCATCCTTACCAGATTTCCGCCTTGTACCATTTGTACATCCTTTCACCTATACAGGCGTGGATATATTTGGCCCGTTTATGGTATTTGATAAATACTTGCCAAAAAAGAAATCCTAGTTGGCTACGCCAACCACTCCACCTTATAAAAAATGGGTGTTGATTTTCACTTGTTTGTCCACAAGAGCTGTCCATCTAATCTCAGCATCGAATCTATCTACTGAAGACATTTGGACAGCGTTTATAACCTTTTTCGCAGATAAAGGCACGCTGAAAGTTATCTTATCCGATAATGCTGCCCAATTTCACCTTCTCTCCTTGTACTTACCCGAGTACTGGACAGCGTTCTCTGAAGAATGGAAAATACAAACTAGCTTAGATGAAAAGGCCATCAAGTGGCACTTCATCCCGGCTAAAGCCCCCTGGTATGGAGGAGTTTACGAAAGACTGATAGGTATTATAAAACAAATATTTTATAAAACCCACGGTCATAACTCTGTCTACAAACACACCTTCAAGGCAAGTTTGAAAGACATTCAAACGATGATAAATAGAAGACTGCTATGCCCATCTCCGGATGTGCTCAATCTGCTAACACTCACGCCTGCACACTTCATGCGAGCGAACTTAGATTACCTAAGCAATCCGATTGACCAATCGACCCAAGATCCTACTCCCACAGCAAAACAGTTGATAGACTCTTGGAAACTTGACCAAGACTATCTTCAGAAAATGTGGCTAGCATGGAAGAGGGAATACCTCCTCTATCTGAGAGATAGACCACCCTCTGCGCTCTCTAACCCAGGCTGCACGGTACTGTTTTTACCTAAGGTAAATGACATCGTTCACGTTTTGGACTATACATCCAAACCCGGTGTCTATAAACTTGCAAAAATCACTGATTTAGATAAATCTTGTGATGGCCAGATCCGTCATGCTCACATAGAATTCTCCAGCAAGAAAACTTCCACAAGACCTATTAAGTTCTTGGCTCCTTTGGAGTTGGACAACAGAAATGTTGATAAATAGATACTTTGTATCAATTACCTACGATACTTTGTATTGATTACCTCCGACTGAATCCCTGATACGACATGAGTAGACTATGACAGACCATTACTGACTTTGGGGTACGCCATAATTGGAAATTATGCTCCTAAAAACGGCGTAACTACGATTTTTTGGCACCCACTATTACTGTCTAGTGCTTTGTAAAAGTCCACAAGTAACAGGTGCCAGAGCGCTTTACCAGCATCTTTGATGTTTAACCGACTCGCTAATTCCTACTATTCCTTTGCAGAAACTGTGATCTTTGGCCACTAACTTCGTCTAATCCTTATTTGTCTCTACTGTCTGGTGGTTGTGACGACTTTCTTCGAAAGTAACGTCTTTACTATGGTTCCTGTCAATCGTCAAACGTTACTTAGTAACGCACATAGTTTAGTTTTATTTTAAGTTTGTTTTTTATTTTTTTTGTCTTTCTTTCTTTTTTGACGATCTCTACCCACATGTACTGTGATTTTCTGTTATTTTTAATAAAGTTGATTTTCATTTTTGTACATGCGTGTCTAATCTTTTCTAGATTTCAGGAGATTCAGCAGAGGTGGCCTCCGAAGGCCACCCAGGCACACCGCCCCCAGTGTTGTGGCTCCGCCCACGAGTCCCCTGCGCACTAGCGATGCGCAGGAAACTGGCCATGACTGGAAGATACTGGGCTGAGGCGTCGCTGTTCAGTTGTTGTCTGAACACAGAGACGAGAGCTAAGTGTGTGACAACGACTTATTTTATTGTCCTTGTGACATTAAACCAACTATTGTAAACTCCTACCACTACAGCGGCTAAATGAGAATTAAGATCGTCAAATTGGCGTAACTAGTAACTCTTACAATTGTAACTCTCATTTGTGTGTGTTACATGATATGTAGATGTGTGATATTGTGGGCGTGCACAATGTGCACACTCACAACCACACTATTATGTTCACACATCAATCCTTTATGAGTATAGCTCCAACGGAACTCACGCCTTTTTTTTTCTTAGTTCTACTTGGTGATATCCACATTTCAGATTTTAGAAACTGCTTATGAATTACCCTGTATAAGAGCAATAACAAGGGAGGAGCGGACTTTGTCTTTTAATTAATTTTACCAAAAAAAAAAAAAATCAATTACTTGATCTTGATTCTCGATGTATTTTTTCAAGTCTATACCCTTTAAAATTTTCATAAGAATAGAATCGCACAACCTATAGTTGGTGTTCACTGGAAACTTAATGCTAATTGCTAGGATGGAACCCTTCTGAAATTTTATTGTTATGCACTGAGATTGTGTGAACTGGTAAGAAGGGTGCTCAAAGTCCAAAGGTGAGTCAAAATTATGTTCCCAAACGTTGATATTCGAATATGAACCTCTAAAGGAAAATAATTTTAAAGAGTACTGGGTATATAATTTTTATTTATCGGAAAATTGAGAAATTTTCATGAGCTGTATGGGAGGGGGAGTGAGAAGATGTCTCACGACCAGTCACACGACCCCCATAGCCTAGAGATGTCGATCGTTTTTTGATGCTGATACTTTTTCGATAATTACCTATATCAACGGAAAAATATCCAGTATTTTCGATATTTTGTTCCTCTCGATATTTCTAGTATCGATAGTCTACCTAATTTTAAAGGTATTCATATCAATACGAACAGAAACAATGTAAGTTTATTGTAAACAAGAGTGTTTTATACCAACTATTTAACATTTCAAGGAGACAGAGACTTGCCATAAATGTCCAGATTCACAGTTAAATCTAATTCATCGATCTCTTTATAGTTTTTATTCCATAAATTTGTTTTTCCAGCCCTTTTCCTTCTTCCCGTTGAATTAATAATGATTTAAAAAAAAAAGTATCAGTGTGTTTTGATACTAACAGTACCTATGTTAATAATCCCCATTCCTAATAGCGTCGATACTGGATATCGATGCATTTTACCAAGTAACGACATCTCTAACATAGCCCAAGATATTCGTAAAATGGACCAACTATTGAAAAAATTAAACGAACTGATGGCCTTTTGTTTTGTTTTTAATCCTAGTACTAAATGACTTTTTTTGTTTTTTTTTGGTAATACGTTGGTAAAATTGCTTTTTTCTTTTCCTTGTTGTAAAAATTGACAATCATACCGCTCTTCCAACACCACATCGCCTCTCGCAGTCCCTATAAATTTCTTCGTATTTAAGTGGCTAATAATTACATATTTTTTATCGACACCAAAATCGCTGCTCAACGCCACGGTCGTTAATTTAATGCAATAGAAAAATACTTGTGTTTCTTATATTGCCTATCACTGCCTTCATTTTGAAGAGTTCGTGACTAGTTGATTATCTACCTATCCATCAGATTGTAAATTTTGTTTTTAAGGCGATCGAAAGTGGCCTTGTCATCCTATACAGAAACAATCCTCTGACGTTTTTTCAACTTTCAATCATTTTCAAAGGACTTAATTGAGAAGCAGATTCATTATACGTATGCTCTCGCTACAAATTAGTTTTAAATTTTTTAATTTCATAACGCATTTCAATTCTTGAAAATTTTCCGGTTTATAATCTTATTTGCGAAGAAACCTGTAACCTATTACTAACCATATTCATTACATGATAACATTACAAAAAGAATATATAGCGTTACCCAATGTTTCTGCCAATACTGGTTATATAAAGCTGGTCCAAAAGTTCGTGCAGGATTTACGCTGCAACCCGAATAGAGAGCCTGTAATAAAACATAAAATATAATTTTACTATATACTGTATTTAATTGTTAGTAACCGTAAAAGAATTAAAATTTAATCTTACGTCCATGAAGATCAATACCTATTTTTATTTTGCAAGTTCAAGGGTCACTTGATTGTTTATTTAATACTACTAAACAGCTGTTTTGATTTCTTAACTAACCCAGATAAGTATGTGAATTTTCTCGGTTTGTTTCTTCTGGATTTATTTATTGAAACGGAAACTAATTGATAAAGATTTATGAAAGTAGGTATCTATACGTATACGTATAAGTATACGTATACTGAACAGCACATACAGCAATAGAAGTAAGTTTCAGATTTTACATAGGTAAATACCTACTGACGCTATTCTTATACCTAGTCCAGTCGAATCTTGTAAAAAAAATTAGCCCACAAAACTTTAATTCTATTGGAGGAAAATGGGAACGTTGGACTAAAATTGCATAGAACCTTTTTTGTAGGAAATTTTATGATTAACAATCAAATTTTTGGTGATAAACACATCCCTCCCCAAAATTTCAAAAGACTTAAAGGATGCAGCTTTTAGTATGTTACTCTAGGAGACCCCCCAACACAGCCCTATATAGTTGACGATTTTATGATAATTTTTTCCCTTTTTTTTTTTATGTTCATTTTAATGAACTATTATAGGCGTTTAGAAATATTTTTTCATTAATTTAAGTTGAAAGTTTTGACCTATGTACAAGGAGACAAAGTTACCAATTAAACTCAGTTGTACTGTACAACAATGAGTCAACTTTACTCTGAAATCAGACCTAAATTCATTCTAAAAAGGCAGAACACGATTATGATACAACTGAAACTGTTTTAACCCTTCACCTCCTATTTTTTAATGTTAGTAACTTCCAAATTCCCCATCCCTAGTTCTGATGGAATAATTTGAAAAGAAATGCCCATTTTTAATTTCCATGAAAATGGGTAGGTAATAGGTATCAATAAAAATTATTCCACTAATTCGTAAAAAAAATACTCCTCACCTTCGTCTACTTAAAGGATCATAAAAGTATTTCAGCACTTCAACAGTCACCATATGAACCAAACCAAGTTTTACCCTCATTTGTTGAACCAAATTTCACTTTCATTTTCCCCCTTGAATCTGCTTCATTCTCTCGCGTAACGTTCTTAATTATATTATGATCACCCACATGAGGATACTTACAAGTGGTAATGCCAAGGCAATGATAACGATACCAAATTTCAGCGGCAATGAGTCGTGTTTGTCCAGATTACGTTTGTCCAAAGCACTGCAGAAAGCCCAACACAAAATGGCGGTTCCGATAATTTCAACCAATACCACTTGCGAAGTTTCAAGATTATCGTCAGGAACTGAACAACAGTGACCAGCATAATTTGTCAAAGACTCACTTGTCGCAGATACTGGTAGTATGGCCTACAAAAGTGAGAAAATGAAATTAAAATCGATCAATTTACCCCAAAAACTTATATCAATAGAAACATAATTATGAGAGGTTTTGTTTGTGCGGGATAAACTCCGAAACTTTTGAACCAATAGCGATGCAGTTTTCATCACTGTGTGGATGAAATTTCCGAACGGGTTTTAAGCTCTGAATTATAATCATTATTAGCTGTTAAGAGTGTGGAGAGGCTGTAACTGTACAGTGATTACGATAATATTCTATTTTCAACCTATTTTACAAGTTGTCGAGGTTTCTTATGGCACCTAGGTCGAACATAATTCGTTTTAACATCGAAATGTTTTTGTTTCCCAGCCACCACATTTGCACCAAATTAGAGGTATAAAACAATTATATTATATTTGTATTTATTATTTATGAAAAACACCGATGTTTATATGTTTCCTGAAGTGCTGAATTCGAATTTGAGATTAATTTCATGACTGAACCGTCCCCTGGCCCATTTCGTTCCCCAAAATGTGACACAAATCCTCTTCTTTTTTTTTTTAAATAATATCAAATCTTAAAAACCAAATTCGTCGTTTTGAAATTCGAATATACGTTTATAAATATATGTATAAAGCAAGATTTCCTGTAATTATTCATTCAAAAGATATTTAAATGTTGTAATTTTATATAGCAACATTTTTTAACATTCAGTGTTTCCCCAAAAAATAGTTTTCCATTTTCGAATTGTGATACTGGTTATATTTTTCTGATGAAGCAGTATATTATACGTATATGCATCTGCAAATATCATCCATGATACGTTAAGCTGAAAATAACCTTGCTGTGGTGTATGAGGAATGAACAATAATGAAAGGAAATAATCACCGTCGTAGCTCTATGGTGGCATGGCGGTTGACTTTCCCCCAAATAATTTGAAATTGGCCAAAAAGTTGAAAAGTTTGAAACTAGTTGGAAAATTTATGATTTTGTAGTGTTTTTGACTTGAAAAAATTGAGTAAAATAAAACTGAAATAGGCTACAGAAGAATCAATATGCTGTAGGTATACCAGTTGTCTTTAGGCCCCGGAGATGATTTTTAATGACCTGAAAAAGAATTTACAATGGAGAAATATTAAAACTTAATTTCTTATATTCCTTTGTAATAGTAATGAATTGTTTTCACCTATAGTGTTTTTAAATCAAGGCCAAATCTAAGAAGGGGTTCCGTGTGTTAAACACCACCCAAAGCTCCAAAAAAACCGACTTAAATACAAATTTTAGACCCAAAAAACATCTAAAAAATTTTTTGCGCTTGCTCCGATTGAAAAATTGTTTTCCCCCGAAACATCGCTTAGAAACAAAACCTGGATACAGCCCCTTTTGAAATTTAAATTTTTAATTGGAAGTTGGTGATTACACTTTAATTCATTTTACTTATTTCTGATGGGAGTTATATCTACAACCTGGAGGTTTCCAATGTCACCCCTTCACAAAGATCTAAAAAAAAGCTATTTTTAAACATAAGTGTGGGTATTGGCTAATACCCACCAGAAGGTAGCCAAGACTTATACTAATGGCGTCGGCTGTGTTGCATGTTCTCTCTCAACTTACAATGGTAAGAGGGTGCCAACCCTTTTAATGAGAGAATCATAAACTGTAGGCAATTAATCATATGGCGTGTGCGGGTATATACGGGTGTACCCGCTCACTGTGTCAGTGAGTGGCGAGGAACAAATGTCTTGCCACTTCACGCCATCTGCCAAATGCCGCGTCATTAGCCGCGGCTTTGTTGTATACATCAGCTAAACGGAGAACGAATCTATATTTGATGTAATAAGTAGTTTGTCTGTTTAGCCTATGTAACGGCGCTAGGTTAGCGGCTAAACAGAGTACAAATACACGTTGCTCTGTTTGGCCGCGCCTATGTATTATTTTAGAGTCCATAGACTATTAGTAGCCGGCAGTAATGGACCGGGGCAAACGTCTATCGACGGAGGCCGAGCCTCAAATCCCTACGGGGTGAAACCCACAACAAGAAATACTTGTAAAATTGAATTGTTTTCCTCATTAATAACCTCCCCACACAAAGATGAATAGTGCATGAGGCACCAACATTAAAAATTGTTTATACCTTTCTTGTTCCATGGCTCGCTGGCCTTCTCCAAAATTCTATATTTATCATTGGGCATCAGGAGGTTGAATACCACTGTTAAACACCATATAATTATTTTTTTATTGATTGAGTTGGACATTTTGGTTGTTAGTTGGAAAATTTTGGTATTTACCCCCACAAAAATTTTGGCTTACTACAACTCTGGAGATAATATGATTGAACAAAAGTACTGTATTAATAAATATGACAAATGGACAAAAATAACACAGCACAGTTCCATGATGTGAAATCAGTGTAGCCACTACATCTACTTTCAGTAAAGAATCTCTAACCTGAGTAGATGCATGTTGGAAACATGGTCACCCATCCAGCTGATATGGTATAAGTGGTACTTAAGATTGGTAGAGTGTATCAAAACTGTGCCCCCAGGTGGGTAAAAACTTCGCTCATTTCTACCGTATTAGTATTCCCTATATTTGGCCAACCCGAAAGGTTACTTGTCAACAAGTGACATCATCGACAACCTCCAACTAGCATTGTCAACATATCCGTCATTTTTGAGACAACCATACCATGGCTCCACAGAATTGTCCACTGACCAGAAAATTTCTTTGAACCATCTAATTATAACATCTTTTTGGATCAATATAGCGTTAGTGGCGCTATAATGGTGTCGTAGCTCTTCACCTAAACAGTGCCAGGTTCAAATCCCAGCTGGCCCAAAGTTTTGGAAAAAATTTTTCTTTTTTTTTCCAATTTTTCTTTGTAAAATGGTTTGTTAAGTTCCCCGATATTTTTTAATGCTTTCAAGAATAATTATTTTTAAATTAGACATGTTTTTAGTTACAATGAGTTCAGATACTAGAATCACTCAGTACTAGGTTCACTCATTGCATAGGTGGTAAGATCTTTCAGCCAGATGCGGGGGCTGGTCCATGGTATGCCACTAAGAAGGCGACAAGAGTGGGGGATAAAGCGGGTAGGGCTAAGCCCCACCTCCTGGAGTTCACCCTGCCATTGCCAACATACAAAGTGGCATACCTTGACCAAGGCCCCCCACATCATACAAAAGATCCCTCCATCAGTACAGTACTGTCATCTACTGTGCTCGCTAACACACATGAAAAATAGTAAAAAATAAATAAAAAAAGATATTTTTCATGATTCAAAGAAATTTTTCTGTCAGTTGACGATCCTAACTCCACCAAGGGGCTTGATATGTACTGTAACTACGGCGCTATCTATTGAATGCTGACTGAATCATCATATTTAAAATCTCACTACTAAATGTTATAAACACGATCTCCCATCCAGATTATGAGACACAAATTCTGCCCTAATTTCAATTCAGTGTATTAAAACGTTGCCTCACAGTTGGTACTAACTGGGCTCATTTCTGTCCATTTAAAATGTTACGGTACCCTAAAGGTAGAGGAATTTGTGTGGAGCGTTAAAAGTACCTACTAATGTGTTATAATCACCTACTATTTGTTATCCTTGGGAAGCTAAAACGGGTTTAGTGTGAAAATTGAGTAAAAATTAGAATTCGGTACCTACATCAAAAATCAATCCACTTAAAAAATTTAAAATTGATACATATGCTCTTCTCCTTTAAGCCCCAAAGAGATTCAAAAGCGGTTCCTTTACATAATGCACGTAACATAATTTCGCACATATACGTTTTAAACCCTTTTAAACGGCACCAGGTTGATTAATATTAGTCCAGAAGTTTGAGAGGCATTATACTTCCTTGGAGGGAGCAAAAATGGTTTATTAAAGATACAGATTTTGTGGCTGTTTATCTATAACTTAAAAAAAACACCTACGTTATTACACACATCAGGGTACTGCACTACTGTATAATCGTACCCTCAGACATACAGTAATTATACGTAACCTACGCAATAAATTGTCATTTAAAATAAGTCGTGGTCTTAAGTTCACTTTGTAATGGTAGAAAAATTGATAAAACGTTAGGTCGAAAGATAAAAATTGGGTGAGCGAGCGGAACAAAAACCAATTATACTAAATTTGATGAAGTCTTGACAACTTTTTGACGTATACATTCGTTACCATTTATGCGCGTGCTAAAATAAACGTTAAAATACCTACCTATAGATAACAATAAGTAAGTTGAAAAAAAATTTGAATATTTTTGCTGGCATATTGGATGACCTCGTTTACTCATATGAATGTGAATAGAATCGAAATCAGAAGTTAACAATGAGACTTCATAGAGTGTTTTAATAAATTCAAAAACGTATCGTGGACTCTTACCCTAACAGAATTAGCGGTGGATTTACGCTTCTTAGGGATATTAAGCATTTTGTTTATCAAGTGAGGCAAAAAGTCGCCTCTTTCTTTACACATTCCCGAATAAAATTAAAATAATATTATTTTGCTTGATTTGAAAATTTATTACAAAAATTTTTTGAAATATCTAGCTCAAATTTTGGTTTTTCTTCAATAAACCGGCGACTAACTGAAATTAGAAAGAACAAAACTACGTGGCACATTATTTCGTAAATTTTACTTTACTTACCCTTGTCAGCGAGTATCCAAATGTGGCTCCTAAACACTGCGCTATAGAGTAGAAAACAAACATTGGAAGAGAAATTTGGCTGAGGATAACTGCAGCCAGAGACAGAGCTGGGTTGATGTGAGATCCACTGATGTGCCCAAATAGCTGGAAAATATGAAACATATATTCGATTATCTTCAATATTTATAGATTAAATATATATATACACTTTTTTTTTCGAATAAGTCTTTATTTGTGTAAAACCGAGTACATTCTTCCTATTTTTATCTTTACCAATATTACACACTATACAAGTAGGTTTTTGGTTTTACGCTCAATCTTGACTGATTCAGGCCTCTTCCATTTTGTCATAATTTTCTATTGCTCGCTAAGTACCTTAGACAGTTTTTTCCCACTTCCTACAATTTTTCTGATAACTTCGTTCTAAGTGGGTACTTTGGTGGCCCAAAAATGCATCATAACAGAATATACGGGACATACCTTCAGCTCGATTTTGACTAAAAACAATAGTTTCCCTTCTCGTGTAGATCCACATAAGTGGACAAAATATCATGAATATCGGATGAGAATTTCGACCAGTGCCGATTAAACATGCATACGTATAGATAATTATATTATATTGATATAGGTATTTACATACGAATTTCAGCTAATAGTGCCAAAATTTTCATGAGGACATGAGACGAAAAACGAATTTACCCCCAATCCTAAGTCTTAGTACAAGATCAATTTTAATATGCAGATTTTCTTTAAAAACCCCACACGAAAATTAGAATTTTCAAAGACGATTTTACCGATTTCTGATTTTCATTATTTGGGACATCATATACATACAGGCATGAAATGTGATATATTGACTACATTTCTTCAGCTAAACATCTCAACGTCTGTATTGATTTTCAATTTCCCAATAAGAGAACAATGCTGATGGTTATGATTTCGACAAAACACACGTTTTTATCAACCCTATCTCAGGTGAATTTTTGTTTGAATGTTGTTTCGTTAGCATTTAAACATAAAGCTAATGGCATCAAGTTATGCTTTAAAACTTGGAAACTTCACTTAAGGTTTCATTCAAACTATCTGTGTACATTCATACTGCTTTCAAGTTTCATTAGGCTACGACTCATTTTCATCACTTAACAACTTCTTTAACTGGGCTTAAACTTTGTTTGCCAATTGAAAAAAAAAAAAAAGAAAAAAGTCTAATAACCTTATTTCGTTAGCCTACATTAATTCATTGTTTGATAGCTACCATCCATTGAGAAAAATGAAGTAGATTTTCTAACTAAATTAAGTTTCAATACGAAGAAAAAATTGCTTAGAATCGCCAAATGAAAAATGAAACTATTATGGGTGGTAACGACTGCCAAAAATTTTTTCGCAAAAACAACAACAACAACAACAACAACAAATGAGTAACGAGCCTGAAGCGTTCTATTTTTTCCATCCTAGTATAAGTTGTGCAATTATTCTATTAGGATGCGATAATGAGATGTAAAGCAAGGCTCTATTAGATGAATTTTAACAAAAACCATACACAATATATACCAGTCTGATATCTTCTCATTTATAAAGAACGAGTGGGGGCGTAGGCATAATGAAAACGCTTTTGGAACGAAATTCGTTTGTTGGTCGTTTTTTTATTATACGTTTGTAGTCCAAGAAAACGAACTTCTCCCAGTTAATAATAAAGTTGGTAGAGTCTTAAATTGCATCAGTTTACGAAAAATAAACGAAGAAGAACATCGTCAAAAATTTAAAAAAAGTAAAATATTATTTCCTAGTATTTTTTTTTTATGATTCGGAAAAAATGTTACCTTCTGAAGATAATTACCGAATTTTTATTTTGCTTTAAATTTAAATCACTATGTAAACATTCGAGAAAGAAAAGTTGAGAAAGTTCTAATTTTAATCCTTGTCAAAAATTGCCACAAATACAAAACTCCGAATTTCAACACTAAAATACAATTAAGGTGTGGATGAAATTACAAGTCGACGTTAACAAATCATAAACGTACCTACACTAACTTATCTGACTCTGGGATCTGAGGTATGTCGATTCGTCAAAAACTTCCTAAATTTTCTGAAATATGTCGATAGCGGAAAAGAAGAAAATTATAACAGCCTGAATACACTAGCTGAGGCTTCGTTCTATTCCTGCTATAAAACAACCCGGAAATCCAAATATTTTGGACTGTAATTTTTCTTCCGCAGTGTCATAATCGATTCAAAAAATCAAAATAATGTTGTTTTTAATTGAAAATTTTTGGAGGAAATTTTGTATAGGTATTTATTCCGACGCCACTGAAACCTACCTACTTTTTGTTTTCGTGGCAACACCGATTATGCTCTCACTTTTCTTTATTTCTTATCGTTAATCCTGTTGTATAATATTAATAACAGAGAAACGAATCTGAAGAATGTATATTATGAAATACTGGACAATATGATTGTGGAATTTCAGTCCAAAAATTTTACCACCCTTCCGGAGATAAATGACTTTTAATCGTGAAAACAACTTAACATTATTATAATTTAAAATAAAATTTTCAGACAGTATTTTAGATGCAGAATTAATTACTCAAAATTTTTAATAATACTTATGACAGATCCCAAATTACAACTTACTTAAAATCGAATAGATATATAAGTCTACCTACTCTGTAATAATACTTATACATATATACAAAGCTATACACAACATTTTATATTTGTTTATTTTAGCTAAATAGTATATTTCAAACCTTGTTGAGGAAGATATTTTTTATAATTAATGATCAGAAAACAACAAAATCATAAAAACAGAACCATTAATAACTGCTAATTTTAATTTTTAGCAATTTCAAAAAGAAAAATAATCAAAATAATAGTACAGAGGTTCAAATATGAGCATTTATATAGCTCGGAAATTTCTCACTCATTACTCTCAATTTACAAACTTCTCTCATATGAAAATCCTCACTTTTGAACCTTGTTGAGGAAGATATTTTTTATAATTAATGATTAGAAAGCTACGAAATATTAAAATTCTATCATAATGACGAGTCTTTCACAAAAATTATAAAAAATGGAACAAAATATCAACTTCCTCATTGTGGCAGATTTAATGTTTCATTCAGAAAGTGTAACCTCTATTACAATGAAAAGTAAACGTGCTTCCATGTGAAAAGATTCTTTACATTTTTACATAGAGGCGCATTCATTTACATCAAGATTACATTCATTAATGATAAAAGCTACTTTTCACTTGCAAAATGCCAGGGTAAACATTGACTTTCTGATTACGTATTATATAAACAAATATACCTGTAGTAACTACCTCTTTACAACTAGGTTTTGTAGCACAGTTGGTATGGTGAAAGCTTGGTATCATCTAGATATCGAACTCATATAATTTTACATGGACAAAACTTGAAGCCAATTGCCGCCATTTTTGAATTGGGCATAAGTACCATATAATACACGGGTGGGATAGGATTTTCAAGTCAAATTATATTTTATATGAAGTAAATTGCATTTATTTTGGTTTTAGATTTATAATATATTAAAAATAGATGCAATGAGGTAGATTCACCTATAGGCCTACTTCCTGATAAAAAATTCTTTTGTTCAAAAATAAAAATATTATATTATTGTTTTATTACTTACATTGTTAATATGTAAGTACTTGGTTCACTGAGTTTGCTTTGATGTAGAAATTAGAAAAATGTTGTTAATTTAATTCAAGCTGGGGAATTTCATAAATATATTTTTATAATGTATCTTAATTCTCGAGAATAAAATTAAAGATTACAACTATAAACTCATTACTTCATTAGTTCTAACTCATAATTCATAATATTCATACACAGCCTAGGGCTACCAAAATTCATTAATAAAACTTTATTTATCCATTAATTTTAGCCAGGAAAATTTTTCATCATTCGTTATTATCACTTACCTACTGCGCTGATGGATAAATTTAGATGTTCATATTTCTGTTCAACGAATTTTCTCAAACTTGGGACCTATCCAGATAATTTTTTGTACCCAAAAACCCCCTTCCTATAAATTTCAATAACATTGTTGGTCTAGTTCTTCAAATCACAGTTACATACATACATACATACAATTATTGCTTTTATTATAGCATAGGACATGCCAAAAACCAAAATAAATGCTATTTGCTTTATATAAAATTGAATTTGACTTGAAAATCCTATTCCACCCATATATCTACATGATACTTACACACAATTCGAAGATGGTGGTGGTTTGTTTCCCTTTTCTCACTGAGTTCGGTAGGTATCTATTTGTAGTATAAACATTTTCAGGCATCACAGAGGTTGATAGTTCAAAGCACAGTTAGGCCAATGAATTTTTCTTAAAAATAAAAATTCTAAGTTAATGGAAAATCACTTTACATTGCGGTTACATCATTCATCAACGATAAGCACTACCAAAACCAACCTCATTTATCAAGCCGTGAAATGAAAATTACAAAGTTGCAAATTGATATCCGAGAGACCAATTTTTGACAAAACTAGAGTTTTTTAAGTTGATTTTCAAATTCCTCATTCCCAAAAATGTAATTCGTCATGAATTTCTAATCGTTTTCGTCATTTTTTCTAAATTTATACTTGAATATGTGCTAAAAAGAAAGTGAAGCTGGCAACTGTGTTGAGGAATCTATTTTCATTCTAATTTATGGATTGATAAGTGAAGTTGGCTTTAGTACTACTTTTCGCTCGCAAAGTAAACATTGCCTTTCTGATCTCGTATTAGGTACATAAAAAATATTTTCGTCCTTTATATTGACATTTTCCCCTCCTAATATCAAAATCTGGTTATAGATCTGTCTGCCAGTAAATAGGTTAACAAACATACGTAATTAATTTTTATCTTAAAACGACTGTATTTATTACTTTACAACCATCCATTTTCCTACACATATATACGATAGATAAAAATAGGCGATCAGTAATTACGGCTACTGAACTACCTCAATAAAAATACAGGTCAGGCTCTCTTTGCGAATAAAGCAAAACTAAAACAAAAAGTACTTTGGAACTTATTTTTATTTTCACACCTAAATAAGTACCTAACGAAAATAAGGAATGCTCTTCGCTAGATATCTACACCTAGTCGAGATTAATATTATAGAATACTCGTATATTATGAAGTGTCAATTTTATGCCCACATGGTTTACATTATCTAAACTTATCTTATTGTTGATTCAGTCCTGCATTTTGAGAATTAAGTGGGTATCAAAAAAATCATACGAAAACATCGAATACCTATTGTACAAGAATATAGATAGGTACCTGAGGTACCTACTATATAGGTACCTAGCATTAGTGAGAAAACGTATCGATACTATATACAATATAATCATTGTAGCTCTCTTATCACCTGTGCCGTAGTATTAAGCAAACTTTTGTACGCATACCATCTCAATACTAAATTCATTAGGTACCTATAACTATACTGTCGACATACATTATACAGAATTCTTATATTAAATTTCTGAAGGCAAGAAGTCTACCCAATATTCTTTTTCTTCGCAGGTATTCTACACGAATGAAGCAGAGACGAACGTACCATCACTGAAGTAGCTACAGCAAACCCGGCAGTAATTCCAATGACCAAATGCTGCTGAGCGTGTTTAAAGAGTTCTCCTTGCACGGTGGAGCACAGTAAAAATACGGTAACTGCAGTGGCGAAGAACTCGGACAAGAATATACTTATTAGTCTCCATAATTTACGTCTGCCCAAGCCTCGAAAATCGTCGACGCTAAACGCCGTCTCTAAAATATCTGTAATGCGAATAAGTTAAAATTAATTATGTGCAGATATTAAATAAGCAATTTCCAGATTGACGTAAGTCATCTCTGAAGTGCTAAAGGTTGGAGAGGAGAAGGGAAGGAGAGTAAGGAAAGTTATTTTCACCTCGTCAAGTAAACTAGAATTATGTATGGTTATTTTTTCGAAATTTAATTCAATTTGTTGCTTAAATTATGGTATCAAATTATAAGAGAATCTATCAGCATAGTGTAGGAAATGTTACTGCTTTTCTGGCGTAGCTGTTTTTGGCTCCAGCTCGGTGTCGACTGAATGACTGAGGCAAGAATTTACACGTCACACACTAGAAGACAATCAATCCTGTTCAAATCGAAGAACACTTCTGAGCGAACCCACAGAATCAACCACTTTGTTTTTAAATACAATAGAGGGAAAGTTACTCGAGCGTACATTTCCTCTCCCCCCCCCATTCTTCGATACACCACAGAATCCACCATTAATGTGCGCTCCCAAGATCAATATAAGTGTAAAATTGTAGGATTTAACTTCCCCCATTAAAAACCGATGTAATTATGAAATAATGGTTCTAACTTAGGGCTACCGGCCAACGGGAAGATAGAAGAATTTAAAATGAATCAAAGAAATTCATCGACTTGCAAGTTAACGGCAGAATCCTTTTTATCAAAAACAAATAAACGAGAAACTTCGATTTTTCCAGTTATTTTGTAACAATAAATTACCTATCAAAACTTGGAATGGAAACTAAAAGTAGGTATATCTAGTAATTTTTTAATTAGGATTTCTCATATGAAAAAATCGTTTGAATTCGATGTAAAAAATCAAAAAAAAAAATTGAATTTGTGGAATTTGTTGGATATATATGCGATGATTGCATCACAATACCAACCTGCGTTGAAATCAAAATCAATGAAATTTATGATGATATAAATTTGTTTTCGTCGCGACGAACAGTGAATGCATAACCAGTGTTTAATTAAAAGGTTATTACACGCGCATTAAAAACGGTTCATGCTATTTTTCACTTTTTACTTTACTGTTTAATTTGTTCAACTGGTATGAAACTGAGCCTTGAATTGTGTCACATTATGGTATAGATTGACACAAAAAAAAAAAATGTATAATTGGGTACAAAAAAGGTCAAAACGAAAAAAGCAAGAGGCAAACGAATTTATTAACCTAATTGAAAGTACCTATTCGAGATAACGTGTGGATTTTTACGAAAACTTTCATGGTGCAAGAATCGGTGGCGTAACTTGGAGGGGCGATTTCAGGGTTCATTCCCCCCAGCTCCTTAAAAAATGATGTTTCTGTGAAAATACCACCCAACGATTTAATAAATTAAGTTAATATTCGTGTTTGTTTTGTGTGTGTTTTCTGTCACTTGTCGAACCCTCATCGCACCAGACCTACAGAAAAAACTAAAAAATTCAGTGCTCTTATTTCAGTTTTCATCTCCATCATCCATTCATCCACTAATTGTCAATTCACTGCAAAAGTCTCAAAATCTCTAACATTGAGGATTTTTTCAACATGCCTTCCTTTCAGTGCCATCTTTTGTTGCTGTGGCCACTCCCAATCAATGGTAACTGGTGTACTTGCACATTCCCTGATTGGTTGTTTAATTATATGACCAGTTCCCACATATATGGGACAAACATTTCGTGTTTGGTTCACGGGCTATGCCATTCACCAATTGTAGGCTAATTTTATTACTGCCTAGTGGCACACATGAATATGAGATCATAATTGTAGAGTGCGTATTTGTTGACCACAGTACCTTACAGCTGCATTTACTTACTGTACCTCATTTTCACTTCAGTAGCCTACACTATTCTAAAAAGCCTCCAATATACTGACCAGAAATTTTTTTACTGAAAACCTTTTATTCTTGAAGATCTTCAAAATGAATTTTCCTAGTTTTTCACATTGTACATTTTTTTTATAGATATGTAATGGACACACGAAGTCTTTAAAATCTGTACAGGTCAGCCAAGTTCGATGTTAACAAAAATACAACCCGCTTTTTGTAAAAATTTTGTATGTATATATATAAACATAATATAATCATATACATTAATTTAACAAAATAATGCCCCAAATAGCTCGCTAGTAGCTACAGAACTAGAAAAGTGTGAATTAGGCTATAGGCTAAAAATTCCTAGCAATGAGACTGTATAACCTACCACCAATGTAGCTGTTCTACAATCCACTTTCTTTTCATCCTATCCATTTCTTCGGCTCTTTTTCTGTAATAAAACACTCTATAGCTTCAGAATGGTCCAATTCATGAAGTAGCCTACCTATTGTAATAGTTCTATCTTTTAATCTAACCTATTTTCATCTTTCATCTTGCTTCTGTTTTTCCACTTAATCCTCTATTAATGTTTGTACAGTTTAGGCGTCATAAATAGAATTTCAATCTCGCCAATTTGTGATAATACAACATAATTTCAGAGCACTCCATTGATATGCGGTAAATTATATTCAAGTTTATGTCAAACTGAATTCCATATAGCTACTACGGAGTTGAGGATTCATGACTTCTATGAGTAAACTAATGATCAGATTTATAAATTTAATGGAAATCATGGTAGGAAGGTCTTCATAGCCATCGAAGCCCCTCACCATTGTCAATGGTTTCCAAACGTACATTTTTTTACTACCTACAAGAACGAAAGTAATTTAACGAAGAAACTGAAAAAAATGACTTCTATGTTTCTTCTCTTCAATTGACATATAACGTATATGTTCGTCCATTTTAATTATAGACGAACATATTCGGCTATACAAAAATATCTTTATGTCTATTGACAAATATCTCTGTAAATTATTTACTGTTATTCTTTCTCCACATTCCTTAAAACATGAATACGTCTTCTAACGGGATATTCAGTGACCTAAATACACTGGTCCCTCGAATATACTTGAAAATACAAATCCCTGTTGTCAGAAAATCCCTACTTCATTCACACTCTTACCACAGTGTAAAAATGTATCCTTGAAAGGGTATAAAAACTATTGTTTTGAACAGAATTATTGTACTTTGATTTAGTCTCTTTAAGAGTACTTTGAGTACTTTGTTTCAGTCTCTCTTAGAGTTCTATACTTCATGTTAGTCTCTTTTAGAATACTACAAGATATTTTATTGAGACTCTATTTTCAAATTATTAATTGTACTTGGGAATGTACATGTGTGTATTAGTCACTACTCTTGTATGAGGTTATAGGCTCGGCCTATTGACAACATTCGTTACCTTTGGTGCAAATAATAGTGCATCGCACTTTAAACAATATGTATGTTTGTTTATACTTGTCTATCTTTGTAGATAGACAAGCTACAAATCTTGGTCTGTGACAAATTGAGAGATAAGGATCTCCGCATGTCACAAGCTTGTACAGAGATACATTCTCCATAATTTACCATTGCCATGGCATCCGTAAAGTACGACATATTTATCTACACTGTAGCGTATGTAATTAAAACATAGGTGTGTATGTGTGCGTGTAGGGAACTGGGTATATAAGACCAAATCTTAGGCTAAATCGTCAGTGTTTGCCAAGGTCTTGGCTCCGTTGTAGCTGCTTAGGTATTTAGATACAAACACGCAAATTGTTCTGTTGAACACCTTCTGTTGTTGGTTTCCTTTCCACAACATAAGGTTTTCCCCAGTACAAAATATCATTTTTATTGTATTGTGTTAAAATACTTGTGTTTTCTATTTAATTTAAATTCCAAATCCCGAACAGTTAAAGTCCACCATCAGAGTATGGATAGTAAAATTAATACTTAGAGATTTTAATATTAATTAATAATCTCGTGGATGGTGTAACACATAGAGAGTGTAACCAGGTACAATTACTACTTTTTTATGCCTTTACTTAACGTTTCTCTTTTCTGTTATTAGTTTTACAGCTCAAGGAATTTCCCCTAATACTGTCATAAATACATTTTTAAAGGTACTAAGAACTGAAAAATTTTATTAAATCTAATTGCATAATTATAAAGACCACCTAGTGCATATTAATAGTCTTTTGTTAATGAATCTATACCCACAGGAAACTTCTCCTGATGAAATTTTATGATTCAATTCAATTTATTTTAGAGATTTTTTTGAAAATTTTCAATTTAGACAGAAGTAATAAGGAGAGAATCTTATTTTCAGTTAAACATAAATATTAATTTGAGGCAAGTACTGAAAAAAGTACTTGAGATTTTAAATATTAGGTACAATTATTGTGACTTAATTTAATTATCTATCAACCCTATTTTCAAACAATATTTAAATTTTTTTAATGCTCTAATCCGCTTAACAAATAAAATTCACTGAAGTGAAATCGACTTTCTACGTTTCAAAGTGTTACTTCAGAGTTTTAAATAAAATATATTTTGAAAACTAGTAAAAATTGAGTTAAAAATTAGTTTACCCCAGGATACATGTTTCTGAAACAAATAATTATTTTTAACTTGACTTAAAATTAAGTATTTACTAAGTAATGTTTGAAAAAACCACTATAAATTTAACTTACAAACAAAATTTAAAAATTATTTCAGCAAAAATGAAAATATTGCTAACATTTTAGAGATGTGTACCTAATAATTTATAAATGCAATAAGAAAAAAACTTTTATATTTTTGTTCTTGATGGTTGTGGAGACACGAACATAAATGCCCGCACCTTCATCGACTATTGGCAGTGTTGTAGCTAGTGGTGGGTTGTAGCTAGTGGTAGCGTTGCCACTATTTTAAACCTGTAGGTTGTTGATTCAATTTCCCATGCAGGCAACCTACAGAAATAATGACCCCAATGTGATGTGAATCGCACCTCTCATTTGTTCACACCCCCTTCTGCAGAGTGGCATCAAGCCATAATGGCGTAAGTCTGCATATTGTGGGCTTGCTGGTTTCCTCACAGAGCAGTAACTTAGCTTCACCCTCCGTGTGCTATTGTGCTGCAACCATGGACGCAGCACTTGTGGGGAGTAAGCTGTGTGGTAGCGTGGCCACTATTTTAAACCCGTAGGTTGCTTCAATTCCCCATTCCGTCAACTTAGAACGATGATACAGAAAATTTTTTTATTTCCAGCTAATACATGGAAACCTTTCTTTTTCCTACTTCTAAAAAGGATAAATTCTCTATTTTTACTTCCCTTTCCCCCGATAAATTTCACCCAGTTCCAAAAGAATTAACTCTGAGCTAGTCTGCGAGTATATTTTTCAAAATTAGCTAGACTTCCTAAAACAGTTTGTTAAAACTAATGAACTGATGAGTTTCAATTTATAAATTCTAAATTTTTCACCGATAAAACCTGTTAAAGGCCATATTTACGCGAAAATAATCGATAAGTACTGTTTAATTTCCTAAAAGTAACTACTTCTAGCAATTTCTGGAAAAGCTTTAAAATCACTTTTTCCCCAGCTAATCCATTTTCAAAGCAAAACGGTTGAATTGTATAAATTACAAACATCTCAAGTTCTTCTAGACTAGGCATGTTTCATGACCTTCACCATTAATACATTGGTAAGTAAAATAAACCAAAAAAATTAAAAATATGAATTATAGGTAGGTAGACTGCTAATAAAAAAGTGAAACTTTTTTATAAGTGCCATTTGTCAAGACATGATATGTGGGTCTATTACTACTTATCATTCAGCAAGCTACGGTTTAAAATGTTTTAATAGGTATTCATGAATTGGAATTGTACTTTTAGGTACCTTTCTCTCAGATTTGAAAAATTTTAAGCACTTTCTAGCTAATGCATTGGCTAAGTGTGTGATAAACATATTTTTTTCTTTTTAAATCACAATTTGAATTATGTGTGTTAGGCCTACGTCTTACGTGTAATAGCACATTGTACGTTACAACTCTCTATTAACTCTGAAATGGAATTAATAATGCGAAGTAGCCATTCAGACTGGCATTGGTCAACTTTCAATGGTAGGTACATGAGTGTATTAACCCCTCTTGACTGACTGCATAATTGATTATTTGATATTTTGTGACACTGACGATGTGTAAGGGGAGAAATTCTGTGTAAGCATTCTTTCTTACGCATGTCATTTACAATAATAAAATTCCATGCTAGAAAACAATTGTTTATGGTTGAGACATGTCAGCTTTATACTCGACAACCAACAAAGAAGCCATTTCTTGAACATCAATCGAATGCCTCCGGAACTAATTTATTTGTATATTTGTGAACCTAACCTCCGCGTCGGCCAATGTTTTAATTATAATCTGCTAAATAAACGAAACTTCCCTACCAATTACTGTATTCATTGATACATGTAGACCACCGAAGTCTACGTACAGTAGGATAAAATTTTTTTAAATGAAATTTATATTTCATAAAACGTTTAGAAAACTGCTAACTTATGAGTATGTAACATGTAAGTTTTGGGGCTGTCAAACTCCAGTCTCGAGGATGCATTATTTCAGTGATTTTTTTATTTCACTCGCCTTCTTTCACCTTTTAAAATGATTTGCATCTTGTCGCAATGATCTCTAGGTAGGTACTGATAAGATTTCCGCATATTAGTCTGGGACACATACCAGAAGAAAGTAGTTAACAATGAAATAAGTTGATTAGTTGTTAGTTAATACCGAGTACCTGTTAGTAGTGATGTGAACTTTTCATGAAAAGTATTTACTTTTCAAAAAAGTCGTGAAAAGTGTGAAAAATATAATCATGTACGAAATATCGGTGAAGAGCACTCATTGAGAGTATTTCAATGAATAATAAAAAAATGAAGAATTTCCTTAAAAATTGAACTTTGATTTTTGTTATTCAAATAGCCTACCTTGATGAAAATGTGAAATGCTACTCGGCAATCGTATGTGTATTTGTTTGATGTTATCTTACAGCAATAAAATGTAGAAACTGCAGTCAAGCGCAACTCGAGTCAACAGTCATAGTTTATGAGGTAATGCGTTGGTAAATACCAGTGTGATAGACGGTTGACGATATAAGGCAACAGTAATGTGAGGTGAACACCACTTCAATCAGCCAATCAGCGAAGAAAAGCGAT
The DNA here is from genome assembly GCA_011428145.1 of Ericerus pela. Taxonomy (NCBI): domain Eukaryota; kingdom Metazoa; phylum Arthropoda; class Insecta; order Hemiptera; family Coccidae; genus Ericerus; species Ericerus pela. The sequence continues at coordinate 378,343 of WOFM01000589.1, read as the reverse complement.
GTCAATTGATGTGTCACACATATATTGCGTGTTGCAAAGTCCTTGGAAAAGTAGTCTGTGGAACGTTTCATTTTTCGTTTCATTTCAACAACTTTTTTTTTCACAACTTTTCACTACCCTTCACTACTACCTGTTGAAATTTTTATCAATGAACAGCTTAGTTCAATTTGGTGAACGAAACCGATTGAACTGCATGGTTCAGCTGCACTAACATTCCCATTGGAAAGTAGAGGCAAAAGATACGCACTCTGGTGGCGAAAATAATAGTCGGCCGAAAACAAGATAATGGATGAAAATAGGTAGAAATGTATAGAACTTGCAATGCAAAAATGTCTTTTAAAAATGAGTTTTTATCGTTTCAATCGGGTAGGATTAAAGATTATCCTCGAACGATTTGTAATTATCCATATTAAAGTCTTTCCCATTCTCAGAAAATCAATTTAAACTTTTCTTTTTTTCTGGAAAAATACATCGTACTATTTTCAGACTGTGATAATATAAAGCGAATTTAACCTACATGGGGAGCCTCCACTTACCAATTACCAAAATGCTTTTAAGGGAGATACAAACAAACGAACAGAGGCCTATTCATACATGACTAATTTTCAAGAATTTTTCGCTCATCTTTCCTCAGTGACATAACCAAATATGTTTATTTAAGTGGTCTATTGGCAGGACATGAAAGTTTTTCGAGGGGAAGACAGAGTGAGACGAAGCTTTTTTTGGCTTATGCTGGCAATTTGTCATTTAATATAGATTAAATTTTTTTTGTTAATTTTCTTCGGGTGGAGGAACAGTGAAGAGACAGAAAGATTTTGGGGTACCATTTCCTTAGGCCCATCCGTACCTCCACCACTGACTAGCCTTGGGTAAATAACTAAACCACCAAGATTTTTATTATCGCTGCAATGACAAAATAACTTAATATCTGTCAGACAACTAACTGGGTGTGAACTTGACCGAAGTCTTGAATTCTCTTTGTTTCTTGTTGCAGCAGTGTCATGATGCCCATGCCTATGACTTTATATTCAATTTTGTTACATCCAAGTTTGTTAAATCTGTTTTCCTTAGATACCTGTGACCTACATAATTATTAATTATTAAGTATGTAAATTTTTGAAAAACATCTACATATTAAAATTAATCTGGTATTAAAACCAAGGGGTGGGACCAGGTTAGTTTTTCGTTTCATGACCACAGGAAACTTTTGGCACTATAAGCTAAAATTTATAAGAAAATATATACATAATAATTATTTATAATATAATTATATTATATTTACACACTCATTTCCATTTAACATGGTACATATTACAATTTTCATCCGATAGTCATGAAATTTGATACACATGCTTGAATCTGTACAAAGATGAGACCTATTAATTTTGATCTATATCAGTTAGGTGGTATGTCTGTTACATCCTATTATGATGCATTTTTGGAGCTTTATTGTTCTAAAATGGATAATTTTCAAGCAATAGACACGAAATTTGGTGTAGACATCTAATGTACTATATTCTAACATTCTGTAAAATTTTATAATTTGAAAAAATATCAAAGTATAGCTGAGAAGAAATAAAGCAATGAAGATGGTCAGAAAGCAGTATTGCTGTTATTTTATTTTCTAAGCAATCATTTAATAACTTATTTGCGGTTCATATAACTTCACAATACAGTTCATACTATGAATCTCCCTGACATTTCATTTTGAATCCTTCAAAATTTTTACCCAGTATTCTACCAAATACCTTTGATAATTTAATTTTTTTTTTTTTGTATTTATTTATTTATTTATTTATTTATTTATTATTTATGAGCTGTTACCCAATTCAAAAAATGAAACAAAATCATATCCACCTCACAAACCAGTAATCTTAAACCATGAACAAATAGAGGGAGAAGTTTTTCTACTGTGCAACACATTTCTGTTTTCACTAAGGGCTAAAAATGAAAACAAGAAGTCAGCCATCTCAAATCTCCATGCAAATTTTGGTGTGAGTTTTGGCACAAAGGAGAGAAAAAAAAAGTATCTGTGTTTGTAATATGCACGCATACAACCACATCACTTGTAGTAGCCAACAGCATGTTTTCATTCTTTAGAATATCTCTGCCTCTGCTGTTACAACCCAGAGATAGATTCATTTATGAGGTAGGTTTTCTACTGAAAATCTACTTATTAATCTTGGTGTCATGGAACAACCTGGGTGGGTTACATTTTTTGTTTCATAACTGGAGGCAAATTTTGGCACCAAAACTCAATATACATATTTATTCTCTATACCTATACACATATGTAAATATATATAGAAAATTATATGTATAAATATATTTAATGATAATTCCATATAATTTCCTAAATTTATATCCTTTCCAAATTACTTTCGTATCTTATAAATACTATCTCAACAAAACCATTTCGAATATAATTTTATTGAAACTTGTCAACACTTGTATCATGAAATCACCTCTTCTCACTAATATAATGTTTTCATAATACACACCATGGTATCATTCATTCCATGAATATTATGCACAATTCTGCACTATTTCCAATTCCTCTTAAAATTATAACTACACCCATTTATGTCATAAATATGTTTCTTTATTGGTCTTTTCGAAATTATGTGGATTCTATTAACCAATCTGTGAGAAAAACGGTGGAATTCTCAACGGATCACCATACACGAACTACGATGATGAAGAACTTAAAACGACGAATTAAAGAAACGATGACTAGAAGCACACATTACGACATATAAAAGAGAAGACTAGATACTTTGAATGTTTCACGAATTTTTATTAAACACCATGATGACATACATGTTAATACATCGACGAGAGATGAGCGACAAGAAGGCACACAAAAAACATATAATCACAGCTGAGTTACAAAACACAAATATCACAGATAAAACAAAAACAACAGAAACAGTGTTGCCACAGCATGTGATGTGCGAGAATAAGTGGCTATCGAATATTATAATTTGCCATTATTCTCACACGCCTCCTCAAATTATATATATTCGATTAAGATTTTTAAAAAGGTAACAATAAAAATAACGTTATTAATCTAATACTGTCATTTCGATACATAATGACAAAAAGTCAACAAACGATTAAAAATAAACATGTGGTCACAAACAACAACATTAACATACAAACAAAAATGGTATACATAAACAAAAAGTTACGTTAAATTTATCAGTCTACAAAATTCGGTAAATTTGGGCCTCGGGCAGCCCTTCGTGAACATATCAGCCAATTGTCGCGAAGTTGGCACGTATAAGTATCTAAATTCTACATCTACATGACTGCATACAAAACGGTATTTTACGTCTATATGTTTTGACCTACGGGTATTCCACTTGCCGGAGTGCAACAGAGACAGACAGCTCTGATTATCCTCATAGATTACAGCCCTATCAGCAACTTGGATGCAAAAATCACCTAGTAGATATTTCAGCCATATGGACTCAGTGGTAGCATCGCATATTGCGATCAATTCACTTTCTGTACTAGATAAAGCCACTGTTGGCTGCTTCTTGCTTGACCAGGACACCAGTGACCCGTAGACAAAGGCACAGTATCCGGTAACTGACCGTCTTGTATTAACGCAGTTGCCCCAATCGGCATCGGAATATATTTCCAATATACTGCCGTTACTCTTATCATCATGTAGAAAAATTAATTTTTTGTCCTTGGTGGTTATCAGGTATTTCAGAACTTGCAGAAGATACTTGTAATGCTCATCCGTGGCACAGCTGGAGAATTGGCTGAAGTAAGATATTGCAAAGCAAATATCGGGCCGTGATCCTAACATTAAGTACATTAAACATCCCACGAGCTGTTGATACCGGTTATTCAAAACACTATCACACGCATTGAGGTCCCTGTCCAGTTGGAGTCCGGGGTCAATGGGTGTGAAGGTTGGTGAGCAATTTTCAACACCAAAACGTCTAGCAACAGACTCGATGAGAGCCCTCTGCTCAATCTCCAGTATGGCCTTCTCCCGATTGTAGCTAATATTCAGACCCAAATATTTTTTGACCTCTCCAAGATCCTTACATTTAAAACGTTTATTTATTTCATTTTTGAAAAAAGCAATTTTTGCCTTATTATTGGAGCTAATGAGGACGTCGTCAACGTAAGTGAGCAAGTAGACGACCGTATTGTCAGTCCTACTTTTATAAACATACAAGCAGTCATCAGCCTTACTCTGCTCAAAACCAAGAGCAACCAGAAACTCGTTAAATAACGTATTCCAAACTTTAGGCGACTGCTTCAGACCATATATAGATTTATTCAACTTCAAAACATTCTTTTTTTATCTATTTTTGTTTCAATTCCCTCAGGTATTTCGAGGTACACATCTTCAGACAGAATTCCGTTTAAAAAGGCACTGCAGATATCTATTTGCTCTATATAAAATTTCATTTTATTACTGATAGCCAAGAGAGTCCTCACAGTCGAAAGCTTTGCCACCGGCGCGTAAACTTCATTAAAGTTGAAGCCTTTTTTCTGTTGACATCCTCTGGCGACCAGTCTTGCCTTATAGAGTACCTCATTATTCATATCGTATTTTTTATTAAATACCCAACGACATGTGATGGTAGGAGCGTCCCTTGGACGTTTGGTCACCCACCAGGTCTGATTTGAATTCAGGGCACTGATCTCCGAAGAAATAGCCTCCCTCCACATCAGACCATCCGGTGCACCATTCGCCTCCTCAAACGTCAAGGGGATGCCGTCCTCCGCTAGGTAAATATTTCCTGCAGTCCCATCACAATCAGCCGTTGCACCTGACAGACAATCCAAATTTACGTCACCATCAACTTCAATGTTCTCAAGATTCGATTCGGTGACCTCTACAAAAATACCATCATTATTATTATATTTACTAGAATCCTTGGCACCTATTTTACTTTCAAAAAACTCGACATCACGTGACAAACGTACCTCCTTAGTAGTCACATTGAGTAGTCTGTAGCCGCAGGGGGAATAACCGACCATTACAAGTTTCTCGCTTTTATTTTTAAATTTATTTGAGTCATGTTTGAAGGACAGCATATAAGCGTCACATCCAAACGTCCGTAATTTATTATAATCAAACTGTTCATTAAACCATCTTTCATAAGGAACAAAATCTTTATTTGTAGGGCAACGGTTCACAATATATACAGAGCACAATATGGCTTCTGTCCAATATATCTTTTCAAGACCGCTCTCGAACAACAATGTCCTCGCCCTTTCACACAGTGTCCTGTTCATCCTCTCAGCCTTTCCATTTTGCTGAGGGCAGCCGCCAACAGTGGGTTCGACAACAATCCCTTTTTCATTACAATATGATTGAAAAATCGTGTTTAAGTATTCTGTGCCCCGATCGCACCTGAGTCTTTTAACATTGTAGCCAAATTTATTTGCTACCATCTCATGATAAATTTTAAATTTCGAAAAGGCTTCTGTCTTACTCGTCAACAGGTACACACAGCAAAAATTTGAGTAGTCATCGATAAAGGTCATAAAATACTTCACTCCATTATATGACGGAGGATTTATCGGGCCACACAGATCGGTATGTATTAGTTCCAAAGGCCTACTTGTTTTTCGTTCGTGCCTCAGGAACGGTTTCCGTTTCTGTTTGCCCATGACACAAGGCTCACACAGCAATCTGCGGTTAGTGTCAACATTTGGTATCAAACCCCTAGTTGACAATAACCTTACATCGTTTACATTCAAATGAGCAAGCCGACGGTGCCACACAGTCAGTGGACTAGGTTCATCTTCAGACATCAGATTGCACGAGTGATTTGGTATTTTCAAAAAATCAATCGTGTACAAATCCGAGTCAACGCTCACACCAGTGGTCACGATTTTACCACTGCAGCGTTGGATGACCTCAACAGACTCCTCTCGAAACAGAGTGTCGAAACCCGACTTGCTCATGCGCTTAACGGACAGCAGATTCTGTGGCAGCTCCCGAGCATACCTTACATTTTTTAGTTCTATTGCGATGCCATTCAACAATTTTAATTTTACGGTACCGACCGACGTGACAGCAAGCGAGACTCCTTTCTTCGCGACACAGATACTGTAGGGTTTTATCAAATCTAAATAGTCACTGAACAGACTTATATCATTTATCAAGTGAATCGTGCATCCACTATCCACTACGAAAGTGGTACGCAGCATCGAATTTACATTATTTTTAGCATCAACGAAATCATTTATTTTATTATTATTATTATTCTGCAGTGTAAAGCTGTAACCATCTTCAGAGCGATTGTCATTCGAATTAAAATTATCATTGCACATTTGTGCTGAGTTACGATTATTATTATTATTATTATTATTATTGGTACCATGGTCGTTAGTACGATTTCCATTATTATTATTAACGTTATTACAATTATCCGTACTATTATTATTTCTATTTTTTGCATAGCAATTACGTGCTATGTGACCGATTTTGTTACAGAAATGGCATTTTATATTCGAATGCCCATTGTCATTCCCAAAGTTCCGACCATGTCCATTTGAATTATTATTCCCATTATTATTATTAGTATTGCTCTGTGCGTTTAAATTCCGGTTATTATTAAAGTTATTATTACTTCCGCCACGATTATAACCACGATTGTTTCCCCGATGTTGAGACCTACCACGACCAAAACGATTATTACTATTATTATTATTGTTATTATTACCGAAATTTCGTCCACCATTCGTAGTGTTGCCAAAAAATATGTTCTCTTCACCAGTGGCCACCACCGATGAAGGTTTCTGAAGAGTTGAATATTGAGAATTGCTTCTCAACGTCGATTTACTATCCAGGGACAGTTCACGTTGAAAATTGTTCAACCTCATGAACACGCCATCCCAGGTTACGACTTCACCATCCTCTAACACCACTTTGATAGGACGAAACTCCGCTGGCAGCGAACGTAGCAATACCAGTACAAATTGTTTGGTGGTAGTCAGGTCCCCCAACTCGGTCAATCGTCTACAGCGGGCACGAAAATCAAGTAAATACTTTTGTAAGTCAGAACCAGAAACATACCGTTTTGTATACAGCTCAGCTCGCAAATCCATTAGCGTCCTGTCATTTCCGCTATCAATCAGGTTCGTCAGCGCGTTGAACATCTCCTTCGCAGTTGTGTAGGTCTGGATGATTTCGAGGTATTCGTCCGTCACGTTGTTGGCTATAAGGAACATCGCCTTAGCATTCTCCTTCGACCATACATCTCCCCTATTTCGAACAGTTGGCAAAGAATCAAAGATTATGTTACCCAAAGATTCCTTTGCTAACAGCAGCTCCATCCTGAATTTCCATGTCCGACCATTCTGCCCATTGAACGGTTCGATAGTATTCTGCTTTCGAATGTCCATCTCGTGATCAGGCTACGACGATCAGTTGCACCGCGAATCAGCGACTTCAGCAACCTTTCAGATACGTCGACCAACGAATAAAAACGAACGAGATCCCAGGAACATCGAAAATAAATACGAACACTTTTAAAGGAAAAAAAAATTACAAACAAGGCATGGTACTACTTGGGAGTGATGAACAGGATTCGACAGCACAACTCTGCATACTCAGGACAATGGCGACCACGTTGACAATCAGGTACCTGGGCCCATAACCTGTGAGAAAAACGGTGGAATTCTCAACGGATCACCATACACGAACTACGATGATGAAGAACTTAAAACGACGAATTAAAGAAACGATGACTAGAAGCACACATTACGACATATAAAAGAGAAGACTAGATACTTTGAATGTTTCACGAATTTTTATTAAACACCATGATGACATACATGTTAATACATCGACGAGAGATGAGCGACAAGAAGGCACACAAAAAACATATAATCACAGCTGAGTTACAAAACACAAATATCACAGATAAAACAACAACAACAGAAACAGTGTTGCCACAGCATGTGATGTGCGAGAATAAGTGGCTATCGAATATTATAATTTGCCATTATTCTCACACAATCACATTGTATATCTCCCACAACATCACTGTAAATTTCACTCCAATTCATACCCTTAATTCTTAAGCTTAATTCATTCTAAATACTTCTCTTGTACAATTCAATACATCTCAATATTTTCATGGGCTTATAAAATACACATCGTACAAAATGTAGTATATGTATCATATATCATTTTGTAACAATTATACAGTTACAATATACATACATATAAAAGCCAATTTCTTGTTACCATGGTACAGGTTGTAGGTTTTATCAGATAGTCATGAAATTTGGAAGAAACATTCGTACTAAGCAAAAGACCTGACCTATTGATTTTGTGGCAGATTGGCCATATGGTACTTCTAATATTGCCATTTTCATTTTTGATTTAACTATGAAATTTTTAATTTAAGACCAATAGCGACAAAATTTGAATTTACTATTTGTGGGGACTCTCCCGTATGAGGTATAGGGGCTTGGACCCCTTGACGACAGTCGCCGCCCAAAAGGGCAGGCAAACAATCGTCCTTTCAACGTTAAACACACAAAATTCGTTCGATTGTAATTACCTGTACGTACTTGCAGGTAATGTACGAGTACCAAATCGTGACACAATAAGATAATGTCACAATTCATACACGAACCAGCCAGCCATCTCTTATCTCGATAGGGGATGATGCGACCTGGCTGTTCTCACCAACGTACGTATTTTCTTACATACGTGTGTTTGTGTGCGTGTAAATAACCACCCAAACCGACTCTAAAATCACCAGTGTTTGGTCTGGTTCTGGCTTACCCGTACTAGTGCACGAAGTGACTGAACACGCTTAAATTCTGTAGAATTTCCTTCTGGTGAGAATATCTCTCACGACAAGGTATTCCACAGTGGTAACCTCGACGTGATATTTGGCTACATCGTGAGGTTTCCTTAGGCGCGTTGCGCTTTTACAAAAATTAGGTGTGCTGCGCTGGCGAGAAACTCGCTTGCTTAGCAAATAAAAATATTTTTTGTTGACTAAGACACCTTTTAGGTTGTCGAAGTAGAGTCTGCTGAAGTGGGTACTTACACCCCTCTCTTTAAAATATATAAACAAAGAGAAACCAGACAGTAGACCTGGAGGAAGAAGGTTGGACTCATCCCCCAACCCCCCAACTTCGACTTGACACTCCAAGAATTTACCAAATCTGGAAGAAGGCCCTCAACACCCAGAATTAGCACAACTGGGAACTGCAATAAATAAAGAACAACTAGCAGTTAAAACGTTGAGAAGTGGTCAAACTTTAAGCCAAAGTTCTGACCCAAAAACACCTGTCCTACAAACACAGGAGCCAGTGTTTTCAACTAGCAAGGAAGGAAGTAGTTCTGTGGAATACGCTTGTCATCAAAAAGACACAGTAATGGTCCCACCACCAACCAAAAACCCACAACCATCGCAGGGAGGTAGTAGTCAGCCACAGCTGACACCCGAAGTCTTGGCGCAGATTATGCAACTTTTGCAACTACAGCCAGGACAAAACCCCAACTTCTATAGACGAAGGATAGAGATCCCGGAATTTCTGCCCAATGAGGTAGAATTGTGGTTGACACTCTTGGAAGGCAGGTTCAAGATGGAAAATATAACGCAGAACCAGCGGTATCTCCATATCTGTGGAGGCATGCCCCCACATATAATCCGCCACATTCCGGATATTATGGAATGCCCTTTGACAGAAGATGATAAATATGCCTGGTTTGTCAAGAAGATAAAGAATGTGTTTGGGAAAACTAAAAAACAAATCATTGATGATGTGATGGGTGATATGAAGAAGGGGGATGACAAACCCTCAATCTTCATGGCAAAATTGAGGCAGAAGGCGGATAATATCGTAGCCCCTTCTGTCATAGGCAACCAATTTTGCAAGCAACTTCCTCAAAGTGTTGTGCAATGCCTAGTCACGTTAGGTTTGACCGTGATAAATACATCCGCAGACTTGGGCTTCCTTGCAAAATCAGCAGATAATGCGCTAGAATATACCAGGTCAAAGCCTGTGGTAAGTACAGTATTTGCAGAGACAGGAGAGATCGCTCAACTTCGAGCTCAAATAGCTCAGTTGACTGATGAAGTAAAAAGGAACAATGGCCAAAGCTCCACGAAATCCAATAGTAGCTGGTGACAAAGATCTAAAAGTAGAAACAACAACAATAATAGCAGCAACAGCCAAGGACAACTGTCCCGGTCCAAAGACCGCAGATCTAGTTCCAACAACAGGGGTCAGAGTTCAACTCCCACGAGAACATCATCTCCCAAAAACCAGTCTCGAAATTGGGATGATAAATGTTGTTTTTTCCATAACAGGTTTGGCGCAGAGGCCACCAAATGTAACAACAGATGCAAATGGTGGGGCAAATCCTATACCAAGGAGGCGTCAAACTAGAATGAGGGGCCATCTATGCAGCCAAAGACCCCTCAGAAAAATTCTCATGCCATCTGTTCATTAAGGACAGGACAAACAGGAGAAGGTACTTAATTGACTCAGGCGCAGACCTGAGCATACTGCCAGTCAACAAAACTCAAAAAGTACTCCCTCCAAAATACTATCTCCATACTGTGAATGGTCAAAACCTTCCAGCTTACGGACTTGAAACCAGCAAAGTTGACATCGGACTTAAGAAAATCATGACGTGGTCCTTCACGGTTGCAGATGTTCCAAACCCGATCCTGGGTGCAGATTTCCTTGCACATTTTGGCCTGATCATTGACCTCAAAAATGGCAAATTGATCGATAGCGAATCTAAACATTGTGTGGATGGCAAAACGCTAGCTTACAGACTGGACACAAATATATCCAGCTGTACCAAAGTTTACGGACAACTCTTACGGATCCTGTCTGACTATCCTGGAGTCACACAGCCATCAATTTGCAGGCATCCTACCTATAAACATGACACTGATCATTACATAGAGACTAAAGGACCACCTTGCCATGCTAGAGCACGAAGGTTACTGCCTAACAAACTCAAAGTGGCACGGGAGTACTTCCATCGCATTGTCAAGGAGGGCGTATGTCACCCCTCAAAAAGCTCATGGCCACATGACCAAAAAAGCAAGTGGAGAGTGGCGAATTGTTGGAGACTACAGGGCCTTAAATGCCAAAACAGTTCCTGATCGCTATCCAGTCCCCAATATAATGGACTTCAACGCGAATATGAAGGGTAAAACGATGTTCACCAAAATTGACATCAACTGAGCATTCCACCAAATTCCTATGGCTGACTAGGATGTACCAAAGACAGCGGTTATAACCCACTTTGGATTATTTGAATACCTTCAAATGCCATTTGGACTTCGCAACTCAGCACAAACTTTCCAGAGATTTATCAATGGACTGTTTAGGGGATTGCCGTTTGCATATGCATACTTAGATGATATCTGCATTTGCTCTGAAGGTGGTGAGCAACAGCAGGAGGAGAATGTAAGAGCCATCGTACAGCGTATACACGCTGCCAAGCTAACTATCAACGTAGGTAAAAGTTTATATGCACAGACCGAAATTGACTTCCGTGGCTACAAAGTCTCGACCGAAGGCATTTCCCCATTGAAGACGAAAACTAGAGCCAATATTGAATTTCCCAAAGCCCTCAAATGTCGCTGAACTTAGGCGTTTCTTGGGGATGGTGAACTTCTATAGAAGTTGCATGAAGAATGCAGCAGCCGAACAAAGTAAGCTGTTTGCACTAATTAAGACAAGTAAAAAGAAAGATAAGACTCCAATTGAATGGAATGAAGAAGCCAAACAGGCCTTTGAGAAAATCAAAGATACACTGGCAAATGCAACTCTATTGGCTCATCCAGACGAAAGTCTGCCGTTATGTGTGAGTACCGATGCATCTGATTTTGCTATTGGTGGAACCCTGTACCAACTTGACAAAGACAACAAGAAGTTATCGCTAGCTTTCTTCTCGAGGAAGCTCTCAAAAACAGAAAAGAACTATAGCACGTGCGATAGGGAATTGCTCGGAATTTTTGCTGCATTGAAGCATTTCAGGCACCAATTAGAGGGTAGATGTTTTTCTGTGTATACTGACCATAAACCCCTAACATATGCCTTCACACAAAAAGCAGAACAGGCATTGCCGAGAAGAGCACGACAATTAGACTATATTGGTCAATTGACTACCGACATTCAGTATATAAGTGGAGAACTTAACACTCCAGCTGATGCCTTAAGTAAAATCGAAGCTATCTTGGCTCCTGTGAAATTGCCTTATGTTGAAATAGCTGAAGCACAGCTTAAGGATGCAGAATTGCAAGAGTTGTTATCAAACGATGATACTACTCTCAAATTGAGACAGAGAAAAATTCCTGGTACTGATGTTTTATTAACATGTGACATCAGTACAGGTAAGAATAGGCATTTCTACAGGTAAAATATCGCAGGTTGGCTTTCAACAGTGTACATAATCTGTCACATGCTGGACCAAAATGTAGTGCTAATTTAATTTTGGCAAGGTTTGTATGGCTACGAATGAAGTCTGACTGCAACAAATGGGCTCACAGTTGCCTGAACTGTCAAGAATCCAAAGTAGGAAGACACACTCGCTTGCCCCTCAGATCCTTCAAACAAACAGAGTGGTTTAAAACAGTACATATGGACTTGGTAGGCCCATTGCCACCATCTCAAGGACACAGATACCTGTTAACGATAATAGACAGGGCAACACGATGGCCAGAAGCAATTCCTCTATATGAGATGACAGCTCCAACTGTAGCTGCCAGGTTATACGACACCTGGATTGCAAGGTATGGCGTACCAGAAGTCATAATTCGAGAGCTCGCTCTTCAAAGAGTTAGCAAATAAGCTTGGTTTTCAACACAGTCATACCACAGCCTACCATCCTCAAGCCAATGGCAAAATTGAGAGATGGCATAGAGCTCTCAAAGCCTCTATCATGTCACATGATACAAAGAGATGGGTAGATGTACTACCTACCATCCTCTTAGGCCTTCGATCTGCCCTACAAACAGATACAGGTCACTCTGCAGCGCAACTAGCGTTCGGCGAAGAGCTACTCCTTCCAGGGGACTTCTTCACAAAATTGAAAAAAGTTAGCCCCAAAATTATGGTACAAAACATAAGAAACGATGCCAAAAATATTCTAGAACAGGCAGCTCACCATGGCCAGCCCAAGATTTACGTCTCGAAACACTTGGCCAATACCTCACACGTATTTGTTAGAGATGAAAAAATGAGATCTGTGCTGGAGAAACCATACGCCGGTCCTTATAAAGTAGTATCACGAGATAAGAAAAACTTTGTGATACTCATTGCAGACAAACCTCGAACAATTTCAACTGATAGATTGAAGCCAGCATACATGGTAAACGACGATAAAAGAATAAAGAGGGTACCGAGAGACAACATAGAAAATATCTAGACGGACCCACCAACAAACAATGAAGAATCCATTGAAAAATGTGAAATAACAAATTCACAAATAAAGAAAACACCAAAAATAAAAAAGTCTGTGAAGTATTCGGACGATGTTATGACCAAAACATTCGATCCCGAGGCCCCCATATGCCCACGAAAAAGAGGCAGGCCCCTAGGCAGTAAAAAATGTAAAAATTCCCACCCTTCTCTCGATACGGAAATAAACATCGCAACGTGCGTTTATTGTCAAACACAAAGATAATCTCAACGTTGTGACGTCACAAGCGGAGATTCCTTTGTAATAAAATTTGAAAAATATATTCTCTGAGTTTATTTCAGGCATAACTTTGCTTAAACCAATCAGAACTTAACCGGAAAACTTGCATATGGCCGAGAATTTTAAGCCCTATCCCCTCTACATGCTGATAAGAAGATACGAAAAAGCTAAAACAAAAGTGTAATGGTAAATCGAAAATAGCAGTAAATTCACCCGTTTTAGAACTGTCTTAGATCTCAGACATTTTGGCTCTCTGTTTTCCTTGCTTACCTATTCCAATGTTGCTACCAACCCGAATCTTCCTCAATGCAACCAAGAACCCAAAAGTTCCAGAAGTCGCCAAGAATGCTGGGCAAATTCTGGAACAGAAGTCGGAACTTGATCAAATTGAGGAGGAACTCCTGATGGACATGGCACCCGCTGTGGAGAGTGTTCTCGCGGAGATGACGACTCTGCTTCCACCCATCATCTCTCCTCCCCGGACTCCACCAGAACCAACTCCAATGACAAAACCCCCAACACCGGAGCCAAAGCCAACAGAGACCAGGGAACTGATGAGGTTACTCTTTACGGTGGAGAGGGCAGACAACAAAAAGGCGAAGATGGCTGCCCTGACATCAGGGAATTCAAACTCCCCGATGCTCAGGCAGCCTCTGTTTAGACGTCCGCTGCCCCCTCACTCCCGCCATCACCCCTACACCTATACCAAAAACTGACGACTGAGGGTTAGGGGAGAGGACAGCTGGGCAAACTACTTGGCCCGAATGTACGCTTGTAAGGAATCTTACGAGTGTGTCGGGCTGAAGTAGGCAGCGCCCTGGCAAATTGGGAGGCTGATCAAAAATGGCATTAAAACCGCATGTCCCCCCAGGCCTTGCGCATGTTTGATCATTTTTGCGGCACAAAAACTGGAGGGAGTAGCTGTGGGGACTCTCCTGTATGAGGTATAGGGGCTCAGACCCCTCAACAACAGTTGCCGCCCCAAAGGGCAGGCAAACAATCGTCCTTTCAACGTTAAACACACAAAATACGTTCGATCGTAATTACCTGTACATACTTGCAGGTAATGTACGAGTACCGAATCATGACACAATAAGATAATGTCACAATTCGTACACGAACCAGCCAGCCATCTCTTATCTCGATAGGGGATGATGAGACCTGGCTGTTCTCACCAACGTACGTATTATCTTACGTACGTGTGTTTGTGTGCGTGTAAATAAGCCGTATATAAACCACCCGAACCGGCTCTAAAATCGCCAGTGTTTGGTCTGGTTCTGGCTTACCCGTACTTGTGTACGAAGTGGCTGAACACGCTTAAATTCTGTAGAATTTCCTTCTGGTGAGAATATCTCTCACGACAAGGTATTCCACACTATTCATTATAGTCTATTATTACTTGCTATAAATTGTAACAGTATTTTAATTTTTATTGTATCAATAAAATGTATAATTTTAGACCAATAAGAATGTAATTTGCAACAAATATTTATTATTACCTATTCTAATATGTTACTGATTTGACGGATCAGCCTGATGGTATTCACAGTGCAGGTATTTTGGATATTATTTTAGCTTTAAAATGCTTAATTTTGAACCAATAACTAAGAAATTAGCAAAAAAATATCAACTCGAATTTAGTATGGCATGCTAACAATTCTGGTGCAGATGAGTTGGAAATTATTCAAAAAAATTTATTCTTATTTAAATTTTGGAAGAGATAATTGTTTTTAATTGCGTAATTGTATGTCATCAGTTACAAAATTTAATATAATCATTGCAATTTTATTATGATCATTTAATAACGTTTTAGTGACTAATTTTATAATTTTCAAAAACCTACTTTTCCTAACGGAGTTGCTGTTGCATTTGGCAGCTACTGAAATGTGTACCACATGAAATATTTCAGTCCACCCGGGCAAGTGTGTACTGAAGAACCATTTGTTTAAATTAATGATATAAAATATCTTCCTCAACAAGATTAAAAAGTGAGTTTACATGACTCAAAAATTGCTCACTCACTACGCTGATTTTGCAAACTTTTTCACATGTAATTGCTCACTTTTAAACCTTGGTGGGCAATGTATTATTCTATATAATAGGTACATGATCAGAAAATAAATTTTTCCCCTTGTATTCTGTAAGTGAAAAGTAGCTCTTATCGTTGATGAATGTAACCTCCATTTAAAGTGAATGCACTATCAAGTAAAATTATAAAGCATATTTTTACATTGAGGCACGTTCACTTTACATCTGAATACAGTCAGTTTACATTAAGGAAGAAGTTACACTTTCTGAATTAAAAAAAAAATTTTCCACATTAAGCAGGTTGATATTTTGTGTAAGACTCATCATTATGTTGGAATTTCAAGGTTTTGTCTCTCTTTGATCATTAAATAGGTATATAAAATATCTTCCTCAACAAAGTTCAAAAGTGAATTTACATGACTCGAAAATTGCTCACTCGCCCTCGTTTTGCAAACTTTCTCTCACATGTAAATGCTCAGTTTTGAATCTTGGCGTATATTATACTATTTTCTTTTCATTCAATTTTGTTACATCGAATTTTGTGTTGACCTCCAACAAAGAAGTTTCTTATAAAAAATATAGCTTATTTATATCAAGTGACTTGAAAATTTTAATTTTTTTATTTATACTGCATAAATATTTACGTAGGCTGCTATGACCTTTACCCCATAAACCAATTCATCGCCAAGTTATCATTCTGAGTTCAATTATATGAGAAAAGGCCAGAATTTCAGGACGTTAAAAATCCAGAGAGGACTTTATCTTTTCATAGATATAGAAAATAATTTGTTATGGTCGTTTCGAAAATTCTAATTTGTATCATATACAAATGAGATATTGTATCGATGATAAAACGTTCATTATCGAATTTATTAATTTAAATAATCTAAATTTAACCTCAGCGAAAATACATTTAAAAAAAAAAAAAAAAAAAAAAACGAATAAAAACCGAACCAATCGATTTTACCTAATATTTTAATTATTTCACCTGAATCATAAGACAAACATAGAATCAACACATTTAAGTATTATAAAGTGGTTTGAAAACCTTGGAAGGTGAAAAAGCGGCTCATATATTTTTAAAATTTGACGTACCTACCTATGTAAATAAAACTGATTTTATAATCTTATACCC
The DNA here is from genome assembly GCA_011428145.1 of Ericerus pela. Taxonomy (NCBI): domain Eukaryota; kingdom Metazoa; phylum Arthropoda; class Insecta; order Hemiptera; family Coccidae; genus Ericerus; species Ericerus pela. The sequence continues at coordinate 361,508 of WOFM01000589.1, read as the reverse complement.
GTAGAGGCGTACACAAAAACAACTTAAATTTAAATCTGTTCCATTAATTAAGTTACATTGTAATACATTTCCTTTGCAGCATTCGTTTTTTTGTTTTTTTGTTTTTTTGTTTTTTTGTTTTTTTGTAAATTTTATTCACTCTATGACAAAGTTTGCAGTTAAAATTTTTCTTCTAATTTTTTACGTACTTACTTATTGGTTTCTTTTTAATTAAATACGGTAAAAAACGAAAAAAAAAAATTTGAAAAAATTTTTATAGGTCTACGGACAGTAATTCTTAAACTCGGGGTCAAAACATGCTGCAAAAAATGTTGCTATCGTATTTACCCACAATAAAGAAAAAGACAATTTCTTTTAAAAATTTACGAATAAGATTTTTTACATCACAGGTACAGAAGTAATACATTCTCAATATTAGGTATGTTATCTCAAAAACAAGACGTCATAAATATGTATCTAACAAATTTGTCAGGGATTGTAAATCTTTCAAGGTTATGTGGAGAACTGAAGATCGAAAAATTAAGAAACCTTGGTAAATTAACAGATATTTGAAAAAGTGGCAATGAGCCTCTTTGTCGATGAAAAAGACAAAACTTTATAATAAACAATATAAGAAAATATCAAAAAACGAGACCTTTACTAAATCTACGTTTTATATATTTTCATGAAAGTTTGCATGGAGAGAAACAGCAAATTAGCATTGAAAGCTTTCTGATGTAAGTCCGTAGAAGATGAAAAAAAAAAGGTACTTTCAAGTCTCCAGATGTAAATTGTTTTACAAATGCAAATTTTTGTCTCGTAAATACAACCTCCAACTTTCATTTTTGTTGACGCTTAGAAGGTTAAAAAATATTATCACATGAAAGATCACAAAATGTATAAACTGTTTATTGAAGTAAAATTATTTATCTTAGAGATGTCGATGGGAAATAAAAATGAAAAGATACCTTATGTTGTAAAAAAAAAATTGTTTTATTTACAACTTTCCACCAAAGTCTTGTGATAAACTGTTTGTTCAAAAATCAAAAATTAAAAGTTCCTTATCTTTTTCTTAATAGAAAATTTTTTAATGTCAAAATTTTAACTTAATTAATCGTAAAATGCGAACCAAGTATACCTATTTTTATCTATAATGCCTACATAATTATATATCTATAGGTGCGTACAGGTTACATATAAAACTTGTACAAAATTTCTTACGTAGTTTAAAAACAGACCGAGAAAATGTTATGGCATTATGTTGTTTAAAGAACTATCAACGTATACTTTTTATCACAAACTTTTTTCTCTTTTTTACCTACGTGCCTCTTTGGCTCATTTCCATTCGTATTGAATTGTCTTTTTATTAAAAGTACATTTTGAGATAAAAAATACATTTTATATTTGAAACATCATAGTGACTATCCTTCAATGGTTCCCATCTACGATACTAAAAAATTTTTTTTCAAATACCTACTTTAACTCTTTTTCATCGCATTAATTTAAAACTCACAAAATTGTAATGTCTATCAAAATTTAGGCCTACTTAATGATAATAAGAAAATAAACTGACGAAAAAAAGAAGCTAAAAATATTTCTTACTCGCTAAATCAATAACCAAAGCATATAAAAAAGAATCGGCTACTTTTATGTTACACTTTTACAAATTAATCAAACCGAAATTAAAGCGAAAAATTCCAATATTTCTCTTTTTGAGGGTGCGACTGCGATACAAATTATTTTAAAGGAGTATTATTCAAAATATTTATAGGCACCTACAAAACATCGATAGTATCGATAATTTGAGAGAAAGTATCAATGCCTAATTTTCTTTGATACTTTGCACTAATTCACATTATTTCCCTTACAACAAAGCTAATTATTTTTTTTATCATAAAAAAAATAAATATATATTGATAAAAACATAATTTCTTGAAAAGTAAAATTGATATTTGTTCATCGAAATTAAAGAAAATTATTCCCTGTTTTTAAGAAAACTGGGTAAAAAACTGTAACGCTATAGAAAAAATAGATTTTCGAAGTGAAATAGCTAAAAAGTTAGTGCTTAATAGATCGTAATTGACGATTGTATTCGGTATGGTGCAGGCTCAATTTTAACCGGGTGGCTAATAACCAGAGTTGAGCTTTGGCAGTCGAATAGTTATAAATTATAACTTATGAGTAATGATTAGTGATGATTAATTTTTTATTCATGTAAATTAAGAATAACTAATTTTATTATTAATCTTCAATCGTGATTAAGAGATTAATTGTAGAACTTTACTCACAAAAAATGATTATTACTTTTTTCTCAATCATTACTCTTAAACCAATGATACAGAGTGAATAAATTATCTACCCATTGAAAACAGTACCTTTATTGTTTAACTAGTGTAGAAAGTAGCCAATTTCACGAGTGTGAAGAGCTGTAAACTTCTCACGAGTCAGAAATTTCCTTTCCGCACTTGTTAGATATATATCTACTTTTTTTAACAAATAAAAAAAAATGTGGAAGGGAGTAAGAACGTGAAAGATAGAGAAGAAACGAGACAACTGAAAACAAAAGTGAAAAAACGAAAAAAAAAAAGTGAGACGAAGAAAGAAAAATGTGAGAATAGGTAATGCACAATAAATATAAGAAAATAATATTCACAAAACCTACCTCCCTCCCTCTTCCTCTCCACAAGAAAATTAATGTTATGCTCTTGATTTTCAATTATTTTCATTGAATTTAAAAAAACAAAAATTATGATAAACAAATATAGAAAAACTATCTCCATTAATTCATCTTGCTCTCGTAGCCTAGTTGGTAGAGAGTCAATTCAGCTACTCATGGGTCATAGGTCAAAATCTCCATCATCTCAGAGAATAAATTGAAAAATAAAAAAATTAAATACCATAACTAAAATTAAATTCTTCCCTTTCTTTACAAAGTGTGTGCTTAGTGAATGAAAAAGTTGAAAAAAGTAATGAGATGGCCTGTAGTAAAAAGATTAAAGTGTGTCGAAAATATTTGAAGGCGTGTGGAATTGAAATGAAGGAACAGAAAAAGCGTGAAAATAAGTATTCTTCTTCCCAACTGTTATGGAATGGGCCACTCTCAGTAGCTAAACATGCTCAGAAAGTATGTTATTCCTATATGAAGTTTATTTAGTTTCAATTTTATTTCTGAAGTATCTGGAAAGGAGGAAGTGATCCAACATATATGTAAACCTTCCTAATCAGGCCACTATAATCAATCCTCGTCAAAAGAAAGAAAATATTTTCATAATTTGTTTTTATTTCGGTTGAAAAAGAAATTTTCCTTCACATCCCTTAGGTTTCTCTAGTTAAGTTCCAGACTTCTAGGATTTGTTTTTCGATAAACATGGCACCCACCGATCTTTTCCATTCATAAAATAATATAAAAGGATGAAATTCCATAATCACCTGATGAAAATCTGAAAAATGATTGATGAGTAATTAGCCTACTCATGATATGAATAATGATTAATTTAATCATTATATCCATTTGGTTGATACCTAATGAGTAATGGTCATTACTCACCAATGAAACAAGAATGGTGTTACTCTTTATTTGGCCAGGTTTTCTTTGAAAATCTACTTAGTAAAATTACTCTCAGAAAATAAAATGTTGTAACCCAATAGCTGAGAATATATAAGCTAAGAAGTAAGGGAGTATTCATGCGTTGCTTGTGTCATTTAGAAATTTTAATTTATTCGAAAAATTCATAAATCAATCAATCAAATACGAGAGTGTTTATAACTTGTTCTAGCACTGTGAAATACTGTGATTTGTAAACAAGGTTCAATAGAGAATGACTCAGCTATAGGCCTATCTTGGTTAAATAGTCATCATTGAGAACATTTTGCAGTCCAACTTTTTCTAACAAAAACTATTTAAATCATTAGTACCCTTTTATAGGTCCAAAGCTTCGAACAAAGTTTTAAAATGTTGGATATGGCATTGAAAAAATGTACAGTAATATTGGCCTTTCATTTACCCTTTTTTTTTTCTTTGAATACGAAAGAAATGAAAACACCTCTAAAGAAACGTTTGAAAAAATTTTCTTTCGGGAAACTTCGCCAAAAACTGAAATTTATGTAGTTTTTCTGTAGAATATTACCAGAGATATAAATAAAAAACTAACTTGAGAGATGGATGTATCTGTTGAGTAAAAATGAAACTTTCAGTTTACTATTTTGTAGGTTTCTTGCTCTCGAGCTCTTTGTCAGGGACACCCAGCCACCACGACACGGTTTGTATTAAATTTTATAGTTGTTAAACCTAAAATTATGCAGTTTGAAACCATTAAGTATACCTACCCCTCTCAGAATCAAAACAAAAATGAACCAAATGGAACCATATAACCGTCTGGTCGATGCATACCAAAATCAATAAGTCTAGTCCTCAGCTCACCTAATACTAATATTAGTATAAAATTTTATACATATCGAACAAAAATTGGGACATGTAACTTGAAAAATAGAAACAAATATGGACGTTGTACAGGTACTCGATCCGCACAAAAACTGGTAGCATATTAGAAAAAATTATAAGTAGTAGGTGAATATTTTTTCCAAATTTTGCAGCTATTGATCTAAAGGCATTTTATAGTTGAAAGAAAAACAAAAATAGCGGTACCGGAAATACCGTTCGGCCGATCCGCACCAAAATCAATTGGTTAGCACTAATATTTGTACCAAATTTCGGAATTATTGGACAAAAATTAGAACCTGTACTATTGTAACAAGAAAATGAAATAGGTAAACGTATGTGAATTTGAGATTTTCGGGTCTAAATTTTCTTGGGAGTTGTGAAATGAAAAACGTACTCACCACCAATCGCAAGTTGTTTCATGAGATCGAAATTAATTTTCACAGAAAACGTTCATAATAAGTAGTTGCTAGAAAAACTCTTCAATAAATTTTCAGCAGAGATAACATTTTTTGATATCGCAGAATTTATCCGTTCTTATTTATTTTTTTGTTGTTTTATTTTTCCATTGTTATCTTATCAACGAATGGTTTGAAATTATTTAAAGTCATAAACATTATAATATTAATTATAGATACGGCCCAAAAAAATAAGGAAGGGCAGGATTATAAAAACTTTTGTCAAATAATTTTTCACAAATTATAGATAGGCAATTACTAACTTGAAATTTTGTCCAAGTAAAATGTATTAGTTGTGATGAAAATGACTTAATCGTTACGAACTTTTCAGAACTCTTAAGAATTCTAATTCTGTAATTTTTCAAAGGAAAGAATTCTCTTCAAAAAAACATTATTTTTTTAGAAATAGGTAGATACCTTCTTTTTTTTTCACACTTTGGTAATGAAATAATGACGTTATGAAAGTCAATTTTTCACCAAATGTTTCTAAATTATTTAGAAGTAGAATGAATTTTATCAAATAAAATAAATTTCAAATTCTTTAAATCTCATTTAACAAACTAACCTATTCATTACTCACCATCAGTATTCAAATTCTCACTTTCGCCCTACCGAAACCAGTATTTGGCAATTCTAATGGAACTAATTTTGAGTAAAAATCTACTAGATCTGTTAAATTTTATCTTTAATTACAGGGCCCCATACAACCAAACCAAATCCAAAAAAATGCCACGAGTTCTGCAGGGACTATACTCATGGAGGACTGAAGTGTAAACATAATAATAGTATAATTGTGTGCATGCGCAACGTATTGCGCACGCTCACAAATGGGAGTTACGATTGTAAGAGTTACAGTTATGCGAATCTGACGATCGTATTTCTCGTTTAGCCCCTACCAAAGACTGAGCACCAAGATGTTTACACCTCAAACACTTATCCTTTGAGACTACTGTAAAGTAATCTTACTGTTTCGTATTTTATTGAATTAAACTTACTCCACTTCACAAATCTGATTATTTCCTATCAATCCCCATTCATTTGTTATAATACTCAACACTATTGTCAACTGTAGCCAACTAAACTCTCGTTAGGCCCCTTAAACCACAATACCTGAGGGACAAACTTTTCCCTCGCCCACCTCACGCCCCCAAGCATAGTCACTGCTAATTTGAATTTCATTGGTAAGTATTTATGTAGAAAAAACATTCTTTCACTATATACGTCACTATTACTTATAAATTATCGTGTGACCCCAAATTTACCGTTCACTATGCATATATAGACACTCAAATTTTTTGTTCTTCGATTACGTATCGGGTCACAACCTTTTTCGGCGGACTTAGGTACAAGGGGACAAATTTATTCGAATACATTAACGGTGCACTTGCATGCTAAGTGTTTGGTCACCTTCAATTTGAACAACTTAAAACGTTCAAATAGATAGCTCTCTGCAGAAATTTTAACACCAGTGGCCAATCCAGAGGGTCATTTTTTTGAGGAAGACGCCAATAATTTTGAAGAGTTTGCTTTTTTTTTTTCAACAAATTTGGACCATGTTTCATACTTTTATTGTTTCCCTTTCATTTTTTTTCTTTGGTATTTGGGGGAAATTTCCTCATTTCTTCATCTGGATCCACCACTGTCAACGGCACTAACTTAAATTATTTTACCGATGGGAAAGGGTTATACGGAGTACACACAAAAAAATATACGTATGAAAAATAACAATCGCGACTTTCACATAAAAATGAAAAATAAAAACACCAAAATTATTGTCAACAGTAAAAAAAAAAGGTCATAACTCACCTTTCCTGCTATAGTCCGTCATCGTTCGTAATTTTCACGAAAGCGTTGCTAAAATGCAGACGCGCACGTCTTTTGAAACCGGTTGCACACGTTTCAGTGAATTGTCAGTTGAACACCACCAAAATTGAAACAGTCTGAAAAACGTTTTTTACCCAGTTTGTTTGTGTGTTTTTTTTTTTTATATATATATGCGTGTGTTATATGTTAATTATTATTTACCACGAAAATTTCGACTTAAATTAAGAGTATGAAAGTAGCACCAATACACATATTCACTAATGTTCGCCTCGTATGCAACTAAAACAAACACTCAACTAAAGTTTAAAAAAATTGGAAGAGAAATTGAAAAACGTGTTATAAACTTCATCAAACAAGACTAATATTCGTCGTGTGATAGTACGATCTGCCATATACTCAGTATAGTATTCCTAAAACTATGTGCTCGATATAATATTTCTTTTTGTGCTTCTTTTCTTTTTCTTTTTTTTTTTTTGTTCCTTTCTATACTTCGAAGCGATAAAATTTTCCAACTTTATGATTGGTCAAAATGATTACCAACTCGATGACAAGAGTACATTAGCCTAAGAGATTGAAAGGAAACTTGTCGATTAAAATGGTAGCAGAAAAAAAAAAGAGAGAAATAAATGGTATGCTGGTTTTAAAAATGAAAAAAATTGAGAAATAGTGAAAGAGGGAGAGAGAGAGTGAAAAAACGTAAAACGTGATATGAAATTATAAAATTTGTGAATTATTGCCAAGAATTACACTTTGGAACGTGGTGTTGGAGGAGACTGAGCTCGTTCAACTATAAAATTGTCAAACTTCCTTGAATGAAATGAGAGGGAGAAAAAAAAAAAAAAAACCAGGATTGAAAAGAAAATGAACACGTTGTACGACTTTATTAAATTTTCAAAACTTAATGCTTTTTATTAATTTTTTCTTCTTCTATTTAAAAATTATGAAAAAATTTTCTCTTCTAAATAATAGTTCTGATTTGTGAAAACTGAGAAATGAAAAAATTTTTTGTTGCTATCTTGGAACGAATTTTATCGGTTTTGATGAAAAAATAACTTTGTATTATATACACCCAAGTAAAGAACTTGTTAATTTTTTAAGAAATGATTTGGTATTTTACTGCTAAACTTTCACAGGAATAGTAAAGCAAGAACCACAGGTTATCCACCTACAAATCAGCAGTAGGTACATTCGTTTAAATTTGAGAGACCGAGCTCGAGAGTTAATAATGCACACTTAACCAGTGCCAAAATTCAGGTGATTTTATTATGAAGAATCTGCTGCCACTTTTATTAGGTATCAATGAAATTTCAACCGATCAAGAAATTCAATGTTATTTGGTCATTAAATGCCGAAGGTGTAGGAGAAAATATTCATCATGATAAGCAGGAGAGCAGTGCATGCTTAAATGGCAAAGTGAAAAAGTATAGGCTTGATGAGAGAGCAACTACCTACCTATGTGCTGAATTATTGTTATCTTGAACATGCAGTAAAACATTACCGTCCATCTTTGCTACTCAAACAGCAAAACTGGGGCTATTGGTAGTGGATTGAAACTGATGACCTCACAAAAACTTGTGATTATAACTCCACAAGTAATTTTGCCATATTTCCATTGGGTATACGAGTACCTAGGTATGTGCTCGATTGTTGTCGATATTGGATTAAATTTGAATTAGCAGTTAAATGGAAGAAAACAAGTCAAGTGGTTGGAAAGCGGTGATTCAGTTGTACCCAGAATCTATGAAAATTGGGATGCACTACAGTTGAAATTTCAAAATATTATTTCATTGAAAAACAACACCTTTTACATCACTAATGAAAACATACCAACTGTACTGCATTAAACAAGGCCAGATGCAACCTTAAAAGAATCAACATATATCATGGTGTTTCGACAACACTGGAAATGACTAGGATTTTAACCACTCCCTCTACGGTACCAACATTGGCTGAAAGCAGGTAAAATTCTCTCTGACAATATTCACTAGCTGATGATTGTCTACCACGTCTGAAGTTACTCTATATATAAGTTTTTTGAGGTAAAAATATGGTGTCCACAGAATTTTTTCCCTAGAAATACTCAGCGAAGGATATAACGTGTTATGTGGATGATTTGGAGCAGAGAGAGACCGACCATATTTGAATCGGCTGTTTCGAAAAGACACTCATTCCACTTTTTGGTGGCATACGAGTTATACATGATTTTCCACTGTAAAAGGGACGCCCGATCAACTGAAACAAAAAGGAACGTATTTTTTCTCCATTTGACCCATTCTTCATCCCCAAATGAGCCCCAAAAGGGGGTCAATTTGGAGTTTTCGCATTTTATTTTGTGATACATCACCAAATATGTTTTTTGAGGCGCCTAGTTCAAATTTGATGTTCTTTTCTCCACTTTCCCCATTCTTCATCCCCAAATGGGTCCCTAAAGGGGCTTAATATTGAGTTTTCACATTTTATTGTGTGATACATCACCAAATATGTTTTTTAAATTATTAAGCATATAAAACCAAAATTAACATAAATACTTACTTAATAATTTATACCCATTTTACTATAAAAATTTGTTTTTTTCTTTCTATTTAATTCACATAGAAGGTTTTTATGATAATATTTTTAATTTAGCAACTTAAATAGAAAAAACTGCCAATAGAGAGTGATCAATGGAAAAATTTACATGTACTTACAAAGTTTTTTAGTAACAACCAGAAAATACCAAATTAAGAAAATTTGACATAATTTTCAGCAACTGCTACATTGCGTTAGCCTCATCTCAATCATTTTTCGAGAGTGCAAGATGACATCTTATAGCAGTATTTATTGATGTTAGAAATAACTTCAAACAACTTAGTGGCTACTGAGCAGAGGCGTAGAGAAAGACTTTTTTAGGGGGGATAACAGAAAGGCAAAAATTATCAACTGAAATTTTTGATATTTCCCATAGCTGAAAATTGAGAAATCGCCTCGAAAAAAAACAAATTCATTAACTATCACAATTTACCAACTGCCCAACTGAAGTACAGAAACATCCATTTGAGCAAAATCCGAGGAAGGCAAGCTACCCCCTTACCACACTAACACCATCCCTGATACTGAGTCTTTCAACATTTTATGTTTTAACGTATATCCTTACTTATTTATGAAAATAAACATGAAGTATGTATAGGTTCTTTTTTGTCTTAAAGTTCCATTTTTGTAAAAAAAAAAAAAAAGGTTTCCGGAAAACAATTGAGATTTTATTAATTATTACAATATTAAGATTATTTAAAATTTCAAACACTAAATATTTAGAACATAATTTGGATACATCAATAAATGAAAATAAAACTGATGACAAACACAGGAGGAGCTTACCTAGTCCACACAGGACTATCACTGCAATAAGCAATGAAGCACCTAACGAAAATTTTCAGTCGCTACTCAAAGTATGTCAATATTTCTGTACATACGTTCCAGTATTAAATATTGGATTTTGCAAATTTTCAACTATTCTAATATGTTTATAATCTCTAGTGTCACCAGGTTATGAGCTATAACCTCTAAAATTGCACAAACTTATTACTTTTCACTCGATTGTCACACATCCACTCCCAAAAAACATTTTTCCAAGATTTTATTTTACATAATTTTAAAATTTTATGTGACGAAAAGCCAAATACAAGCTAAAAAATTCGTACCAAGAATTTATTATCTATTATTTTTTATTAGATAGGTACGTCTTTTTTTCCAGCTAGTGAAAAACTGATATGCTCAGTTTTTTTCCTCCAACAGTTATTTTTACTTTAAGACAATAAAATCTTATTATTGCCTATTACCTCCTTCGTTAATGATCTTGAACTTATGTAGGTACGTCAATGATTCATCTGTACATAAAATATTTTACTCTTTCGTTTTGGAACATTTGTGTTATGCCTTTGTAAGTTCTAATTTAATTTTTTACGTTATATGTGTCTAGGTGAAAGGTGAAAAAAGATGAAGATCCCCTGCGTTAACCCAGTTTCTGAATGAAATGAGGCAACAGTACGCTGCTCGTTATATTTCTCATGAACACTCTCCGAAGTTATTTATATACGCAAAAATAGTTATTTTTCTCTTTTCTTTTGCTTGTATATTCTAACGATTGGATATGATCCTACTTGTAAAAAGACGGTAGCACGACTTAGTCAAAATGAAATTAATAAAATAAAAAAATAAAAAAAATATGGCAGCCTCGTAACGTCGATCATCACATAAATGTGTTAAAGAAAAATTTATTTAAAAAAAAAAGTAAACAAACACAAGGAAGAATTTTAGTATACTAGCGTACAAATTAATAGTAGGTATGTTATACAGCAAGGTTCAAAAGTGAGCAATTTTCGAGCCATATAAACTCACTTTTGAATCTTGTTGAGGAAGATATTTTATATAATTAATGATCAGAAAGCAACGAAACGTTAAAATTCTATCATAATGATGAGTCTTTCTCAAAAATTATAAAAAACAGAATAAAATATAAACTTTCTCATTGTGGTAGATTTAACGTTTCATTTATAAAATGTAACCTCTACTTCGATGTAAACTGAACATGCTTTACGTTTTTACATGGAAGTGCATTCACTTTATATCGAGATTATATTCATCAATGATATGAGCTACTTTTTACTCGGAAAAATACCAACGGAAACATTCCCTTTCTGATCATGTATTATATAAAAATATCTATACACACACAGGTAGTCGTAGATACACTTGATGAGCCGGTAGCCTAACTGAGAAAACAAAAAAAAAATTAGCCCAGGTGTGCAAAAATTTATTTCATAAGTCAAACATAATGGTATTAGAACTAAAGTGATGAAAAAATCCATAAGTAACTTCAAAATATAGTTCCATTTACCTAAAGATGACATTTTAACAAGCCTACGAGAATTTTGTCGTCTCATCATCACTCGTTTAGTCACGGTCAACCAGTTTGCTTAAAATAGAGAAAAAAAATCATTAAAAACAGTTCTTTGTACCCACCATATGAAGAGAGTAGATGAGTTGTAAAAAGCTGAACATAAAAAAAAAAAAGGAAGAATCGATTCCACTATACTGTGTTGGTGTTTACCAGGAGGAATTCTATTTTGATAAATTTATTATGAAAACAAAGTTAGGCGATAGTTTTCGATTTTGACCTTTCGACTCGGTATTTTAAATCATCATTCCCACTGATAGAACGTTCCCGATATCAATTAATGACCATTAATTGGCCGGAAGACAAACTTTTATTATCTTGCCCACTATTTGTACGTTCAGGCTTCGTATTTTTTACGCCATTTATTTGACGTATAGCGCACTGTACCGTTTAATCATAATTAAAGACAGTTATATTTTTAGTACGTAACCTCCTCACCTTAGAAATTATCAAAGAATTTTAAAAATTAGTTTGAGAAACGTCTCACTTCTCGTTTCATTTCACAACTTTTCGCTGCCCATCACTACCTTCGGGTTATAAACCTTAAGTTACAGCAGCACGATACGTTTTACTTTTCACTGGAAAATATTTAGTTGGAAGTAAAAATTAGAGCTCTACTTAGGACCAAATTTTAATGAAATAGGATATTTATCTGCTGAAACAACTGAATCTATTATGCATTATCCTTCGACGTCCGAACCTCTCACGATGCTAGAGGGTTGAAATTTGGCATGAGGGTACCTAACTATAAACTCCAGACTTTTTTTTTCGCTGAAAAAGAGAAACAGATTCAAGATATAGGCCAAAAACTATTTTTGTGTGCCTAAAAGTACTTCAGTTACTGAAAACATTATTAAGCTTAGCTGAAATTACACGTTTACCACATTCCAACTTCATAACTCTATAGCTCTGTTTGATAGGATTACACTAACTTACATCAACTTACACCAACTTACACCGGTAAGGATATTCCACAAATATTCAAGTAAAACTTGACGAGAAGTCACATAAGAATCCTACATTTGTAGAATCGCCCTCCTGGTGTAGGTTGATGTAAGTTGGTGTAGTCCTATCAAACAGAGCTCTTGACTTCTGTAGAGTGTAGTGAATTTTAACAGACCTACCATTCTTGATTATTATGGTAACTTTTACACGGATTTAGCGTATAACTGTGGGCAAAGCCACAGGTAAAATATAGTCAGTAGGAGAATGATTGATTCCATTGTGTACCGCTAGAGCTAGAGCCCTGTAGATAACAGTACAGCAATACGCCATTTTGTATCAACAAATAATTTCACAAAACTCTTATAGAATTTCAGCTATACCTCAAGAACCAATGATACAATTTCAGTAAAATTTTCATAGAATCTTTAGCAAACATATATTAACGTTTCACTAAAATTTGAACTTTCTACAAACAATGGTTCTCTTGCAATTGCAGTCGATAACTTTGATTAAATAGTTTGTTCCCATAAAATTGTGTATAATAAGAAGCTTGTTTCTTTGGTCCTTCAGGCTGTTGGGCGAAAGTAGATTTAAAGTAAAACAAAGAAAAAGCTCTATAAAACTAGTAAAACAATTTAAAACTGTTCAAATTTCTGAAATAGAACATAAAAATCAATGAATTCACTTGTGAGCTATAGGATAAAAAATGCATATTGCCAGATTCGTAGCTGTAGGGCTTTACTAGGGTATACTCAGCACACATCTAGAGTCAGGTGTAGGTTATGCTTCCGAGTGGTAAGCAGTGAGCAATGAGCAGTTTTTTCTTACCACTTTTGGATATAAGTGAGCATGGTGGCCATGCAATTTTTCCAAAATGAACGATTTAAAGGCCAGTGCCATAGCCAGGGGGGACAATGGAAACATTGCCTCCCCCTCTGGTCATTGTATTTGACCCTTTACAAATTTTCCAAAAAAAAAAATGTTTAATGTATTGAGACATCCGAAATTCCACAGTTTTCTTATACTTACTACTCTGTGACATATACATGAGCTACTTACACGGTCGTACCTATTGAGATGTGGATTAAAGTTTAGTCTTTTTTGGACGTGTAAATTAGCAATAGTCTATTCTGAAGGTGCTAAATGAAATATTTATTATTTGAGCAATTTAAGTCCTACTAATTGGTAATAGGTACCTAATTACATATTATTTATGTGGGCTTTAATTAGTTTCTTAATCACATTTTTGAGATAGCTCCTAAAATTATAGGTATTAATTTTATTATAATCGAAATTTAAAAAACTATAGGTACTTACTATTCTGTAGTTGAGAAGTAACGGGACGAGGTTTCTTTAGTTTTTCAAGCAACATTGAATTGAAGTTTATGCACGGAAAGATGATTCATTCCTGTCTGTCAGTGATTACCATAAATCAGCTCGGCTTTAGCTACCTTTAGGCAAAAATAATTTTATTAATTCTCGAAAATATGTGGTAAAAAATTTTTCGAGTCTGTTTAGCTTGAAATATTTTACATTTCTAGATTCGGGTCAAAAATTTAAGAATTAAATTTTGAGATAATGATTCCGCAAAATCAAGAAACTCAATATCAAATTTCTATTCTTTAATTTACTTTTCAGAGAACCCGTATAGGCTAATGAATTCAGCTTATTAAGAGAGAAAAAACATACTTGAAAAAAAATAAGACTGTATTAAAACAATGAACTAAAAATGCACTAAAAATAAAAAAATAATTTCTGAGTATATTAAAACACAATCTCTTTTTGATCGAGGATGTTATGACACCACTTTCTTCTTTCTTGAACAAAACTTTTCAAATCAGTGCCAAATTTTATACAAAAAATCAACCACGTACCAAACTACCTATAAATGATAATTTATATTTATGATAATTGATATTAATAATGATAATTTATATTAATTATGATAGGTAGGTTACCTAACTGGTTAAAATCTGGCACGACTTGAAAAGTTTTGTTCAAGAAAGAATAGGATGCTGTTACAATTAGCATCATCCATCAAAAAGATATGGAGTTGAAACATCAACAGAAATTATTTTTTACTTTTCAATCTTTTTTGAAGTTGGTTTTATTTTTTTGAAAAAAAGTTTTATTATTTTTCAATTTTCTAATTATGAAAAACGAAGTAGCCCAATATAAAATCCGTCATTATGCTTACGTTCCCACTAACTATTGCTCAGATTGGTTTAATTCAGAATTTCAAATCCTCCATATGGGATTTCCAATTTGAAATTTCAAAAATCTGACGGCGCATTTGTAATCAGCAACCAAAAAAACTCCAAAATACATACTTTCAAAGAAATTGGTAGAAATTTAAACGTTAGGTTCATAATTTCAAATCCAGTATGGATCCGGTATTGATCCGATCTTAATGAAAATTTAATGGAACTATCTATAGACTATCCTCTTTCCAGTGAATCCTGATTCATCAAAATCAATTCATCCGTCGCTGAGTAATCAATGTATATACATAAAAAAATCAGAAAAATCGAAAAACTGTACCTGCTGGCGAACATTGAACCTTCTCTCTTTTTTTAAGTAGGTTAAAAAAAATAAGAGCCTATACGCAAGACATCATCAATTTTTTCTTCTCCGTGTGCCGATAATTTCAAATCAGTTTAACAAAAATAAAAATGAATCGATACCCAATTTTTTTTTTTCTTCCTCTTTCTTCTTCTATTTTCTTATTATATTATAAATTGAAGTTGTTTTTTTTTTGTCATAGCATCACGTCTCTCTTACTAGACAAATTTTCCCAAAATTTTGGCTCCACATATCCTTAGATGGTTTGTGCTAAGTTTCGTTTCGAAAGCTCTTTTATGAAAGCTGTCACTGAGTTCGAAAATTTCTTTTCTGATGCTGTTCTTTTGAAAGTTAGTTCTCAGTTCTACTCAATAGTTTTCATATAAATCCAGCATATTACGCAGAGTACAAATATATGACATATGTGTAAGGGTGAAAGTAAACTATGAATAAAATATTCATAGGTGAGAGATGAGTAGGATTCGGAGTACCCAACAGTTTTTGGATCAGTGTCAGTTCTGAAAAGTGAAAATGCGAAACTTCAAAATTCAGATGTCGCACTTCACCAAATTAAATAGCCAATTTGAAAGAGAATGAAAGAAAAAATAGGTACGTAAAAATTTCTGCCTACAGAATCAAACAATCCCATACAGGCATACACTATCAAGCAATTTTCTACACTTATTTAATATGAAATGAGGCCGATTTTTTCGATAGAATGGATCTCACCTTTTGACTATAAAGTACTGGACCAGTAAAGCTCCACGTACTTTTTAATGTCAAGACAAGCCGGCGAAAAATTAGGCAACCCTAGAGTATCTTCTGCGTATTTTCGACGTTTTGCTTACGTTCACCAATATAAAATACATTTGATAGAGTGGTCTCTTAAATTCACAAGGATAGCGAACATAAACGTAGTGTAAAGAACGTCAAAAGGTACGCTGTGGTTGCTTATCTAGCGCCCGCTTGTCTAACCAGAAATCATCGTTTGGTCCAGTACTATATCACAGTGAAAGATCCCGCCCTACAACTTGAAAAAGTTTTTAATAATTTTAGTTCTACGTAGCCTCCTATCCCTAATTTCCTATATTATGGTTTCTGAAAAATTTCATTACAAAATATTGATTCTGAGGGCAGTAATCAGGTTCAAAATTTTCAATTAAAAGTTTTATTTTTGGACCAATTCTGTCGAAAGTGAGTTTTCAGTTGTTCTTCTTTCAAGTTATATTGTCATTCTGAGAAGTAGAAACTTAATTGAAAATTTCCCCTGAATATTTTGGTTTAGAATCAGTTTCTTTAAAAGATAACATTCTCAATTCTATTTTTCGGTTGTACTGACAGTTCAGAGAAGCAAAAACTCAAAACACTACCCTCTGGGAACTGTAATCAAATTAGATTGTTTTCATTGAAAGTGATAGTTTTGGACAAGGCTTTGATACCAAATCTGGGAGCGTTTTTTGGAAATGTTATTAACTAAAACCTAAACGATTTTTTTTAAGAACCAAAAGCGAAAAGAAGCACAGAAAAAACTGCTGGTAGCGCTACCAAGAAAGGAACCAAAATAACATTGAAATTTGCTGTTATCCAGGTAGCGGAAGCAAAATCTGCTTTATTTTTGAAATGGAAGCAAAACTGAAAGCTAATTCAAAACAATTCTCTACCTTTTTTCTTCTTTTTTTTCAATCTCTCCATCTTTATGAGAAGTGAAAACCGAAAAGAAAATGAAAGCAGAAGCAAAAGCAGAATCAAAAGGAGAATCCATGACTGATCTATTGAAAGGGCTCCTCAATTGATAACTGGCAATTAATTAATAAAAATTTTCAAGGTCACAATAAAAAATCAATCATTTTTAAATATTTAGAGAACTGAATAGAAAGTGGAAGTGGAAATGGAAGCATGTAGTGAGATAAAATTGGATGGGGAAGGAAAAGTGGAATTTGAATCTATATCTGATACAATTCCGCTTCCAAAAAAGTAATGGAATTGAAAATTTTTAAAATATAAGTGAAAATCAGAATTAGAAGCCTCACTTATACCTGCTTGAAGAGCAGGTAATGCAGTTTTAGGTATGTACTTATAATACGACGATGGTAGGCAAAGTAGCACGATAACAAAAAATATTGTAAGTTTTATAAAGTATCTCATCAACACTAATAAATTTTATCACTATCTGTAATAAGTGAACATATAATTATTTTGATCAACATTATATTGGATAGATAATTTACAAGCATCCTCGAATGACGTAATTGTAACACACTCGACGTTCAATAATAGGAATACAAATACATTAAATCAGTAGGTAAGCTATATTTAAAATTTCATACTAAAAATTCGTACAAAGTTTCATCTCACTTCTTGTATTCTCGACTCGACCTATTTGGTTTTGAACGAATACATCAACTTTATTATTATTATTATTATTATTAGGTATGTATATACCTATCGAGAATAATATTATTAAAAAAATTCTATCGAAGTGAATATTGAAATTGAAACACTCTAGGTGTACTTGTACGTAAGTCTACTTTTAGACAAAGGAAATATGTTTTCTAAAAAAAGAAAAAAAAAAAACTAAACTAAGAATAATATAAATAATATGCAAGCTACCCGTTACCGGTGGTCCCGAAGGTGAACACTCAATCATGTTTTTTTTTGTTTTTTTGTGTTTTTAGAAAAAAATTTTCCATTCGTTTCTGGTGAGTGAATGAAAATTAGTCAAAATTAAAAAAAATTTTCGTAAACAGACTTAAAACATTGGTAATCTAAGTTATTAATTCAATGATGTCACTCGTAGACGTTCCAAAATGTTTTCCCATGTTTGATCTTCAATAAATTATAGTGTCAAATATGAAAACACAAGCTGGATGCAGCATTGTTGGCATACTTACAAGCTTAAAAAATTAACAGATTGCACAGTCATATACAACGATCACGATCATTGAAAACGTAATTAAGAACAAGAATATAATGATAACACTGCTTTCCTTGAAGGATTTTTACAGATTTTTCAAGTTTAAAAGACAGCAAAATTTGGAAATTTTTGGGATTTTAGAACTTAACATCTGGCAACAATGCTTTCAGTATCAGTCTTTGACTATACAGAATTAACATGGACTGCTATTTGATTGAAAAATACGTACAAAATTTCGCTATCAATTGCCAAGACATAGGAGAAAAAAGTTAGTCATTTCAATGTTCTTTACGCGGTAATTTTGTTTAGAATAGAAATTTTGAAAATTTAATTTAATACCATAGAAAATGCTTAAATATAATTAATTCAGTTCAACCTCAAATTTCAGCAATATTTTACTGTTTTACAAATCCTTATCATACCCAACCCGACTAACTTCATCTTACATCTTCTAACGTCATTCTTATCACAAATAGCAGTCCATGTTAATTCTGTATAGTCAAAGGTATCAGTCACGGTTGGTAGTAGCCACGCTACTTTCGAAACAGCGTCCAACCGTCCATATAAACATTTTCAATGCTAAAAATTTATTTTGTTCTGATAACTCATGTTTTAAAATCACAAAACAATATTTTCAATTCTAAAAACATTGGGTAGGTAAAAGGTATTTATATAACAAATGTTAATGGATTTTACTTCTAGGTCAACCCATTATGCTTAATTAATTTGGCCTGAAATTGAAACTTAGATCATGAACACCACTCAATTATTATTCTGATTATTTTTCATCATACTGTAAAGATATTTTTATATCATTTACTTCAAATTAATATATCTACTCCAAATTTGTATTACCCTATATCATTCACCATATTTTCATATATTTATTCTTCCTTTTTTTCACATCATTTCTGTCTAGTTCAAACTTTCCTTTCAAGTCTTGACTTGTCTGATGACATCAACATCTCTTCTCTATAAACTGTTCTCATCCATATTCATGATGTCATGTTTTCACCGAATATATTTCAATGCCTTTCACTTATTCTGATTCCCACTAATTTCTCAAACACTACCACTTTATGTCATATCTTCCTCATTTCATTGGTTTTATCTAAATTATGTTTTCCTTAACGTCTAATCATATTCATTTCTCCCACGACACCTAATTCAAATCACTTGAATTATCACCCTTAGTTATTAGTCTAATGTTCTGTACAATTCATTATTAATTCTTAATTCTTCTCATACAGAGCACTGTATAATCTTAAATATCTTTATACGTTATAAAACAATTTGTAATTATTCCAATATCATACATTTACTAAAATATAATATTATTGCGTTTCATTTTATAACGATTACACTTTTACACATACCTATTCTAATTATTTCCAATTATTTTATTTTTAACATTCCCTGAAGATTATATAGGTTACGTTTCTATTAAAATAGATTCAGTGTCTTAGTAAACAGACATACCTACAAGAAATGATCCATAAAATACGTCACAAATTGATTTTGAATGAATAATTCAAACTGAATCATGCTCATTTGATTCACTGAAAAACTGTGAAGATGCATCGCAAAAGAAGATAATAATAATTATTTGTGATACAAGTTAATAAAGTAAGTAATATTGATCCGAGTGTGATTTTTTCAGCAAAAGCTGAAGGCCAGTGATGCAAATCACACAAGTATCAATCACCTACTATATACACATGTGTCACATACTATTTTTTGCAACACCTCCCCTAAAAAAAAAGAAAAAAAATTATTTGTCAATGGGAAACATATGTAATCAAACTATCTCCATCTTTTCAACAAAATATTGTGGCGTAGTGGCTGCGGTACCGGCTCAAACTCTGAAGTTAAAGGTTCGATTCCCCTTAGTAGAGAAAATTTTAAGGAAAAAAAAATTAAAATGAAAGAAAACGACGATGTAGAATAGTTGCAGTAGTAAGACCAGTGTATGAAATGACGCATGCACCCAAGGTAATGTATAAAGTAAAGACCGATGTATAAAATAAGTACCTTTTATATACCGGTACAAAATGGTTCTAAAATTGCCTGCCTTATTCAAAGTCAAGGTGCGTGTGAAAATGAGGTTTATAAAAACAGGTGTTGGAAAAATAAATTTGACTAAAATATTCAACAAAAACTAATTTTAGTCAAATATTTTACTCATTATTAAGAGAAAAATTTCAGACTTTGTTATCAGGAATTATAATATCATCCAATAAGCAAAATACATACAATTACTTTCTTTAAACATAATTTTCTCACTCCACTGCAAAGGAGCTATTCCGCTAACACTTTACAACATTTTAACTTGGCGAATAGTTTTGTGAGATTCTTACATAAATTTGTGCTATATAAAATGAGATGTGAACAACATAAGTGACTGAAATGACATAAAGTGTTAATAGAATAGTTCCTTTGGGCTGCTGGCTATGTATACCTACTATTGAAAATTTTAAAATTTTTGTGATAGATATATTTTAAAATGAGTTTTTGAAATCAGTGCATGGAACTTTTCACTCAGGCTATTCATTCAAGGGAGATGCGGGTATCCTGGTTTTCTCTTCTTCTCTGGTGCAAGCGATAACTGAATTAGAAATTTGGGACCAACAAATTTAAAAAGAACGAACCTTTGTCTACAAAATGAAACCAAAAGAAATAATGAAAATGTGATGGTTTATTTTAAATTCTGTCTTAAACAGGATCACATTTTTTGTTCCATGGTACACCACCCCGGTAAAACACAGAATTCACAGTAGTGTACTCTGGCACACATTAAATCCAACAAGAAAAAATTGTTTTTTATTGAAAAAATGAAATTAATTTTATCTAATACAATATGTAGTACATTACATCAATAAATTAATTATATTTAGACACAGATTATATCGGCTATTTGAATAAGTCATAAAATAATTTTATTATTATTCAGAAAACTGATTGTTTTTTCAATTTTTACACTTTCCTCCGGAATTTTACAATTTTAAAAACTATTTAAAGTATCCTCAACTTTCTCAGAATATCCAATGTTTCATGTTTCTTGGAAATTTTATCTCTCTAAATTATTTGCAAAAAAATTATAAGCAATTTTTAGCATGTTTTATGGTACACCAGATAATCTAATCCTTGACACAGTAGGTTACCATCTTACCAAAAATTAACATTATATTTAATCTAAGTGTTCTTGATTGTTGGTCACTCTAAGTAATTAATTACGGACTGTTAAACTTCGTTGAAACACATCCAGCAAATATGAATACTCAATTTCTCTTCCATTAGTCACACTTTTTGTGAGTCATCAAAATAATTTTTAAACAACAAACTTGATGCGATAGATGAAAAAATTAGACTTAGGTACTACGTGTGTGATAGGTAAATAAAGTTATGGGACCAGTTTATCCAAAAATTAAAAGCAAGTCAATTTTGTCCATGGTACACATGTTCCATGATACCCAGGTCTCTACTACCTGTTTGTAAGACTTTTACGTCAATCGGTAATAATTAGACGTACCTACCTACTTATACACTTCATACGTTGTTGTTTTTTAAATCTGTGACACATATTTCACACATACCGATACGTGGTTGAACTTTACAACTTTTTTTTCTTATCTCAAACACGCGAAAGTCAAGTTACGTACAAAATTACGTACCTGTTCATGTTTTAAAAAAAAGTAAAAAAAAAAATTTTAAAACCAAACTTTATCCACAACATAGATAAAAACAAAATAGGCGATTAACACACGTTGTTTTTTGTTTTTAAATAATAAGCAACGAAACCAGGATTTCTATAGTTTCTCGGCTACTTAACAGATATTTTATAACACTGAAAGATATTATTATTACGTAGCTAGTCTCATAAAATTTAGATTTTTTCAAAGAAACGGAAGTGGCGGGAAGCGTGTTCAGTTATTATTAATATTCAATTCTCGACCATTTTCATCCCGCTGTGTCAGTTGTACGAAAGAGCAGTGGCGTCGCAAATAGCGATAGTGGATCGAGGAGAGCGGCCGCTCTGGAGCGCCAAGCTTAGAGGGGCGCAAAATTTTAAAATTCCCACCTCTCTCCATTTCGGCAGATTGTCATAACGTGTGTGGTGATTTATTGGAAGGGGCACCAAGATTACGTTTGTTACAGGGCGCTTCGTACCTCGCTACGTCACTGAAAAAAAGTCAGCTCCCACACTTCGAAATTAAATTCAGTATAGGTACAAGTTTTCAAATATGAAATTATACCGAAGTTAAATTAACTCGAGTTTAACACTTTAGGCTATATTTTTCACGCCTTCAATAGTCGTTCAATTACTATACGTATACCCAGGCTTCCTCCACACGCTGGCATTCCTCATAATGAAGGTGTTGATACAGCTGTAAAATCTGCAGCCGCATACTTCGTCTATTCCCTTCCCCATCAATGTCTGTGACATTTTTGATGTATTAAAAAAAAAACTCATCGTTTTATTTTTAGAATAGACAAACTCATGGGATACCTCAACTATAACTCCCACTACTGAAATATTCAACCGATTCTCGCCTAAGGTTTTTGGACATTTTCCCAAATCCATTTTGCTGAATGGACAATTTCACGAAAATTTTTGTTTTTTTTCCTTGAATCTCTACAATGAAAGCATAAAACCTCGGATGATCATATACTGGCAGGTTAGGTGAATTGGAGAGAAATCACTCAAAATAGTATATTATAAATGATTTTTTATCTTGCATCAACTTCTAGGGCATGTAGTCCCAGTGTGTGCTTTCCATGTGACAGGCGTTGGGTTTGATTCAAGTTTTTTATTAATTTTTTGTAAAGTGAGTGGTTAGAGGGGATAAATTTCTTTTATTATGATTTTTTTCATATAGAGGGTGGTAGGGTGAGGGAAATTTTTTTTAATACATTTTTTTGTATTGTGGTTGGTCAGGTGAGGTAAAGTAAAAGAAAAAAGAGAAAAAAATAGATTTTAGAGAAAAAAATTTGCAAATTAAGAAATTACACATACTAATCTCCTTTATCATGATGAAGAAATTTGCCCAAAAACATTTTCCAAAAATATCTCCACTATATGCAAGTGTATATTTATAGGCATGAGTGAGAGAGGAAGATGAGTAACAGAGAGAGGTGTATCTTAATAGGGATGTATTCGATATTTATAAAGAAGCTAACTACTTTTAGCAAGTGGAGTAATCAATTCTGGAATTGCCTGCATCACTTTGAGCAAGCATCTAATATATATGTGTATATACATAAACCCTGAAGTGCTTATGTCGGCCCTGCATTTTTTTTATAGCATACCCATAGATGACACTAGAATTTGTTGTTTCAGAGAAAGCATAGAACTTTTTTTTTCTTGTCTGCAAGTGGCTGTGTGGGTGGTGGTGCATGCACATCGAATATGAGGGAATAATTTAAAAAATAATATCAGGGAAGAAATTTGGTGAAATAATTATTTTAACGAACGAATTAACGGCTTGTACATTTATTATAGTGATATACATCCATAATACATATTAGTATTATATTTTATCCACATATACATCTACCTATACATCATGATATATAATAGATACCTAGGCTATATGAATTTGAGCTTTTACTCGTTAAAACGTTTTTGAAAACATGAAACAAAAAATATAATCACCTCCACTCCTACATCATTTCATGAGTTTGAAACTGATACGTAGATTTTCATAGAAATCCTAGATACATAAATGATGTGTGTATCATAGTGGCCTTTCTGTATGTTTCTTTCTGCATTTTCAAAACCCATTTCCCCAAACAACAGTTCTTTCATCATCGTTGGAAGGCTTGACAAAAGTATTATTTTTAATCAAAATGAAACCTCTAACACATTAGTTTATTAGGTACTTGGTTAAAAAAAACAAAACACAGTCTGCAAAATATCATTCATAATTAAGAATTTCAAGTTACTCAACTACTAATTTTCAAAAACATCTTCAGAATTTCGTCAGTTAAACCTCATGTATAAATCATGGAAAAATGATTGTATAGATATGAAAATATGATTCCTTTTTTTAATAGTTCTTAAATAAATCCTATCCTCTACTTTTAATCACTGCAATTTTTTTTTTTCAATTTTCGTGTCAACACAACGTATATTTCCAAACAAATCTTCAATTAAATTATAACTGTCTTGTACAAATGATTGAGCAACACCTTGCTCAATAATGGGAGAGAAAGGGAGTTCTACAAATGGTTTAATCCAGTAATACCCTGTAAATTCAAACTCATTGCCTGGCAAATTGCAGACCCCTCAGTACATTTAAATATATGGAAAATTTGTACATAAATCAAACAACTTTGTCAACTCGGTGGTGGTTTGCGAACCGTAAGTTGGGAACCACTGGTTTAATCCAAAAATGGACAATAAATTTTAGCTCAACACCACAAAGAACACAAGCACCAACTACCTCTCTTTCACCATCTTAAAACATGTCTCATTTTTCGTATCGCATCAAACAGATTCCTTCCCTACCAGGAAAAACATTGCTATAGATTTATAAAAGTTTAAATTCCAATTTTTGTTCAAAAAAATTGAACCAACTTCAAAAAAAAAAATAAAACAAAATAAAACTCGAGTGCAGTGAGCCACTCTAAAAAATGTAGGTTTTCTTAATCAAAAACATCTAAATAAATAAATAAATAAGTACAATAAAAAAATTGAAATATGGAAAGTACTTTCCAGAATGTTGGTTAAAAATAAACGTTTAATGAAGTGTCAAGGAAATTCATAAAGAACTGAATGGCAAAGTTATAAAATGCGTGCGCAAGTTATTAAATGATCGTTAAGCAAATTAAATTACAGTAAGCTTGTTTTCCACACAGCTTTTTAGATTCATCTGAAATTATTTACTCTTACCAGCAGTATTGTTAAAAAATTTTTCAAATCGCTTTTATGCATAAACCGTGAAGCCGATTGAAACCAAATTTTATAGAATGATCTTATACTATTATACGACCAATAGGTAATTGTATGTATGTATGTATGTATGTGGGTATGTATGTTTGTAACCATGTTCTGAAGAACTAGACCGAACAATGTTACTGAAATTTACAGGAAAGGTGTTTTTGGGTATGAAAAAAACGATCCAGATAGGTCCCAAGTTTGAGAAAATTCGTTAAATAAATATGAGCATCTCAATCTATCCATCAGCGCAATAAGCAATAACAACGAATGATGAAAAATTCACCTGGTTAACGGATAGGTAAGGTTTTATTAGCGAATTTTAATAGGCCTAGGCTGCGTATGATTATGATTTATGAATAATGAAATAATGAGTTTAATATTGCAATCTTAATTTTATTTTCGAAATATGTTATAAAAATATTTTTCTGAAATTCCCCAGCTTGAATTAAATTAACAAAATTTTTTTCTAATTTCCACATCCGTAAACCAGGTACTAGAATATAATACAGATGTTTGAAAATGCAACATAATATGATGTACCGGACGCACCATCAGACCGATCTAGAGAAAAATAAAAGGATTTCTCTATACCCATGACTATGAAATGAAAATAGCTACCTGTACCGAGTTAAGTCGAAATATGTAGGTATATATGTATACCTATATGAATTTCAGCAAATAGTGCCCAAAAGTTTCGTGGAGTCACGAAATGAAAAACAAACCTACCCCCGACCACTAGTCTTAATAGCAAATTGATTTTAATATGCAGATCTTCTTTGAAACCGTACCTAAGGAAAATGCGCTAAAAAGAAAAAAATAAACATTTAAAAATTTATCCAGCAGTATCTGTTGGTATTATTGAAGTGGGCGCTAATTAAAAAGTTTTGTTAATAAAATTACTGGATGGAACTGACAGACAAGCTGACATAAAAGAGGAGAAGAGGGCCGACTTCAATAATACCTGGAGATATTGCCGGAGAACTTTTATACTTAAAGATTTCTTTCTCTTTTTAGCATTTTTTTTTCATGTTGGTTCTATGTTTCGATAAAAATATTTTTTTCCATCACCAATCGACATCATTGAAAACGTTAATCGCTCATTGCACTCAACTTTATGCTTTAAATGCACTAAATAATGTCGAAATCAAACAACATAGGTAGGCAACTATACCGAGTGCATTAAAAATAGCATTATCAGTCCAAGTACCTACTTACATGCGTAAATCTACGAAGTCCAATATCACACTTACTTTACAAGTAGAGTGTTAGATAGTAAAGAATCACAAAAATTATTAAAACACCGAAATTATTGAATGACGTTGAAAATAAATTGTGTTTTGATCAAATACGTGGACGAGATAGTGATTGGTGATTAATCCTCTACGTAGCTGTACGAATGCACATCGAATAAAAAATGTTTCTTTAAAGGAAAGAAAAATTGATCGGAACCACGAATCGTTATAACGCTTTAAAACGTAAAAATTGGCCAAAAAAAAAAACTTAACACAACGACTAAAGAAGGTAATAATTTCTGACTTAAAATTTCCGTCACGGTTGTATTTATAGAAAATGAGAAAAGTGTGGCGCTGCTTATCCGTAAAATTGCGTCATTCAGTTGACTTTTTGTTAGCGAATTTCATAATACTTGCTAAGGGTGGCTCGTAGGGATGATGCAAAGTAAAGCATTGGTTGGGATATGCAGTTGATGACTGTAAACAGTAAACATGTGCCTAGGCGTCCAAATGTGAAGGAAATAAGCGGATATTTTTTTTAAAAAGTACAAGAAGAATATTAAAACAATAAATTTGTTTCGTAACGTTATACTTTGGTATAGGTAATCTCGAATGGACAAAACAAATAAGAAAATATAAAATCATTTTACTCGAGAAAATTTATTTTTTTCAAAAAATTGTTTAAAAGTGGTCCCCTAAATATCATATTAAAAATCCCACTCCTTCTGGCGTTAATTTTTTATGGGGATTTGAACCTTTTCAAAATTTTTTTTTTCAGAAAATTTCAAAAATTATGGGACTTATGTGAAAAACTTTCAGATAAAACATTTTTTTGCCTCAATTTGCTAGAAATTTAATTATTAAACATTTCTTCATTCAGCCAATCTTTAGTACTCAAAAGACACCGTAAAGTCAATTACATTTACTGAATGTGTGAATTTTTTGTTAACATGATAACTGCTGTAATTTTCAGCCTATAAAACCGAAATTCAAAATATAGATACATTCAATACAACAAACTTATTCTGTCAAGTTTTTTTTGTTTTTTTTTTTTTTCAAATGAGACGAACGCCCCCGTACACTACTTCCAATTTTCATTTTTTTTGGCTGTTTTTCTCAACACTACAATATGGGAAGCAACATTCTAACAATTTTTGAAAAACTCTGTATTATAGGCGAGTATTATAACTTAGAACGTAGAACAACCTCATTGATTTTGGTTTTGATTGTTTCCTTTGTTCTAGAGTTATGTGACAGTGAGAGAGAGAGAGAGAGCGTTTATTTGAAAAAATTGTAAAAAAATATAGATAGTAATCGATATTTGTATCAATATTTGATAAACACATCGATATATCGATATTTCATTGCGAGTTTCAGATAAAGAAATTACAAAACACTATCCATAGTCATCTACATATTTAACAAAAATGACACTCTTAAGTAGATAAGTATCTTTCTTGGCTTCTTGCATATGGTCCTTATTGTTACGATTGTAGCAATGTTGTGAATAATAAATTATTGTGGTACCATGTAAACGACGCCTGAGCACAGTAGGAAAGGAGTTTGAGTTCGACACCCATGAGCAAAAAAAATTGAACTTATTTTGTGATGACATTTGTGATGGAGACGAAGGGGGAATTACATTATGAGAAAATATTGAACATGAACAAATAAAAAAATAATGTCCTTACATATGATCCCACCATCCCTTGAGGAAATCCTACACCGGGACTGAAGTAACTGCCTGTTAATATTTACTGCACTTATCTCCGTTTTAACTTTAAACCATTTGTTGTAGAATGAAAAATATTGATAATTTTTATTATCCTGAACTAAACAGTTTGGTGAACGTTTTCAAATTAAGTCTTTCTTTATCTCCTAATCACGAATTTTAATGGTCAATGTTCCACTTTGTAAGTTGTTGGAATGAAAGTCTATGCATTAATAAAAATTCAAAATCCATTGCATATTTCAACAGGTCGATCTTACAGCCTGTCAGTCTTTTTCAAGTGGGTTCATCAGCAAGCGGATAACTGAAATAGTATTTTTCGAAAATTTCATCAACAGAAAGATCATCCAGGACGATGTTGTGTACTTGTGCTAAAATCTCCTGTTTCTTCTGATCAAATTTTTCCTCGCCGAACAATTTCATTTTAGTCAAAATTTGAGCTAACTCTTCTTCATACTCGCCACTTTGTTCTATCTTATCCAGAAAATTTGTGGCTTCTGGATATTTACCCACTTTGTTGTCCTGAAAAACAAAAAAGTTTAAAACATAGGGCAGGTAACGTTCGTAATGTGAGTATATACTTAGGCCTATGCAGGTTAAAACGTTTTTAGGGTAAAATTTGAAATAGGTACTTGAAGAAAATATGGAAATAAAATGCTATAAAATAAGCAGAAACTATAACTTACATGAAATTTTGACTACGCGAAGAAAAAATAAATTTACAGTAGGTAGGTACCTAATTTAGGAAATTCTCTGACACCTATAGCAGTTTTTTTGTTATGTTTTTTTTTCTTGATACAAAAAAATATCAAAAAATAATATAATTTTATTATTCATTTATTTTTTTCAAATAACATCACCAACATTGTTACTGTTCAATAAAAATGTCTAGTTAAATCACAACAAGCAGCAGAACGCCAAAAATTCCGATAGATGCATGAGAAAATACATGTTTTTCTTTTGAGTCAAGTTTTTAGATAAATACCAATATTATCTGGATGAAACAGCTCTTATTTTCAGTTTTCCACAATGAGATTAGGTAGGTAATGTAGACTCCCTACCTACCTACCTAGATTAAGTTCATTTCAATATAATAATTACATAAAAAATTTTAGCCTTACTTTCTTCATATCAGATTCTTCTCGTTCTGGTTTTTCCATCCTAAAAAATCACAATAATAAACTTCCAAAAAGTATAAATCTCTGTTAAGTAAGTAGGTATGTACGTACATTATAAATAAAATACGATCATATCCAATACACTCTTATTCATTACCAGCAGCCGAAACCACTACACCCATCTGCATGAAATATTAAAGGTAAACCTATGCCTGTCATCACAGAAGTAAGTGCACAATAACGGAGGATTTTTTGAAATTTCATCCTTATGGTAGTGAAAATGGGTGAATTTTGTTTTTTTTATTCAGTAATTTTGTTTGGTCTGTTGTTGTCGAAGAGGCAACCCCTAGTTTTGTGTTTTTAATCTTTTTTTGCAACAACATTTTCTAACAAACTTCATTTTTATAGAACCTTGAGAATGTACAGAGTGACCCAAAAGTCGTGCAACCCAAACGTTCAAATGTAAAAATTCAAAAAAAAGAGATAGAGGGCTGAAATTTTGCACTCTTGTAGGAGTGGGTTACTCGATTATTTATGCAAAATTTCAGCTATGTATCTATAGTAGTTTAATTTTGACTAATTTTTGATTTTTAATTTCAATTTTCGTATTTGTGGCAAAACAAACTTTAAAAAATTTTAAGTGGCCAAAGTTTTCCAAAAATTCTGAAACTCGTCACAATAATGGAGGATGATTACCAGATTAAGCAGGTAAAGTTTCACTTTCTTATCTCAATTGTTTTTTTTTAAGAATTTTCGTAATAATCTGTACACATAAAAAACAAATCAAAAAATTTTAAACTGCAAAAATTTTTTTTAAATTTTGAAATATGGGACAATGATAGGGAAATGATTACTCAATTATGTGATTATGCAACTTTTTGTACGCACTGAATAAAAAGTTGCATAACTGCTCATTGCAGGTGTTATGGAGAAAAAACATTGACGTATGAAAAGTTGCATACCCAAACAAATTTAAGGAAACTGATATGACAAAATTCTCGGCGAATCCAGATTGCGGCCCATTCGTAATTTCAGAAAAAAAAGATAACCCAGATTGCGGCCTCACTAAAAGATGAATCTCTATTTCAAAATAAATTAAAAAATACGTCACACGCAGAATGGTGAACATAATATCTGTACGGAGGTACACATTACTTCTTAGGTAAAAACTTTCGCGAAATTTTCTTTATGAACTCTAGTGTATCTAGCTGGTTATTATGATAATCTTCAAAGACTTCTTCCAGGAACTCTTCTTTCTTAGAACTACTACTGCTGCCTGCTTTAAGTAAAGGTGAATTCGCCATCAACATGTTTGTATACGCATGCTCTTGTATTTCCAAGAGGATGTCAGTGAAATCGACGATGATCATAATTCATAGTCATCGCATTAGTATCAGGCTATCTGCAACGATTGTGCTTGCACCAACTTGCATGTTCGATAGCTGTGTATGTACTCAGTCAACCCGCCAATGCACTAGTAAACTTACTCATACTTTTTTCAGTGGGCCGCAAACTGAGCTATGTATTCATTTTTTACCGGCCGCAAACTGAGCTATGTCCTCATTTTTCATCGGCCGCAAACTGTCTGCTTTGGGTGTCTAATGGCCGCAAACTGGATGCGGCCAAAATTCTGCCTTAAAGTGAAGTACTGCACCTAAGTCCAGATCAATGGAGAGGATGAAATAAAATTTTTAATATTTAAAAATTATTTTTAATTGTTTTGAAAGCATGGTATAGACCATAAAAAAAGTTCTTAAAAAAACAAGGATGAAGGTACTGAAGTGAAACTTTATCCGTTTAATCAGGTAATCATTCTCGATTATTGTACCAAGTTTCAGAATTTTTTGAGAACTTTTACCATTAAAAATTTTTCAAAATTTATTTTTCAAACATGGAAAAATTAAAATTAAAAATCAAAAATTCCTCAAATTTAGATTATTACAGATACAGAGCTGAAACTTTGCATGAATAATTGAGTAACTGATTTCTGCAACTGTGCCAAGATTAAGCCTTTTTATCTCTTTTTTCAAAATTTTTACTTTTGAAGGTTTGGGTTGTGTGACCTTTGGGTCACCTGGTATAAAGCAGGCAATTTTCAAACCATATAGATGTATAAGGTACTTTATACATTATAGTCTTTACTTCATATACATTGCCTCAGATGCATGCGCCACTTTATACACTGGTCCTTAGAAGCACATAGCCTACGTTGTCATTTTCCTTATTATTTTCATTTCCTTAAAAGTTTCTCTACTACTGGGATTCAAACTACAGACATCAGCACTGTCACTCTAACGTTGTACCCACTATACCATGAGATCAGGTTGAATAGAAGGTTACAGTTTGTGCTTATATGTTTTCAAATTGCCTAAATATTTATTTATCTCAATTTTTGTTTGTTTTATGTTTTTTAGATGGAGGGGATGTTGCAAACAATTGTGTGACACGCGTGTGTGTATATAGTAGGTGATTGATACTCGTGTGATATGCATCAGTCGCCTCTGATTCGTACTGCAGAAATCACACTCGGATCAAAATCACATGCTTTATACACTATCTTGTATTACAAATAACTATTATATCACAGTGTCTTTTATAATGTTCAATATTTCTCAACACATGATGTGTATTTTAACTAATACATGTTGAGTTTCTTTGGCAAAGAGGCCTGATTGGATAATATGGTTCCACTATCATTAATATATTGATTCACTTTATGTTGGCCAAATTTGGTTAGTATCAAATCAAACCAAAATACCAACATGCGTAAAATACAAATTCCAGCACCAGTCTTTTGAGCCTGGGGTATTTGCTGTTTATGTCAGGTATTTAGCTGTGTAATTAATAATAAATGTGAGATCAACTGGAAAATGATTTATTGTGTTGGTTAGGATTTACGTTTTGTTTCCTGATCTGTTATTTTAATAGGGTAACTCTGCATCCCCAATGGCATATCAAAATATGACATTATAAATAAAATACACTGAGCTTATTAACTTACCGCTGTGCGTGGATGTAATGAGAGTTTACCACCATTGAAATTTTTAAGCAAAGTGGCTGACATTTAGTGGATTTTTCATGAAACTCAAATAAGAAGGATCAATTCTTATCATTCCTTTTGCTGATTGGCTGCTTATTGAGTAGGCAGATGGTTTGATAAATTTTTTGCTTGTTTTTCTTTTATTTTAGCGATCGACGCCATCTATTTGCTTAAAAATTCAAATAGTATTGAACAAGTGTACTTCTGTTCATATGTTCGGACAACATTATTCCATTATAGCCTCTTGAGAAATATAATTGAGTCTTATGATATAACTAGAGTGCAGATTTTTCGGCATTATTAGGGTTAAAATTCGGCAATAAAAACTATATTTTTGACATTATTAAGCAAAAACAAAACAAAAACCTTTGGACAATGAAAAGAGCACCTAAAAACTTAAAATTTAAATATTCTCCCCAATTCTACAGTTTTCCTTGGAAAATAGGCATTTTCGGAAATTTTTTGGCAATTATGTCATTTTTGGCATTTATTCCATTTTCGGAAATTGTGGGCGAAATAAAATTTTCCACTTGATTTCCAAGCCCTTGCCCTTCAAGGAAACGATTCGGAAAATGCCAGAGAATCCACGCTCTTGGTATAATTAAGCTCTCTTAAAAATCCTGCGATAGTAACCCCACCTATAGTTGAATTCAATGTAATTTTTTTTCATACGATCTGGATCCGTGGTACATGTTCTGAAATAATAATACCTTTGCTTTTCCATTTGAAATTTTCTCTTCTGTGGTTTATGCTCGAATCCATACACGTCTGTGAATGTACTTTGCTCCTTCCACGTTCGATTCCACTGTAACAGTTGACGACGACTGTCTTTGGCTCGTTCAAAGAACTGACTTAACATCAAAATCTGTCAATAAGTAGCGGAAAAAAAAATCATGTTTTAATCTAAGTCAAGGACGCGAGGTTCAAAATATACTGCTAGAAATTCCGTATTTCTACGTAGTGAAAAATCGCAAAAATAAATTCTTTTACGCAGGTAATGAAGAATTCAAAGAAGAAAAAAAACCTCAGATTTGAATTTTCAATAAAATGGGAAAAAAAGAAGATTACTTACTAATAACTAGGTTAAAAGACTTGATGAATGGAATATAAATACTTATTTACGTCGTTTTCGTTCCAAGTCATATCGTATCGATTTTTTAAAATATGAAAATTTCCATTCGAATCGGCGATCCCGATTTGGTAATTGGGGCACGGAGGTAAAGCTACTGAAAGAGCTGCCACCAAAAAAAAAAAAAAAAGTAAGATTTTAACAATATTCTCTTATTTCGTCTTCCGCATATCTTAAATGCTCACGCTCGCAAATTTATTGCATGTTTTGGATCACAAATGAACTCATGAAAAAAAGTTCAGCTGTTCGTAGCGAATTTTCTCTCACATTTTATGCGACGAAATTTTTCAGTCTCTTACGTCACTAATGCCTTAACATTGTTCGGTGAAATTTTACGCGTTTTCTAAAATGAAATTCGTATCGAAATTCCAACATAATATTATGTCTCTCCTGACATTAACAAATAAATGACGAAATAATGTAGCCTAGGTATACGTACACTTGTTTGTGGCTACTGTGAGACAGCTGAATACAAGTAGACCAGTATCAAAAGAAATAATTTCTTATATCTAGCTGTAGATATTGATTTGAAAAAAAAAAAAGAAAAAAATTAAGAAATTCTTTTAGAAACACAATATAATAATATAATAACTAAAAATGACGTCAACGTCAATAGCAATTTGTGATTCCTTATAATTTTTGATAGGCAACTTTTTCAACTAAAAGTAATATTCAAAGTAGATTTTTATGTTGAAGGCAATTTAAAATTTTATACTTTATGCTAATACCTGATATAGAGAAGCCTGAAACCATGATTTCGGCCACTGGTTTATGAATTTGCTTTGTAAGATCCCAAATGTCGACATACCCATCTGATCGAGCGATATAAATTAGTCCCGGATGAAAAGGAGTAAAACAACCCTCAATTATTGTTATTCTCGTCGAATATTGCTGCCACCATATAGGTCCTCGCTATAACAAGCATTTCAAAACACATATCATTAAAACAATAGAACTAAAATATATCAATCCTATTAAATACATTTTTTGAGACGAAGAGAGCAAGTATACATTATTCATCTGACAAATTTCCTAATTCTCAAAAAAACTACAGTCAATCCTACAGGGTCAAATACCAGAATTATTGGTGCTTATTATTAAATACGTGTTACTTAAATAGCATGGGGAAACGTATTACTGAAGTATTTCTTAAGCAAAAAGTATCATTGTTATATTCGCTCTTCAGTCTAATTATCATCGAGGAAAATATAACAACAAATAGGGTTAAAATTGAGAGAGAAAACGATGAAAAAAAGAATTTGAAATCAGTGAGGAGCAGTCTCCCACATTGGTTCCAATAGAATTAATTAATCACAGAAGAGTTTCGTACCTATTTTAAATAGAAATTTACAACTGAGGTAAAGGGGATAGTCTGCTATGGGTCTGTTCATCAGGGGAGGACGTTTTAGGTCCTTCAAAATTTAATTGGAAGACCATAGCTGGGGGACCTTAAAATGTTAGCTTTCATTCGCCACAGGTCAGAACTGAAAAATGTTTTGATACGTGAACACTCATTAGTAGATAGGTACGTTACTTTAAATTCGATATTCCATAAAGCAAAAATATGCCCTCCAACAGTCAACAGGATTTTAGGAAAGTAAAAGTTCTGCGACAAAGACGTAATAATGTCATCGTGACAAATACCCCACCACTCGTGTTGACATTCTGTAAAACAAAATAAAAACTGTCATTGCGATTATGGTGCTTAAGTGAAACTGCAGGTGAATACTGATCAATTCTGGTTGGTAGGTATAGATTGTACTTACTTTCTGACTTTGTGGGAGCACTTTCATCCGATTCTTTTTGACTCCATCGAATAACACCAATTTCTCCGACTTCGTTGGTTATAGCTGCGACCATATCGAACTTGGAATTCAAATCAGCAACTGAAAATCGAGAACACAGGTCGAGATCAGTTTTAATGAGTACTTCCTCAATTATGTTTGTATACACCTTTCTTCACCGTAATCGTAATTCCCTTGGCCCGCTGATTCTTCATATTTGATCGAGGGGGTGAAAACTTTGAAAATACGAATTGGTGTCCAGTATTTGTCGGCATGAGGATTAGTAACAAGCAACTGAAATAAAATTGAACAGCAGTCATCGAAAACATTGCTCATGCTAACAAGATTGTTTGAAGCAACTTAAAGAGCCATAATATACATGTACGGATTTTTAGGTTATTAAAATTTCCTGTATCAACTCCCAAAATCTGTTACTATATTTATTTATTACATACTAAATATCGTATATCATGTATAATATGTTTCATTTTATTCAACCATTCTTTTTTCGACAATGTGAATTTATGAACACTTGCCAGTTTCCACCTTTAAGTACAACATTTTCATATCTGCTGGAAATTTCATTGTCATCATCATCATCATTTTAAAGTTTTTCATAAGCCTACGTACATAGATACTGTGGAATACCTTGTTGTGAGAGATGTTCACACGTAGAAGGTAATCTACAGCTTTGAGTGTTCTGCCACTTCATACGTTCAAGTATGGGAGAGCCAAATCCAAGGCAAACACTGGCGATTTTGTAGCCAGTTTCATGAATTATACACTGGATTTGACACACACACACAGACACACATACGTACATATGTATGTATTATGTCATAGTTTACGTCATTTTGTGCCTCCATAAGGTGATAAGAAACACAGTGCATTTGGTGCCAGTCCGTGACATCACAAGATCTTTATCAGGTAATTTGTCATGGCCCATATAATGTATTTTACCTGTATGTACGTACAGTATGAACATACAAACGTATATGTGTTGATTTGTTTAACGTCATAGAGACGAATATATGTCAGCCTTTGGGCAGCAACTGTTGTTGAGGGGTCTGAGCCCCTGTACCTCATACAAATATTGTCCCCACAGATTCTATTTCAGAATTTATTAAAAATAAAATTCGGTTAAAATTGTTCATGAACTTAAGGAATATTTTGTTTTTTCACAAAAGGTAATTATACCTAGCCTTTCTTGTGTAATTTTTCTTCACACATAAAATCGCTGGTCTCATTTTTCGATAATTTATTATGACTACTAATTTAAATAAGTTACTACCATCTTTGCCCCCTAATGTGTGGAAAACTTCCAAAGCTTGATGAAAAATAAGTAGCATAAATTATATTTTGTTCATGTTTGTCAATGTTTTGGGCAGTTACACTAGATTTTTGATTTTTTTTTTTATTACTTTTTTAGGGAGTACAAGTCGGAAAGGAACCATTTTTCAGCTATTTACAACAGGAACTTTTTCATTTTTTTTTTTCAATCCCAAAAATAGATTATGTTAGTTGTGCCATTCAACTTCTGAACATCCTGTCACGGAAACCCTATTCTACATCATTTCTGAGAAATACAATCTGACAGCTTCACAGACATTTTCCGAAACTTGTTCACACATGATGACTAAACTTCCGACAATTTTTTGAAAACTTATAACAGTGTAACTAATAACACTATAAGCTTAGGCCTAGGTACTCATTGATAAAAGTAAGTATATGAACCAACCTTTACTTGACTTCAAAAACAAAAAAAATTCCTAAACTATAAGACATTATAATCGCTCAGAATAATACTGCTTACCATCGAAAGTATTGATCCATAAATACAATTAGAATTAGTTCCAATTTTCAAGGTAAATAAAATTTTACCCCTTTACTGAATGTGTTTACCGTTTCTGGAATACTGATCTCACTAATGACGACATAGCCCACCCGTATAAATAAACATTTTGTTGGCAGTATTCTACGCTACTTTGTATACTTACATTGTATAATAACTCTAATGTCCAGTCATACGGATCTGGATCCTCTTCGTCATCATCATTACCATTAACCTCGTCTCGAGATCGTTGTCTCATCTTCAAATTCCATATCTTAATGCAACCATCGGTAGACGAGGTGAAAATCTGTCTAGAGAACAGCCTATCCTCGACTTTCACGAGAGCACCAGTTGTTTTTACCTTCGACAAACAAATATATCCATTAGGTACATGTGTAAAAAAAAATAATTGGTAAGCGAATTACCCCAGATTAGCTACAATGCTAAATGGTACCTGTAAAGATGGATGCAACCATTCTAAATACGTAACTGGATACAAATGCGAAATACTTCGTTGGCTAATGACAACTGGACGTAAGGTTGGATATTTCTCATCTTCCATTGGCCATTGAGGTAGATTTTCCTAGAAAGTATCAATTTAGTGGACTGATGTAGGCCTATACTAATGTTAATCTCCTCTCCATCGCAATCGTTCTGTCCTGGTAAGTCACTTTCATGGCCTCGAAATTGCATTACTAACCATGAATTCGCGAATTATTTCGCAGTTTTCGAGACGTGATTTTCGTTCTTGCTTCTGGAATTTACCTTGCAAGTGCCACAGAATTAGTTGGCCGCTGCTACTGCCTCCAGCAAGCAACTCGCCATCGATGGGAGAAAAACGAACGATTCGTGTCTCGTAAATGTAGTAGAGTTTCATCTGCAAGATGAGTAAATGAACGATAAAGTGGGTAATTTAAGGCACAGGCGAAATGGAATTTTTGCGTCGGTGGGGGAAAATTTTCGAAGCTTTGATAAATTTTTTTAACTATAACTTCAACAAAAAGAGGTGGTTATCAATTCGATCCGTGTATATGTTTTTAATTTTTTGTTTTATGATTGTTCCAGCATAATTTCTCAACCCGGGTAAGTAACGATTTTGATGAATTATTTTTTAATGATAGAGGGTGACCCCGTGATGGTCCCATTAAATGTTTTTTGAAATCAATGAGATAATTTATGAGTTATCTTTAAATAAAAAACTGTTCCTTTTAAAGTAATTTTTCCACTAACGCCAGAAAAATTTTTCTATGGTAAAGAAACTTGAAAAATAAAAATAAAAAACGAATAAAAATGGTATAAAAAAAGAAAAATAATCCTTCTAAAATTTCTCCAATAAGATGTACTGGAATTAAAATAAAAGGAAAAAAAAATCATTATGGTATATTAATAATTTTTTTCATGAAACAGAACCGACATTAAAAAAAAAAAAAAAAAAAAAAACAATAAAAAGTAGGTACTCTAAAAAGAGAAAAATAATAATTTTAAAATTTCTCCAACAAAATCTCGGTCTTGGGACTGGAATTATTGAAGTCGAAGCTAATTTAAAAGTTTTGTCATAAAATCGTATAAAGCCTGTATATATGTATGGTATAGGAAAAGAGTGCCTACTTCAATAATTCCAGTCCCGAAATCGAGATCTTGCTGAAAAAATTTTAAAAGGATTATTTTTCCCTTTAAGCGTTTTTTTTTTTTTTTTTTTGTATTGAGTCGGCGGCTCTATTTTTTGAAAACAATTATTATTATTTACCACAAGGCTTTTCTTCATTTTATTTCATTATTGTTTTCCAAAGAGCGAAAAAATTAAGTTCCAATTTTGAAAATAGTTATTTTCTAGTTTCTCGGGAAACATTATTGTTACCTCGTATGGAAAGGTAATTCGACACATAAATCGAATAACAATCACACACCATAATTATTTATTTTCTTTCTCTTAATGCCAGGTTTTTTTTTGTTTTTTTATTTTTTGTTTTTTTTTTTGTTTTTTTATTTTGTAACTTTAACCTATAGAATTGAGGAAATTCCCAAATCTCTTTTGAATTCGTTCGTACAGTGAAACCAATTTACAAATTAGGCAACATGAAGTTGACAGTTCGACACCGCAACATGGTTTTGGAGCTTATTTTGGTTTAACTCTATAATCTGAAGATAAACGATCGATAGTGACTTGCGCCAATTTTCCTTTATCATTGGTTATAAATTTTATATGAAAATCATCGAATTAAATCTATGAACTACCGTAAAAGGCGGAGAAGTTAGACACAACGTTACAGTGGTTGCAGAAAAGTTGATGAGATAATGACACGTTATAGGTATGCGGATGAATCGTACCAAAAACATGTAATTTTTATAAATGTCATGGTTTTAACAATTTTGTTTGCTGAAACTGAATTTTTAAATTATTTGAAAGAGGCACTATGATATGGTGGCTGCTTTACTCTCAAGCATCGCGAGCATTTTTTCACTAACTGAAACAAAAAACGCACCTTCAAGACACATTTTTCTTTACGTATTTCGAAGTAGAATTAAAATATTTGCATTGTGTTATAACTGATTTTCAATTTATTAAACAAACAAAACAGAAAATCAAATTTTAGTTTTTCTCGAAAAGGTATATTTCCTAAATAGTAAATCCGCCAGTCCATTGTGCGATGAATGTGTGGAAATTAAAAAACAAATTTAGCTTAACCTACCGAATAAAGTTTTTTTTTTCTGTGAGTATTATTTCAGCTCAAAAATAAACAAGTAAGATATGATACCTGTACTCTTGGGACTCAGTAAAAGGTACCTTAATGAAATACCTACTAATAAAATCACAAACATAAAAATTCCTTTGAAAAACTCGTATTCAATTTTTTATTGTGCTGGCTCGATACAAATATCTTATACAGTAAATATATTTCATCAGTGTAATGATTTTCAGTGAATTTATTATTTTGACAAACATCTGCTGCTGTTCCAATATCATTTTTGTAAATGCTTACGTCACCCAATCCGCTTAGTAGGTTTAGGCACAAAATTTGTAATACAGACTACGTAAGTATGGGCTTTCGATATTATTTATCTTCATCAAAAACTTTTCTAAAATTCATATCGGTACCCGAGACATAAAACTTATTCATATTAAATCTATTAATGGTTATATTTTTAAGACATCAAGTTTTATATCTAAATGAGAAAGAGCCAGTAGCGTAAGTAGCTTTTTTCCTGCGGTGAGGTACCTGCGTGGGCCGCCGAAAAATAGCACGATAACAACATCCGAGGGCATAGAAAGCTCCGTTGTAAGGGGTGATACACATATTATCGGTAGTCTCTTCTGTCCCACTCCCTCTCACCAACAAAAAATCACCAAAACCGATAAAAACACGTTATTTTTACTTTTTTTTAGCCTTTTTTCAATTATACCAAAGTAGTCTAAAACATGTCAACATGATAAAGTTGAGCATATTCTTACTTGGGGCAGCAAATCATTTTCACAATTCCAAATAAGAATAGAACTATCCGTGTCCACGATAGGAACGTCATCGTCGATTGAACCTGAGTCATCACTGAAATCAGCTTCGTGCAGGGGAATGTTTATCAATGAATTCAGTGTAGTTCCTGTTCCTGTGTCTGAACCCATATAACTTTCTTCACTTCTAGCACTTCCTTCGCTACTGGAGCTCGACCACTTTTCTTCCTCATCATCTTGATGCGCCCTATCATGGAAGCAACGAGGTCAATGTTCATTCAAGCGGGTAAAACCGAAAGCAGTGGGAAAATTGTATTATTAATTCCAATTAACAATGTTTTCTTCTAGTTTTTAAGTCAATATTTGTTCGTAACAGCAAGTTATTTGATTGAAAACATACCTACAAAAGAAAATATACCCAAGTTATGTGGAAGAGAACAGTAATAATTTATCTCATAGCCTCTCTTTCTGCATCTGTCAACCTAGATATAAGAAGAACAGGCACTTTTGCAGGAATACATACAATTAGCGCATACAGGAAGTAGTTTATAGCGGGCTAGGTGAAAAGTTATTGATGAAAAAAAAAAAAGCGCGAGTTCCATTTGAGTAATACTCATAAAGGATTGATATATAAACATAAAAATATCTGAACAACTTCCGACTTCGGGCTATTCCCACAAAATATAAGTTGATAGTATGATTATGTGTATGCACAATGCGCACACTCTCAACCACACACATACATGTCATGTAACACACACAAACGAGAGTTACACTTATAAGAATTATGCAAATCTGATGATTGTGATTCTCATTTAGCCCCTACTATAGTCAGAATGCTAAGGTATTTACACATCAATAATTCATGAAATATAAGTAGGTATATCAATTGTAGTAAACACTACAAAATGAAGGAACACCATCGAGTTTTGTTAGCTGTATGTTTTCTGAGTTGAAGGAGTAATTAAGATCTAGTGACGAAAAATTCATAGGCATTAGAAAAATTAGACCAACAGATTTCCAACATATCAACAGAAAGAACAGTATGTTTTGCATCCAAAACGCAAAGTAAGTGATCCTTGACAAGTTTTAGTTTGAAACTCAAGCCCTAGGTGGATGTTGTAATTGCATGAGTCGCGATCGCTCATATTGCGCTTGAGTTGCAAATGATATATTTTACAACACATGCACGTACACTATTATAGAAGGAATCTGATTGCTT
Organism: Ericerus pela; assembly: GCA_011428145.1. Lineage (NCBI taxonomy): Eukaryota > Metazoa > Arthropoda > Insecta > Hemiptera > Coccidae > Ericerus > Ericerus pela. The sequence goes on along the minus strand of WOFM01000589.1, from coordinate 319,982 downwards.
GGATGGAAGGAGCCAAACATTTTCATTATAAGAGAAAATACTAGTTTTACTCCCAATAAAAAATTTTTACTCCCTGGTCAGAGATTCTACATTTTGGACCTTAAAAAGAAAAACTAAATTACACATTTCGCTTCATTTTTTGCAACATGTGTTCAAATTTTTGTATTTTCAATGCATTTATGGCGTGATGAAAGCGGTCAATTTCAGAACTCTTACTTTTCTCACTGCATAATTTCTTTTTGATCACTTTAATTTGTTTTTCTCATACCTTAATTTTTTTCTTGCGCCTTTAAATGTTTTATTTCATTTTATTTAAATTAATTCTATTTTTTTTCTTGAAGATTCTTTCTGCCATAACTGGGATTTGACCCAGCAACTCTCCAGTTTTGTTGCCCGTAACTCAAATACACCATTCTCTACCCTTAAAACATACAGGAGAATGTATTTCTAAACCCACCTAGATACTCTTTAATAATGTAATTCCACCCCTCCATGACTTCAGTTTATTCTAACCTTTCTAAGGCCAATATTTCAAGGATCCATGTTTCATCCATGTGAAATGATTCCTTTGATTCCAGAATATTTTTTTCAATCTTCTTTGGAATAATGTCATCTTCTTTTTTCATAGATTTATATATCATTAGATCCACTAATTCTAAACCGCTGGGTATACCAGCAGCATGCATTTCTTCATCAGATTCTAACTGAAACACGAAATTTAAATTTTATTAATTTTTATTGAAAATTTTTATAAAACACTTTGGTGGAGAATATTCATAAAAGAAACAATTATTAGGATGAATTAAAAATTGTTTTCAAAAAATAGAAACAACTAAAAACAAAAATAATATAAAATAAAAAAAAAATAAAATAAAAATAACCTAAAAAAAGAAACATAAACCTCTTCAAATTTATCCAGCAAGATTTATGGACAGAAATTATAATAGAAGTAATGTGGTAACTAAAAAGTTTTGTTAGATATACCTAAGCCTATCTACATGATACAGGAATAAACTGTCAACTTCAATAATTCCAGTCTCTAGATCTTTCAAGAGAAATTTTGAAAAGGGTTATTTTTCTCTATTAGGCGCATTTTTATTGGTTTTTTTCCTTAATTGGTTCTAACTTTTTTTTTAATTTTTATTTGTTATGAAGCGATGAGAGGAGGCATCAGTGCTGTCTGTACTTTGTGGGGCAGGTTACTGTGATTTATCACTGTAATAAACGTACGAGCCATTTATTTGGTCATTAAAATTATTTCACAAAATTATTTCCCCGATATTATTTCGCCAATTATTCCCTCATATTCGATGCGCATGCGCTACTACCATAAAGCCACCCACAGACACAAAAAAAATGTTCGTTGCTTCTGTCGAAACAATGAATTCTATAATGTTACCTATATTGTAGCGAAAATCCGGAGCTGGTACATGCCAAAGCGGCTCCTCAGGGCTTGTATTCAATAAAATTATGCCGCACATTTTTTTTCTCACCTCATTTTCGCTAAAACTCAAAAATTCGGTGTCTGAATCTTCTAATTGGTGACCATCCTGTTTTCTGGCCAGTATATCGAATATAGCGTCGTTGACCATAATTTCGGCGTCATTGACCACATTCTCTTTCTCCGGTAGCAAATTTTTTTGACGAATATAGCCCTCAACATGAGGCACAGTTTCGTTCGAATTAATTTCCAAATCGTTAACGTAGGCTATTGCTACGAATCCTGTGCAAATAAATTGTAGAGAGCGAAAAATACGGATTCCCATAACCAGAACAAAAAAAGAGATTTGTTTAGAGCCTCGGAGGCTGCCAGCATTTTAGTGTGTACATAATATATACAATATACATATATAGGTTACATAAAACGTTAGGCCTATATTTTTCGTGACAATACGAAAAACTTTTGTTTACCCAGTCTCGTTGGATGCCACGCCACGCTTGAAATTATTTTCTGTCTCTTCTCGGTGTTTACAAATGATTTGAAATAATTCAGATACTGTTCGTTAGCGATGGGCACGTCGTCGATTGATGGAATTTTCCCAGATTTTTGACCGTCCTCCATTCTACGGAGAGAAAAATAAAATCATAATTGCGAAAAAGGTACTAATTAGGGCCTAAATGCCTACATGCTGATTGAAATTGACCAGAATTCGAGAGGCCATACGAGGAAAAGTCTCTCTATATTTTTTTTTTGTTCCTTTTGTAAACCACCATTTCTCAAAGTAAAGGTTGTGGACAATTATATGGAAGGAGGTCTAAATCGCGGTCAACAAAACTAAAACACTTATGTATGAAGAATTAATTATAATTAACTATAATTTTGAATATGTGATTAGTTCAAACTGGTAAAAGTAGATCATGATTGAGGGGTCGCAAGGTTGTTCACTTTATTCTTGAGACCTTTAAGGAGTCATGGCACTTAAAAGATTGGGAAACGACGGCTTAACTAATAGGAATTATGGGATTCGTCATGTTACCTAATGCAATGGCAAAAGAAGATTTATTTGAAAAAACCGATTAATCTTTTTTACAATAATCGAATGGATAGTAATCGATTATTTTGAGATGAGTTAACGTAATGAATTATTTCTAAAACTTCCCGTCTGGCGTTTTGGGAGTTTTTTGCTGATAAATGATGGAAATATCAACATGGCTCTTAACTCTTGAGTGATGAGCGATTAATTGGGAAATCGATTTTTAACAGCATAATAGTTTGTGCAAAAATTCATTATTTTGAGATGAGTCGACTTATCAATCAATCGATTTTCGCATTTGTCACCAATCGATTAATCAACTTATTTTTACCCGTTACAATAATGCAATGAGTCCTTTGTCATATGGGCTCACCAGAATAAGATAAATCAGATGATGTTGTTATTGATCTTTTTCCAATGGTACAGTAACCTTAGCAGAAAATAAACCAAGTTAATCAACAGGCTACATTGACAGTGCTTTTTGCTCAGATCTAATGTGTGGGAAAGAAATATAAGCCTATTGCCTTCATAAGCATGTTGAATCTGCCCAATTAAAAAAGAAGCATTACTAAAATCCATTGCATTCCATTCCTCCTATCCTTTATAGCCTGCGCAGTAGCTACAATTTCAGTCGTTGGTATTACCAGTGCGATTTTAAAACCTTGCGAGTCCAAAACACCAAATTTTGCAGGTGATCCAAAACATTTTTGAAAAATTCATTCAAATAACAATTTATAGGTTTACATAGTTTATTATACAGGATGTCCCAGTTGTTTCTATCCCGCAAAGATATGATACATAGAACTTGTTCAAATAAAAAAAAAAGTTCACTTCAGGTATGCCCCTCTTCAAAATTGAGCTATGCAACTTGTTTTACACACATACTTCTTGGTTTTAGATGCTTGAACGCAATTTCAACCCGATCATGAGGAATAATCAGGATTAAGGACTTTTTTTTTGTTTTTTCTTCTAAAATTTGCCCCTTCATATTTTGTCACTGGCGTCTAAGTCGGCCAATTTTGAAGCGAAAGTATATATGAAGAGAACTGCGTTTTTTGTTTGAACGAGTTCTATCATACCCTTGCAGGATAGCAGGGGAAACTTGAGGCACCCTGTATAACTCGTTTTTCTTTTCACTGCATATAAGAAGCCATATGAATCTTATTTGTAAGAAATTATTGCCTCACAAGTTTTTAAAATTATTGTAGTGACTATAATTATATAAGACTAATAAAAAAAATAGATAATACAAAATTTGTAAATTTCAGTTTAATAAATGTGCTTACTGTGACGATGGCTGCGAATTAATATCAACTTCAATGTCATCTAAATTGGTGGTTACAAATTCTGACAGTTCACAAACGTCCGCTTGCGTGCCTTTTTCCTCTAGTTTAATATCCACCTGTGAAGATGTTTAAATGTTTATTATTCTTACAATAATTTGAAAGAAAACTTACGTTTTCTTTATGTTCTTTGAATTTTTAATGTTGAGTAATTATTTTGTGCTACAGTTATGCCTGTTTGTACCTATACTTACTATTAATACCAACGAAATAATACGGATATATGGAGCAATTTTTAATAACAACAAAACAATAGGCTTTCATTTTTAGCAGAAAAATATTTTAAATGAATATTACTAAATATGGAACAGACTAAATTGAAGAAATTGTGTAAGAATAGAATAACGAGTTAAGGAGCCTTGAAGTAGGCTACTATGTGAAATTTGTGGAATTTATTTTTTCAAAAAACTCAAAACATGAAATATTAAAAACTGATTGACAAAAAAGTAATTAAAAATCGCACTGCAGTGTCTTAATTTTCTGATGTAGGCGAAGTGTGGGTCTGAAATTTCTTCAACAGAAACAATACCGTGCATCCGCTAAAAAGTAGTTGGTTAAAGCATTGAAAAATCAATATTTTCTCCCGTTAAACATGAATTTTTCAAAATTTACGTACTTATCGACAAATTTAGCAAAAGAATTAACGGTTAAAAGAGACCGAAAGCGAGGATTGTCGATGAAGACAATCTTACTCCACTTTTCCAAATTTGAAAAAGGCCAAAAGCTAAATGACGTTACGTTGCCGAAATGTGTGTAAAAACATTATTCTCAAACTAGATTCCAAAGTAAAGTCAGCCTAGAAAAAATTTCAAAATGTCGTCTTGAAAATGCACGATACGATAAAATGGAGAGAAATAGTATTAGACCAAAACTGTCATGAAGATTCTGATGTACCTATTCGATTATTTTTCATGAATATCTGTCTTCTCTAAAGGTAAAAAATAAGGATTTTTTCGATTCCAAAACATTAAATGGTTGGAAAATATTATAACTAGGCAAATCCTCAAGGAAGATACCACTTATAAATGAAGTTAAGGGGGTGATAGGTGCTAAGACAATCTAGAATCTGGTGAAATACCCCCCGCATCATAAAATCTTAAAATTTGCATTCTTCAGAAAAAAAATCAACTTATTTTCACTTGAATAGAAACGACATAACCTAGATCTCCCCCCCCCAAAAAAAAAAAAAAACTGTATCACAGCTTCGCCTTTGCTACAACTCCCTCATGTACAACTATACCATTATGCTAACTCCACTAGTATCAGGCCATAGAAAACCCAAAATATACGACATCAACAGCCTTCTAATCTATATAATCTCTCTCTCTCCCTCCTTTTGCAGACATCGAATTGCAATTTAAGTATTTTTATTATACCTAACCATTCCCAAGGTTATATTTTTTTGTATACCTGATCGTAACTTTCTGTACTCGATGTGAAAGGGTATAATTTAATATTTCTACGACGATTTCAAAGATATATATGTACAATACGATGAATACCTGACAAATTTTCAAACCGCTTGTTATCAACAAGGGTCATTTAATTACATAGTGCATTATGAAAAAAAAAACAACAGCAAATGAAAACTTGCTAATAAACACGGAAATTAACACGTATATATTTCCTTCCATTTATATAAGAACATAATGAGAAAAATGTCGATTTTGTAATTTTATTACCTGCACACCCACGTCTAAATACATTTTATTCTCGTAAGTGTAAAGCTGATTGTTTTCCGCCACAATTTTCACGTATCCGTCGGCAGCTAAGTCTTTAGCGTCCACATCCACAAAATGGCCAGCAACTTTTGTTTGTCGTTTGTCGAGACAACCGATCCACTCGACACTTATCTGTACAAATATGGGAAGGTTTCCATTGGTGCGAATCATGGTAACACTTTTTAGATACCACTTAAGTAATAAACACGTATTCGTCTTCCATGGAGTTTAGATCCCTTTATACCTTATATCAACATCCATTTAAGATTTTAAAAATTAGGAATCAAAAAATAAATAAAATAACTGAGAACCGAGATCATCCCTTTGAAAATATCCATTCTGTTACTGCGAAATGCTGAGTTTACAAATCTACTCACGAACAGGTACTTCCATCAAGATTTCTGATTACAACATATTTATTTTATTCATAATTACATTAACATATCCTCCAGAAGTTTAAAATAAGCTAATTAAGGGATGAAACCAGAAAATACATTAGGGAGAATTGATATAAAACCGAAAAAATGTGTGGAAAACCCGTTGGAAGAAGTGAAAAAAATAAGTTATCCTTAGTAGGTATAGGAGATGACATCTTTAGAGAATTTCAACGTAGGAAACAATTAATGTAATAATCTGGGAAAAAGTAATAGTTATCCTTTCTAATACTTATTCATTGTTGAATATCGCAATAATTTTGTTTTGTTTTGGAGGAAGCAAATCAGGCTCTCTCGATATTCTGGAATTTTTAGAATAGGTACACTTTTATAAGTGTAAAAATAATGCAGTTTGAAACTTAGCACACTGACATATACGTACATACTCAAAGCATGACATCCACAACCAGCGTATAATATGCCTCCAGTATGCCAGCAAGATCATTATTTTGCCACATAGTCCAAGAGTATATTATTATCTACCTATTAAAAAGAATAATTTTATTTCTTAATCCAAGAATTAATCAAAATTTTTTGGAAGAAAAAATTATATCAGTCAAAAAAATTTTATTTATCATTTTTTTAAAGTTTACTGTCTAAGACACAAAGAAATATAATGTAATTACTTTATTTAATGAAACAATAGGTAAACATTTCAACTAAAATAGTCAAATTCAAGAGTAGGAAAATTATTTCAATAAAATACCTAGTATTTTATTTTTGATAGTTTATGATTTTATTCTTCAATGAAAGCTTTTTAATGCTATAGGAATTTGAAGTACTCCATTATTTTAGAATCATTACTTTTAGAAAACCATACGACTATATTTCTCTTGCTACTGTGTAGTTGGTAGAAGCTTATAATTAAATGGTTTAAGCCTAGCAGACCATATAAAGTTGGTTGGAGTAACACACCTGGTTTTCACACCTTGTAACTCATAACTACCTGTACTCAACACCAGTGTCTTCATGCTGCCCTATTAGGGATGTAGTGGGACAGTCTGGCATATAGGCTGTGCACAGGACCTCATGGGTGGAGCCACGATAATGATAGTGACAATCAAAAAAAATTTACTCTTGATTAATTAATCTATAGTAAAAAAACAAACTATCGATAACATCGATAGTTTCTAACAAACCAATTTTCTTTTATTAAACTCTAAAAACAGTCTAATTTTGTACAATAGACCAAAATAAATGTATTACAAAAAAAATTATTGACGATAGTATATGGACCAACTATCACCCACTACTACATATAGGTATTTCAGTTTCTTATTCTTTTACTGATTTTTATGTATGATTTATTGAGAATTTTTGTTGTTATTTATTGTAACGATAAATTACTTCCTCTTATATAGTTCATCTCAATATATCGTCACACCCTATTTATAATCAGTCAACCTGTATATCACAAATATTAGTACACTTACATTCTCTATTGTATTTTATGGTACACATTTCATCACCCTACATTTCATCAGCCTATACATTGGCCAACACACCCTAATTTAGATGGTCATCTGGATGTCATTTATTGCATATCCACTCTTGTCCACACCTGCATAAAACAATACATGTCAATTAAACGGCGCTTATGCCTTGATTCCTAGAAGGAACCATTTGCATTGCATCAGTTTTGCATCAGCACATCACCTCACACTAATGTAATTGTATTGGACCACATCAGTCCTATTGTTTTATGTATTCATTGGCTCGAATTATTTGACAGTGATTTAGTGATGCCCAATTCGGAGGCAAATCACTTGTAAAGTAATCATTGAAAGGTTAACATAGGTTAACATTTACTGGAACCAAGGTAAGTTAAGGGGCTCAGTTGTTAGGGTCTGCAATGTACAACAAAATTAAATTTTATAATTGTTATTTTGAAGTCAAATATAAGTGCAATAGTTTGATTAAGGCTCGTATTAACATTAAACTGTCAGATAAACTAGGTTTAACTGATAAGATACATGGTAAAATAAAGTTAATCCCTACTCATCGGTGATTTAACTATTTGATACTACCAGCTCTAATCTTTTATTCATTGTCGCAGAAATATTGTAAACAAAATTTCTGTCATTCATCTTTCAGTTTTTTTTTTTTAAGTATTTTTTTTTTTAAAGTAAATTATAATTCTTTTCAAATAGCTCAGTGAAAATCCATGTTAAATCACTTCACTAATTATGATAATTATCAAAGTGAGAAGTGTTGTATCCTTGATATATATTTTGTATCCGTGAATGTGGCAACATTGATTCGTTAGTTGCCACTGTTCAATTTGTATTATTATGATTGACGATGTTTTGTGATACACCTCAGTGCAATACAGAATGTGATTAAGTAACATGCCTCTCGTATTATTATTCTCAAAAATAGTTGCAAGTGCTGGTCATAATAAAAAGAAGAAAGAATTGGCTTTATTTTTGATGAAAATTTCCCTTTGATAATACAATGTGCAGGCTTACATAAGAATATTATGGGAAGACAAACCTTTTCTCTGGTCGACTCAATTTTAGCTTCATCCACTTCTCGCTCACTCCCCAAACTTTCCCACTTTCCGGGTTCCAGTGCTTTAGCATGTTGCACACATACTTTGAAATGTTGCTGCAATGCTTTAAGCTCATTTTGAAGTTGATGAGCAACCTCAGGTGTGGGACACAGCAAAACTTTGGCCTCGGGTGCCAATGGGTTGTAGCCAATGATAAGGGTTTTTTCTTTGTATTGCTGCAATTAACAATCGTAAGTATAGGCAATAGCGAAATAATATTCAAAGTCTAATTATTAGTAATGAAAATCAACGGCAACTGTACCTCGAGTACACTTCTGCATACATCGAATGCTGATGTATCGTCTGCAGCCATTAAAAATGATTGCAAATCTGCTGCATCAATACTTTTCCACAACCTGTGCAAATAGAATATCTCACTGAGTTGGTCTATTGATTTGAGGACCAGCGATCGAGGCCATGCTGATAGTGAAGGTAGTTCAACAAAATCATCAGCCATCCCTATAAAAACAAGATAAGCGTCTGTGATAAGATAAAGAGGATGTTAGAAAAAGTGTACGTGACGAGAGTAATAAGATTTTCACCTTTTTTAAACAATTTTTGTTTATTTTAATATAGAATTTGGCTAATCCACTCTCAAAGATACGACATGAAAATAAAACAATAGGTACTGAAAAAAGAAAATTATAAAAAAATTTATGTTTCAATAAGAATTGGAACACAGGTCACCAGATTGATAGCCTTTGCCTCATAGCAAAAAGCCATGGTGGAACTTTAAAAATCTCTGTTTTATACATCAATAAATAGAAAACGCCTGTGAAAACACAAATAAAAATACACTTTTTATCCGAACATAGACCCTTTTAGTAAAAACAAAATATGAAACACACCAATGTGATATTGAAACGAGAAAAATCGAATTGATTATCGCTAGTAGGACACCATGGAAACCATTTCAAACTGAAACGCATAGGTAACGTGTTGATAGCTGCTATATTCGTGACATTTACTCATTAAAATAGTTCAATATGTGTACCAAGAGGAAAAGTTTTATTCTTGATTGAGACTGAATTTGCAAGACGTATCATAGGCGAGCGTAACAAGCTGAAGACAAGGTTTGTAAACAGGCGAGGCAAAAACAATTTCCCCCTTGGTGCACACCCTACTTTATACACCGACGACATTAGTGTTAACCCAATAAAAAACTTGTAAGAACCTTTTTTGTAGGGAAATTTATGGACATTATTTTCGTATAAACCTATTTATGCTGTAAAATTGAAAGGGAAAATCTTATCGTGAAAAAACAGGTTTGAGTTTTCTCCTAATATTTTTACTCACCATTAACTCAAAATGACTTCGATGTTAGTGAAATCTGATAATAAAATATAATTTATCGTTAAAAAATAGGGGAAGTCATCACAGAAAATTTTTTTCTACTTACATCTATTAGTTTTTGAAATGAACAATAATTTAAAAAATGGAAATTTTTCCATTAACTTACTATTTTATATTCTTTAATTATGAAGAAGTCATTAACGAGAAAAAAATAGGTATGTAAAATTTGAGAAAATTTTTCCTTCTTTCCAGCAATACCAACTTCAGCTTTCTAGTTTCAATAACAGATGAGACATTATCGAGTGAAAGACATAAGGTTTTTCTCAAAATAAAAATGTTATTTTAAACAAGATTTTCATGATATCTCAATAGCTGTTTGATAGGACTACACCAACTTAGACCAACCAACATCGGAGAACGATTCCACAAATGTAGGAATATTATATGACTTTATGCCAATTTTTACTGGAATATTTGTGGAATATCCCTACCGGTGTAGGTTGGTGTAAGTTAGTGTAATCCTATCAAACAGAACTATTGACAACACTGATTTAGTGTTTACACTTTTTGGATCTGTAAATTCCATTTTTTGGTCCTTTGGTAATGATTATGAACTGAGATGATGATAGAGATTGATACTCCATTTAAAACACAAGCGCCTGCGATAAAACGGAGCGTATGTTTTTTTGAGTGTGTCTGGTTGCATCTGTACATGTATGAACTTTCAGTCCTAAAATGAGGGCAGACAACGTGCTACCTATTATGGACTGGTGGTGCATAAACATTTTTTCAAGCATGAGAACAAACAGGATTTTTCAAGGGATTTTTTTCAACTAATCTCCTGCAAAATATTAACGTCAATTATTTTTTGCGAAATTTTGGGGATCTGTATTTTTCACATCAGTGGCATGGTTATTGGGATTTTGGGGATTAAAAACCCAGAGCTATTTCCTTCCTCCAAAAAAAAAAGGTATTTGTGTACAACGATCATCCAATCAATTAATAATTTATATTTTTATATTCGATTACTTTTGTTTTAGTTTTTTCAACTTAAAACCTCTTCCAAAATCTTAATTGATGTACACCACCGTCTCATATTCATATAAAACAAAAAAATGAAGGTCAGAAATTCACATGAAGTCATTAAGAATCAATCATTTTTTTTTATGAGTACAAAATCTATGTCAACTGAAAACAGTCATGCATTAATGAATATTTTTTTAATACCTATATTATATAGGTAGTCGTATACCCAAAATTCATTGAGTTTAATTATGAATCTCATTGTTTTTAAAACGGAAAATTTACTCAAAATTATTTCATTCGCTAGCTCCCCCTCCCTTCTTTGAAAGTAGGTACATAACTAACAAAGGAACGTTTTCCTGAAAATAACTTCATATCAGTGTGTTTGCGTCAGTTCTATGAAGGGACAACTCAAAATCAAAAAATTGGTATCTTAAAGTGGACCGATTAAAACAATTTTTTTCATAAAAAGAAAAGGATAAGACACACAGCGAGCATGATACAAACAAAATCGTATCTTCAAGAGAAATTTTTTCATCAGAAATAATGCATATTGAGTCGATTCAAGAAGTTGGCAGTTTTTTTAGAGCTCAAGTTCTTTTTTGAGTCTTAAGGCAATAACTTCAGAGAACTAGTTTCACACATTTCTACAAAGAACAGTTTGTTGTCAACAAGTTCAAAGGGTTCCATGCTTCCTTTTCAAGAAGAATACTCGTTACACCTAATAATGTATACAGTCTTTTCCAATCCAAATTTGAATTTAGAAGTCAATTTTTTTTTTTTTTTGTTTCTTCTATCTGAATCTCTTCGACATACGTAGTTCAGATCACAGAGTATAAAATATAATAGAGAACGCATGCCCATCGATATGCTGCTACGAAAAATGGCACCACTTCTGAAGTAATTGTCCCCATTTTTACAGTACCGAATTCTAATTTATTCGTCCGTATTCTGACCAATTAAAAATGATGAGTTTTTTTTTTTTTAAATAATGAATAAAATGAACGAATAAATATACCTAACTGATAATTTAAAAACCATATCAAATTAAATTTCGTAAATTAAAATGAGATGAAAATTGTACCGTTCCTCAGGAGTGGGCATACTTGTCTCAAAGCGGTGCAGTTTTTCGTCTCGCATGCGTCCACTATTTTATTTAATACTCTGTGGTTCAGACATGAGAAAGTACCTGAATATTGCATGAGTTATAGTGTATTTAAATGCGGTTCAAGGTTTTTGTGGTAACCTACGGAATTAGAATTAAATCTCACCATTAATTTTACGAATTCAAGAGAACTTTTCAAATTTCGTCTTATTTTTGACAGAGCTTATGCTTAACATCGCACATTTACTTTCCAGTTTCCTGGAGTTAAAATTGAATTTTACACTTTCATCTGTAAGAACTTTGTAGATGGACTAAGAAGGTGGATATATTTTTATTTTATTTTTTTGAATTACTGTAGGTGCTGCCATTATTGGTGTACGATCCTGGAATGCCTATATGAGACCAAATAGGAAAAGTCAGCAGACTTATATATCCGGCCATGGTTGCTGCCTGCTTGCTGCCTGTAGTTAATTTACGTTGATACGTGTCATTCCCTAAACTTATTTTACACAAAATAATTTTTTTTTTTTTTTTTGTGCATTCTACATAGAAGTTGGCTACTTTTTACTACACCAGCAATTAGGATGATTAAGATGACAGAATAGCATTGCCCAATAGAGGAGTAAAGAGAAGATTGCGAAAAGAACAAAATATGAATAGGGCTAAAAGGTTAGGAAAAAATAAGGTGAAAATTGCCTTAACTTTAGGAAATGAAAATTTCTTGGAGCAAGGTTCAAGAGCTAAACATGAAAAGGAGAACTGTACAAATTTTGCATCAAATGATAGGACCATGATCCTTAAAAATGATTGATGGAGCAAGAACAATTTAGAATAATCGTCTTTATTTACAGTATATGTGGTGGCTGCATCACTAAAGTTTCTGTGGTTCATCCGATTAGAGAAGAAACTCACTAATAATTTAGTACAAACGCAATAATTTAGTACAAAAGCGATAAAGTATTACAAAAGTAATGAATTAGTACAAAAGTAATAAAATAGTACAAAAGTAATAATTTTGTAAAAAAGTAACAATTTAGTCAAAAAGTAATACTTACTTTAGTTACTTCTGTACTAAAAAGATTCTTTTGAGAAAAAAGTTCGTTCATGCTTTTCAGATGGCTGATGCCTCTACTTTAGTTATACAGATACGTGTAGGCAAAATCCTCGAGAAAATGATTCGAACAATGATCCACGAATCACTCGATGTGAAGTGATTCAAATCACAAATCCTTTACAGCAAAATAATTTCAATCATGAATGAAGAATAATTTCAGTTCATAGGTTAAAAGTGATTCGCATAAATCATTTTCCACAAATCACATATCCTCAAAATCTCTAAACGTTAAATAATTCTGTTTGACTTTGATTTTGGAAAAAAGTTTTGAACTCTCAGAATTTTTGGATAAAAAAACCGTTTTATTCAGGCAAGTAAAAGGAAAAAAAGAGGCTGTTTAATTTTCCAATGAAGAAGTTCAAAAAATTTTTCTACCAAACGATGCCAAATTTCCGCGAAGTTTCTAGGGAACTTTCTGACTAGAGAAATTGGCTTCGTGATTCTTTGTTTGACTGTTTTTAAATGAATGATTCGAACTACGAATCTTCTATTTCCGAATGTGATTCGTATTACGAATCCTTTTCAGTCGCGAAAAAGGACTCGAATCACGTTTTTTCACGAATTCCGCCCACTCTTTATACCTAGGTCCGCATTCGACTAGATATCTATCCCACGTAGAATAAAAAGAATTCCGAAGATACCGTTAGGAAGACAGCAAATACTATTTACGTGATTTTTGCAAAAAGTATATCTATCTATACCATATTGATAAAGCATCTGATGTTATAGTAAGAAATTAAAAATAAATACAAATAAAAATAAAATAGAGAAACTTGACTTTCACTGTCACACGAGACGAAATACTTGCTGTTAATATCTCAAGGTGCCTCAGTGCTAATTGTCTTGATAGACAATAGAAATTTTAGGCCTACACCGATACCTACACTAAAATCGAAATGAATAAACGATTAAAAATTTCTTTCATTCTTCATCCACAAAGACGAACTCGGTATAGGTAGAAACCTAATCTACGTTCACATGATTCATCAATTGCATCGTTCAAGCAGTGCTGATTTTAGGTTGACAATTATTATTATTTCTTATCCATTCTGTAGAGGAACTAAATTATTATAGTCCAATCGCTAGCAAATCGATATCACCTGAATCAAAAATAATTGTTCAAACGGAAGGATAGTAGAATAAATTGAGAATATCACTCGAAAAAAGAAAATAATAATAATAATAATAATAATTTTTTCAACCAAATCCGTCAAATTGCGATTAGTGCGGTGGACATTTAATTACAATTCGTGTCTTCGCATGGGCACAACGTTAGAAGTAGCCGCAAATTATCGATGACCTTGTGACGACCCTGATATTTTTTTCATAAATTTCCCATAACGTGGTCAATAAATGCCAGTTTTAATAGAAATTTGAATGCACTGCTTCATTCGTAAAACGTTTTTACAATTTTGTAATTTTTTTTTTTTTTAATTTTTCCGATTTGTTTTGTGTTACATTGCCCATAAAAATGCATAAAATTATCGTTTTGCTGGTGCTGTGCGTTATTCGCGAAAATGTGGTACGTATATTTTTTATGATTTCCTTTTTAATTTTGGTTTTCTTTAAACCGTTAATTCGAAGATTGTGAACGACAGTTAAATTTATTGATAACAATTACTGATCGATTTTTAACTATAGATATCGTACTTTTTTTCGTTTCTTCTCTATGGTTTTGGAAGATTTTCAAAATATTATTAGCTTAGGTCTTATTTTTGGGCGTCATTCGGCCCAGTTAAAAAGCTAAAATAACACTAATATCGCACGTTTTTATCGAATAGAATTTATTGGAAATTTTACTGGCACCGTAGGTATATTTACGTAATCGGACCCATTTTCATGTTTTTATTTTCATTTTTTTTATTTTAATACCGTATTATATTATCATATAGGTAGTTGTGGTGAAAATAATTTTTTTTTATTGCACATGTTTTTGTGCTGGTGGTAATTTCATGTGTAATCTTTGCAGTACGCTGACGATCTTACTCCAGAACAAAAAGAGATGTTAAAAAGTTTACACGCTGCTTGTGTAGAAGAATCAGGTGTAGCAGAGAGTAAGTGCCTTAATGCAGTATCTAATTTAGTACCTATATAAGTGAACCGAATGATTCAAAAATTTTGAAATAACCAATAGGAAGTAACTGATTTCCTAAAAATTTTGAACAGTTCACATTTATTAAAATTGAATTGACTTTCATTTATGAAAATATGTTATTAATTATGAATAAGCGGTAGATTTTCGGTATTATTAACGTTAAAATTCGGCAATGAAAACTATATTTTCGGCATAATTTGGCAAAATCAAAAAAAAAAAAAACCTTTAGGCATTAAAAATAGTAGGCACCAAAAAACTTCAAAATTAAATTTTTTCTCTAATTCTCCAATTTTATAAATGAAAATTATATAATTCAATAAGCTCATTCCCATAGCTCTAGATCCATTATTTCAGAGGTTATCAAGCTTTTACTGAAAACTCAATTTATTTCAAATTTAGTTCAATTTTGTGCATTCAAATCGCTCTAACTTCGCAATGGAAAGGAAATTCAACCATTGGGAAACACTTTTGAATAACTCGGAAAATCATCTGTCATTCATTAAAAAGATGGGTGCCTAGTGTCAATTCAGCTCCCTGTAATTCGATTTTTTTCTTTTCTATAGACAATGAAAATGGCACCTAAAAACTTCAAATTTCAATTTTTACTCGAATACTACTGTTTTTCTTAGAAATTAAACGTTTTCAGATATTTTTTGTCAATTACGTCATTTTTAGTATTTATTCATTTTAGGCATTTTTTGGCGAAACAAAATTTGTTTTCCAGCCCTCATAACCTATGAAACAAACTTCAGTTTGATTTCCAAAGCCGTGCCTTCTAAGGTAATGATTCGCCAAATGCCAGAAAATCCGCGCTATAATTATGAATTACCTATACTCTCTTAAGTGTCTAATGCCTCTGTGCCATGAAAATTTAAATGTATTGTGAAATTTCGTGATTGTTGATTTTTTTACAATTTATACCAGATCACACATCGAACATGTTCCTCCTTTTTTTAGCGTATTTTCCAAAGGAAAATACAACTATTGCATTCAGTGCAATGACGGGACCTGGGGGTGAGACGTATGGAAAAGCGCCGTTCCTGAGTCGTAGATCACGAATATATAGGTCACTCAAATTCTTCTGTACACAATATACATACATATATATATTTCCACTTTTTGCTCATTTTGAAACTTTTTAGAAGCCTGTGAACCATCCGCTGTTCGACCTATGACAATGAAACTTGAGGTAGTGTTAGAAGCATTTCTGGGCTACACATTCGTGTTAAAATTTTTGAAATTCATTTGTTAGTTTTTGAGGAAGGAGTTCTCAAAGTGTTGCAAACCCAGCATGTTGTCATTACGATAACTCCCGTAAATTTGTAGATTTTGGCTTGAAATTGTTATGGTAGTTTCAGACTATATGGGAATGGTTTGGTATTGAATTTGAGCGAAATCGGTCGACTGGTTTTCGAATGGCAGCCATTACAAATTTGACACTTTTTTTACTGATTTTGGCATTTTTTGGGGGTTTATGGAGCCTCCACTGTTTTACTTATGGCAAGGAAACTTTTGTTGGTGTTAGCGGCTTTGATGGACTACATATTCGTGTTAAGATTATTGAAATTTATTCTCCAATTTCGGAGGGAGGGTTTATCAAAATATTGCAAACAATAAACTTCTGCAGACGAACAATATCTCATTTATGTACCTACATTCTTAGAGTGCAAGAAGGTACCTCAGAGCAATAACTACAGAAATCTTTGGAAAATACACTTGCTGCGGTTGATGCGCGGACGAGATATTTATATATTGATGTGGAAGTTGCTTTTTGTTTTCCTCTGATCATAGAATTTTAAAATTGCAGCTCTTTTCTTCCAATCCTAATGACATTTTTGTCAACAATAATCAATGTACATAAGTACAGTGGAAACCGCTTATTAGTGACACCAGATTAAGGGGATAACTACTTAACCAACCAGGGAAGTCCCAAAATAAACATACTAAAACTAAAGGCAATCAGACCGATTATTAGGAACAGTGCATCGGTTTAGTCAGTAAATGAGAGAAAATTTCATATGAATTCTCTCTGATTTAAGATAATATGATTACTCCGGTTTCTTTCAATAGAGATAGTTTTTGTTGTTGTCTGTCATTATTTTGCCTATGTTTCATATTTTTTGCACGCACATCAATAAAACAAGCACCATCTGGAAGATATGCCGGAATACACTGAATCAGTGAGTACCTACTTATTATCATCTTTTATCCAGAAATTCCACCAACCTCTTTTGTTTTTGTCATAAATATTGGACAATTTGACCTATCCAACGAAGTGTTCTCAAATTTGTCATTAAAAATTACAACTTATATTTATTTTTATTTTTTTCTACACCTCAGCACTCAGAATTGGTTAAATGGGATACCACTTATTTGGGACAAAAGGGTACTGCCCGATGTGTCCCTATTAAGGGGTTTCCACTGTATATAAATTAGTTATGAATTAAGAATGATAAACCATTGAAAATATCACTTTTTGTCAATGGCGTATGGTGGTTGGAAGCACTCTGGAGTAAAAATGACCTTTCCCCCCTCTCCTCATTCAAACAGATTACAATTTCAATGTTATATAAATCAGTATTGTAATGGTGAGGAAGAAGAATAAGTTTTAGAGTAAATCAAGAGACTTCTTATCTCCAAGAATGGGGTTCATTTATGGTAATCATCTTACCTGATTTAATATTTGTTAGTTTATTATTCGCAAATTCATATACCAAACAGAGAGGTTAATATTGAATTGATTTTGGTTTGCACAATGTGAGATTTCTAAATCAATTTAAAACAGTCAAAAAAATTTCATTTCTCACTGGAGTAGAAAAGAGTTTTTTTTCTTAACTGCTTTATGTTTATTTCTTCGCCCGAAAAAATTTCATTTCTTCACTAGGTAGTATAGAAATGGAGTTTTTTTCTTTTAATGACGCAGTTTAAAAGTACGCAAGTTATGCAGTGTCAAATTAAAAAAGTCCATTTTACAAAGTGATGCCTATGAAAAACAATAGTTTACCTTTCCGTACTTATTTAATTATTTTGTAAAATTCTGTTAATTTAAGTATTTGACATATTTAATTAAATAAATAATAACTTCTTTTTGGTGGATTCATTGCAAAAAATATTTACGTAACTAGTTTACTGCTGGCGATAATCGACTTGTTCTTCAAGATTCTTAAATCGAGAACAAGCCAAAAAAAGTGCTTCAGTACGTGCGCGAATTAACTGAAACATTTAATGTCGTACCTATACATTTTAACTGCTGCTAAATGCAGCGGCAGTTCTGTTAGAAAAAGTAGGTTTTCTAAAACTTTAAAATAAGTTACTAAAAGGTTATTAATAGATCATAATAAAATTGCGATGATTGTATTAAATGTTGTAACTGTTGTCGTAAAATCACGCAATTAAAAACCATTATCCATTTTAAAATTTAAACAATAATAATAAATTTTTTGAAAAATACCTTCCGACGATCTGCATCAGCAGAATTGCTTGCATGTAACAATAAATTATATTTGATATATTTTGAAAAATTTCTTAGTTATTGGTTCAAAACCAAGCATTTTATAGCCCAAATAATATCCAAAATAGCTGCACCGTAAGTACCGTCATGCCAATCCGTTCCATAATCAATGACACGTTAGAATAGGCCATAATAAATATTTGTTTCGAATTACGTTTTTATTGGTCTAAAATTAGGCATTTTATAGCCAAAATAAAAACAAAAATAGTATTACCGGAAGTACCTTACGGTCGGTCTGCACCAAAATGCAAAAAAAGTTATAATAAGTTAGATTATAACGAATAGTTGTTTCGAATTTGTCAGTTATTGGTGGAAAATTAAAAATTTTATAAACAAAACAAAAACGAAAATAGCAATACCGGAAGTACTGTACGCATAAGTACCTACTTACGTTT
Organism: Ericerus pela; assembly: GCA_011428145.1. Lineage (NCBI taxonomy): Eukaryota > Metazoa > Arthropoda > Insecta > Hemiptera > Coccidae > Ericerus > Ericerus pela. Next base: position 300,923 of record WOFM01000589.1, on the reverse strand, counting down.
TCAAATTCGAAATAACTTTCAATTGACCCGCCTGAAACACTCTCTGCCTTCTACTCAAATATGAGTGTCTCTCGCTTGGTGGATTTCATAAAGCGTTCATTCAGTCTTAACCAAATTTGATCGAAATCAAATAAAAACATCAAATACCTAATGTTTATGATGCTAAAAATACCGATGTAAATGAGAAAAATAATAAAAATAAAATTTAGCTGAAGTCAAAAACAAAAATAAAAAAAAAGCACAATAATTTGTTGGATTGGTAAATTTTTCTATTTTTTTAAAATTATAAGTTTCCCTACTCATATTTTGCTTTTGTCTGAAAAATATAAAATAAGTAGGTACACAAAACATTTAATGATTTTGTAAGCCACATTAATTCGAAAATAAATTTACCTACTCAGTCAAGTAGGAGGTATAACCGGAAGAATAACAAATAAGAATGTCGAATTACAACGGTAAGCCCTTGAAAAATTAATCAGTATATTTACATAGGTACCTATTATATTTTTTGTAACGTTTACCTACATCATGTAAGATTATAGAAAGCATGTACTTGCAAAATGTAATTTTACGGTATTGGGCATCGACAGCCTTTAAAATAGTGTTGTACAAAATTTCTGTCCCTTAGGAAGTAAAGAACAATAACTTATGAGTAGGACTAAGATTAGATATTCCTCCCACGAAAATGTGTTTTCAATCAGTTAGTCATACTTGAATCATTTACAATTACTTAGATCTTATTACTTCTCTACATTTCACATTAAAAATCTTCAACTAGCGTACTAAATGAAATAAATATTTTCGTAAATTCCAAAACTTTAAAATAATGAGAGGTCATGAGAGAAGAATAACGCTGAATAGATTTTTCTTTTTTTTAAGTCGGTTTTTTTTAGAAAATCTACTTATTACGCTTGGTGCGGTATTAGCCCCCAGGATTAGGGGTGAGTACGTTTTTCGTTTCATGATCTCGGGAAAATTTCAGCACCAAAAACGCAAATTCATATATATATGTCAATTTCTAGTTACCACGGTTTAGGTCGGAATTTTTGACCGATAATCACAAAATTTGGTAAAAATATTTTTACTAAGCCAAGAACCAGACCTATTGATTTTGATGCGGATCGGCCGGATGGTACTTCCGGTAAAATCATTGTTGTTTTTATTATGGTTATAAAATGCTCAATTTTGCACCAACAGCCACAAAGTTCAGAATAAATATTTATTTTAACTCATCGTAGTACGCTACCAATTTTGGCACGGATCCGCCTTACGGTACTTCCACTGCTATTTTTGTTTTTATATTAGTCATAAAATACGGAATTTTGGAACCATATATTTATGTACGAAATTTAAAATAAATAATTCATTATAATTTATTATAGCATGCTACCAATTTTGATAGGTAAGGATCGACCGGACGGTACTTCCGGTAAAGCTTTTTTTTCCTCTTTTTCTTTTCTAATTTGCATAAACTTTTCTTTTTACAAAAATTAACCACATGTTCATATTTTCTTTTTTTTATTTCATAACTTTATTATATTTCTTTATGATCTATATGATAAGATACCAAACTTTATCATCTTAAATAATTTTTCATTTTTTTAAAAAATAATGCTTTTAAATTTCACATTGTCTAATATTTTGACAGTAGCTAACGAATTTCATACAATCATGACATACCATTAACGCAGATAAATTTACAAAAAATTAATGTGATTATCAAAATTCATAATTCTTTTACTCGAAAACCTACTTTTTTAGCGAAGATTGCTGCGCTGGAGTATTTTTTATTTATTTACACGCCATAATTTCGTATTTTTTTAGATGCGATTACGGAAGCTGCAAAAGGAATTTTTGCTGACAATCGAGAATTGAAAGTAAGCCAAATATTTTCTTATTACAAGGCATGGCGTTCTTCGCTGTGGTGCATCACTTTGTAAGAGCATATTTTATGAGACAAAAAAGGGCTACGCGTGGAATTTTGCTGCCAGACCGGGGATGGGTTATTTTACTCGCAGTTAACTATTGGTCAAGTTAATGTTAACATGAAGAACGAAAAGTTAGTGGAACAGCACCTCTGATGTTTCACGAAATTTTAGAATGCAACACTTTACTTGCGACAAAAATAGGTAGGCTACATCGTACCTAATAGAAGCTAGTCACCTATAACTTCGTTTCAGAAAATTTTGAATTAGTTTTCCGGCTGACTGAATTGATGCCATAAAGTTAGATCAAAGTCAAACCGACCGGAATATTATCAAGCCTCGATAGGGAAGTGGGTAACAAACGTTGGAGAAGCAATTTTCACTTTTCAATTTATCCTAAGTCAATTTTAACGATCTCAAAAATCATTGTAAATGAATTTTTCTGAATGAAAAATGTAAAAAAGAAGTTGAAAACCTCTATATGACCGAAAATAGATGCCATCATCCCGAAATTTGCGATAAACCAATTTTCTCCTCATGACTCGATGAAAATTTTCACTTAGTTTGCTTACAAACGGGGTATTAAAATTCAACTCATGAAGGGGTTAGGGGTGAGGTGATGAAAATTTTCCGTTTTTAGACAAAAGAAAACTAATGACAACATTTACTCCTTTTCTCCCAATTTTATTTTTATTTATATTCCTTATGTTAATGCAAGTTTGATAGAAGTTTAGTGCTTCTTTGTTTATTAAAATTGTTGAAAAAATTATTTTTCGAGGATTTTGAGGAAATTATGAAGGGAATGGAGTTGAAATTTTCACGATAAATTTTCCTTATATAATATGCAAGTCTGATATGAGTTTGGAGCCTATTGTTTCAGTAGTTTTTGAGAAAAATAAAACATAAAAAAGATTTTCCTGGATTTTGATGAAACTACAAAAGGGATCGAGCTGAAATTTTCAAGATAAATTTTATTACGTGAGTTCAAAAGTTTAGTAGAAATTTGATGCTAATTAGTTCAATAGTTTTTGAGAAAAATCTAAAACAAACCTAAACAACTGCTGGAGGAAAGCTAGTCGACTTTGTTGCTTGTAGTATCTTTTTCTTATTTATGGCACCAAGATTCATTAGCGTCTTTTCTGCATTGCATTTTTTGAGTTTTTTTTTAATATTGTGAAGGAAAACTGGAAAAGTGGGTTTCCTACAGAATTTTCACTGCTCTAGTTTTTTTTCACATTATGATGGACAAAAATGGGTGTTTTTACCTAGATTAGTACAGAAAAATTTGAAAGAGTATGTGGGGACTCATTGGTATGAGGTATAGGGGTTTGCACCCCTTGACGACAGTCGCTGCCCGAGGGCTAGCAATTATTCGTCTCAATGATGTTAAACAAATATACACTCGTGCGTTTGTATGTTCATAACTGTACGTACATACAGGTAAGATACATTGTACGGGCTGTGACCAATTACCTGATAACAATTACGGTGATGTCACGGCCCAATACCAAACGCATTGCGTCATTTCTTATCACCCCAACGGGAACAGGAAACGACGCAACAGATGACATAATACCATATGTATATGTATGTTTGTGTGTCCGTGTGCGTGTACCAAACCGTGTATATAAACTCTCAAAACTGGCTACAAAATTGCCAGTGTTTGCTGAGGATTTGGCTCTCCTATACTTATAGTATGAAGTGGCTGAACACGCTTAAATTCTGTTGAATTTACCTTCTGGTAAGAATATTTTTCTCACAACAAGATATTCCACAGAGTATTATACCAAAAAATTTATATCTTTTATCGAAGAAGTAGAGGAAAATTTCATAGAAATCATCAATAAATTTGGATACCATAAATTTTGCGAAGATTTCTGGATTTTGCTCGTTAATTTTGATAAAATAATATAAAATTTATCATTATTGTTAGGTACTGAAAAAATTAGTTTAATTTGTTTATTTCTTTCAATTTTTAAAATCAGTTTTCTACATTTAAATTCATTTTTCATTATTTTATTTTATTAATGTTAATGTACAATGGGAGATAATGTTATTCAAAGGGGAAAAAAATGACACTTTACAATCCAAAAAACTGTACCATAATATAAAAAAAGCTTCAAATCATGTCATAAAAAAGTGTCACAACACATAAAGAATTACTCTTCTACATGATTTTTTTTATTAAAAATTTAATCCAATTTTTCAAACAAAAAAAAAATAACACAGTAATAGGGGAACTTGCTCCAAATCACTAAGCCCAAATTTTTGACACAAATTTTTACAGGATCCGCCACACTCGTTATTAACTGAAATTTAACATTTTATTTTGCAGGCATTTTTACCTAGTGACTTTTTATAACACCCCTATGTGAGACATTTTACAACACCCCCTCATTTGTCATTTGGACGCATGTCAATCATTCGAAAATAAAATATTTCTTTAAACTTAAATCATTATTCATTAGATTTGACTTTAAAAGGGCTTTCCTTTGATATATTTACCTGGGTACTCATTTACTACGTTACTCGTCTTGAGTAAAATTGAAGTTGCAAATAGGAAAAATAATCCAAGAAAATTAGTTTGAAAAATGCCTCAAAAAGGAAATAATAAGAAATCTGACTTTCCTTAACAACCACCTAAAATAACTGGAACAAGGGACTTTTGCTTTCCCCTAGGGGCGTTAAAATGGTAGCACAAAACAATTTTTCACGTTTATATTGATAAATTTTCTTATGAGCGAAAAATCATTCAAGTAAATTTGAAAAAAGACCAAAATGTTTCACCTGAAAAAGTGATGGAAATTAGTTGAGGAAGAGTGGTGTGGAGTATTAAAAGGAAGTTATTAATTCTGATAGGACAATCATGATGTAGTGGCCACCTTTCGTCCGTACCTAACACAACTGAGAAGAGAAGGTTTATCGAAAAAGTTGGAAGATTTAAATATCTGTAATTAAGAATATATACTTAGTAGAAAAATGAGAATGTTACTTTAGAGGATTAGGTTCGTACAATGATGACGAATTTATAATTTCTCGCTAATTTCTACTAAAATAGAGGGTCAGAGAAACGTATAATAGGGATGTCTGATTAATTCATCGTGTATGAACTCTTGTGAATTTAAAGATTCATGAAAATGTCTTGCCGATGATGTTATATAGAATTTAGTTTGAATTTACAAATCTGAAATTATGACGTAAGTGATTTTATTATTTTTCATACTAGCAGATATTAAGAATGGAGGCTAAGGTAGAATAAAACTACTGAGGGAGGGGGCCTCAAGAGCCTACATTGAAGTTATATTTTTCACTAAGTGAAACAATTCAATTTATTTTTTGTATTTCCTAATTATTCACGGGGTATTCAGAGAATCGATTGCGAAACTTCGATGGTTGGTAGTACTACAGACAAAACCAGATAAAACAAGTGCCCAAAAAAATACCTATTTACGTGAAAAATACTCTACAGTTTGTATACGTGTGAACAAGAAGTTGCATATCATTTTTTAGCAGGAATAATTTTAAAAGGAAAGGAATCGACTGCTGAACTTCGGTGGTTGATAGTGTAGTGGAGGAGTTTACTTATTGTTGGTTTAACGTCACAAGGACGAATAAAATATGTTCGTTGTTGTCAAGTTTGACACTGAGAGTAGGTGTACTGCTCTGGTGGACAGACACGTAAAGATCAACACCCAATTTTTAACGGGTGGTGTAGTTGGTGTTGCCAACTGTGCTTTCCTTTTTGGCAGGTATTTGTCAAATACCATGAAGGGGCCAAATATGTCCACACCTGTGTAGGTGAATGGATTCACAAAAGGTACCAGACGAAAGTCTGGTAGTGCTGAAAAAGTTGGTTGTTTAAATGGTCTTGTTTCAGCTTTTTTACATAGCGTGCATGACTTCTTTAAAATTTGAGGTAACACTTTTAGTGACTTTGGCACAAAATAGTGTCTTCTAAAGTCGGCTATGGTAAATTTCGAACCACAGTGTACGTTTTTCAGATGTGTATGCATCAGAATTAATTTTGTTAAGTGAGACTTAGGATGCATCAGGATTGGTGATAGCATGTCTCTTGCGTACTCGATATCGGGTAGATAATTTACGGTACGTAATATCCCAGATGGATCAATCAGGATATGGAATTTTTCGTACAGAACGTACGGAGGGTGATTTTGTTTTTCTAATACTTCGAGTAGTTTTCCGAAGTATTTCTTTTGGTCAGCTCTGATGAAACAGAGTAGAGCAAAATGAAATGTGAAATCTAACGATGCATAAGGTAAAATTAATCTTTTTCTCCTTATTTGTTGTTTACTAAATCGTCGTACGGCTTCTATACATTGTAGGAATGTACATACGGGTTTAGATAAAGTATTGAATTTTGTGATATCTATGTTGAACGGAGTGTTCAACGGTGGATGTATGAAACTTTCGAAAGGTATTTCATCTTTCAGAATATAGCATGATTTGGTGATTGTCAAATCAAGTGGCTGACTTTGGTTCGGTGGATCAGCTATCCACTGTTGAGACAGAACCTCAGGTTCTGGTAGTGTGACTTCACATTGATCTGTATTTGGACGAATGAAGAAGTGTGGGATGAATCTTTTTGCTGATTTCATCTGCCTTAAATATTTTGCAGGATGACGTTTGTCAAAAATTGATTCATCATCAAGTGTTATTGATACGGACTTTTTAGAAGTTGAAGATAAAACCTCTTTCATTGTGTGAAATACAGGCGTATCTATTTTGGTCGGTTCGTCTGGTAGGCTTTCGATTATATTCAAATTGGTTTCTGGCCAAGATTTTTCATCTTGGGATAGCCAAGTTGGGGCAGACCACCATAATGATTTGGAGAGTTCGTGGATAGAGGAACCACGTGAGCCAATATCAGCAGGGTTGTCCGTTGATGGGACATATCGATATTCGATGGGTTTTATACTTTTTATTTCTTCAACTCTATTTTTTACAAATTGTGGATGGACTTTTCTTTCTAATAGCCATGTGAGGACACATTTGCTATCAGACCACAAGAATGTTGGTGCGTTCTGTAAACCGAGCGGTTTGCGTAGGGAACGTAGTCCACGTGCACCTATAAGTGCTGCAATCAATTCGAGTTTGGGAATTGTTATCGGTGGCATAGGTGTTACGTGTGATTTTCCTGTTACAAATCGTACTGCATGGCAATTCGATTTAGTGTTGCTAAATCTGATATATATTGCCATGGAGTACGCTACTTGTGATGCATCTACGAATACGTGTAGTTGGTAGGTATTCGGATCATAAGTTCCTAGGTAGAATTGTCTAGGTATACAATAGTTGAGGCTGTTGCTGAGATCAGTAATTATCTCAGTAGCTGTTGGTTCGAGATCATCTGGGATTTTTTCGTCCCATTTCAATCCCTTGGACCAGAGTACTTTCATGAATGTTCTCGACGGAACAAATGCTGGTGCAAACCAACCTAAAGGGTCATAGAATGATGATAGTGCCCTAAGGAATGTGCGTTTCGTCCATGGAGATGTAAACGGTTTTGGTTTTGGCATGTAAAGTAGATGATGGTCCATATCCCAATACAGGCCAAGCACTTTGATGGTTGGGTTGCTTAATGCGTGTTGTGGGTTGAAATCTTTTCTTAGCTGTTTACAATTGGTGCCCCATTGGGCGAGTTCCATGGAGATATCGTTGAATAATTTATTAGATTTTATGTATAATTCTTTTGCTTCTTCGTACGTTGGTACGGAAACAATTAAATTATCAACGTAAAATCGTTCTAAGAACTTGTCATGGAACTCCTTGTCGACCAATCGGAAGTGATGTAATAGCAATGCTACGAGTAAGAATGGTGCCGTTATGATTCCGAAAGGAACACGGCAAAATCGAAATGTTACTAGATTGTTATTGTTCATGGGATTGTTAGGATTTTTAATCCATAGGAAACGTGTGACATCTCTGTCATCTGGGTGCAATCCAATTTGATGAAACACTTTTTTAATATCAGCGATTATTGCGTAAGGGTTCTTACAGAAGCTTACAAGCATTGCTATTAGATCAGCTAATAGTACTTTTCCTTTGTGCATGCAGTCGTTCAGTGACAAGTTAGATTTTTTAGTTTTGGCTGATCCATCAAAAACTACTCTGAGTGGAGTGCTTTTTGTTAGATCGTAGATACCCTTGTGTCGTAAGTAGTGTACCACTTCCGCGGGTCTATCGTTCTCGATAGGTTCAATCATTTCTAAATCGATTAGTGAGGTAAAATACTGATCGTATCTTACAAAAAATTCTGGATTTTTCTGCAATTTAGGCAATTGTCTTTCTAATTGTTTGAATGCTAACTGTCTATTGTTGACTAGGGCTGGTGGGCTATATTTGTATAGCCATTTGATTTGATACCTATTGTTCACTAATTTTATATTTTTATAAAATAAGTGCAATGCTTCAGTTTCAGCATCGTCCTCAACTAAGTTTTTGGTTTCGATCCCTAAAGTATCCAATTTCCAAAAATTTTCGATACTTTCTGGGGATGTAAAAAACGATGGTTCGAATGCGTCACATTTAGTTGGTTTTCCTAAGAAACCTCCTAACATTTTTCCGAAATCTGTTTCGATTAAGGTTAGGGTTGGTGACAAGTGTTTAATTTGTTTTATAAATGACCACATGTAATTGTTACCAACTAATAAATGTATCGTAGATTCTCGGTCCAAACCTGAAAAATTGATATTGGAATATCGTGGGTAACGGTTTTTAAATTCATCAAAATCAAATTCGGAAAGGTTGTTCGCGATGTGTGGAACCGTATTGGCTTCCATTTGAACCTTAGTTCCATCGTGTTTGAATAGTTCAAATTTTACAATTTGTGTACAAATTTGTTTTGACATTTGTCCAGCTAGGCCACAAAATTTGATTGTTACAGCGAACTCAGAAAAATTTTGTCTGAGATGTTCATAGGCATATGTGTAGAACATATAGCTATGTTTGCTTCCGCAATTGAAAAAGCCATTAATTTTTACTGGTTCTTTATCATTTGGAGCGAGAATGTACGATGAAAACGTTAAGAAATGAGCGTCAGTATCTTTAATACTAAAAAATGATAAACACTCACTTAACGATGGAACTCCGGATGCGGAACTCAGGTTCTCATCCTCTTGGCATTGTTGCGCAACGAGGCTAGCAGTGCCTTCTTCGGAAGCTGCAGTCGTCTGTAATAGTACAGTTTGTTAAGATTGGGTACAGGTAAGTTTTGTTTCTGTTTATCAAACAGGTTACCTGGTGGTAGATATTGTTTGCAGTCTTTTAGCTGCTTGACCCATGCTGTTACTCTGCCCTCCGTGATCGGGTATTCGATCACGGGGCAGAGGTTTGAGTGATGTTCGCTACTGCCGCATTGGAACCATTTGCAGTTCACGAGTGGTAGCGCTTTACAGTACTGGGTACTGGTGTGCAATAGTGCACATCTCATGCACAATTGGTAGCGTTCATAGTGCGCACGACGTGACTCCAGGGTACTCTTTTTTCTGCATAGGTGAGCATGGTGGTCACCTTTGCAGAAAATGCAGGGAGTATTTGGTTTCAACGGCGTGCACACCATTGATGCTGGGATACGTTGTCCGGATGGGAGCTGGACCCATACGATCCCCTCTGCATCTGTATTAGATAAAGTTTCATTAGTATTCCTATTGTTTGTGCGATTCGAACGTTGTGCTGGTCATTTACGAGGATTGGATTTATTCTGTCCTCTTTCGTTCGTTTTCTTTTCTGTAGAAATAATCGCGAAATTTCTCCTGCCTTTAGGTTGAGAGGAATTTCTATTTTGCGAGGGTGGATTATGTTTATCGACCTTTTTTGGTACAGAGGTACAGATAGGCTCTGATAATTCCCTAATTTTAATAAATGATCTAACCACTTCGAACAAATGTTTAACATTGCATTCGCTACTTTTTAAAGTGTTTTGGTAAGACCTAGGTGGAAATTTTTTAATTACTATGTTAAATAATTGTTCATCGTCGTTTACTTTTGCAAGTAAGCAATACCTATCTACCATAATGGTGAGGGTGTCTAACGTGTCTAAGATTGATGTTGTATCGTTAGTGGTTGTGGTGTATACAGTTATTTTTAGCCACATTTCAGCTCGAATCTTGGATTCTTCCCCATACCTACTATCTAGGAATTTTAGGCGTTGGATGTAACCAATGTTATCTAGGGAAAAATGATTAATTTTTTTCTACCAAAAATTTCGGTAGGGCCCCTTGCAGTAGGTTAATTTTTTGTGGGATAGCGATATCATTTCGTTTATTAATGTAATTATTAAATCCGTTAATAAATCCAGGATAGCTTAAAATGTCGCCATCCCACTTTTCTAAATAAAATTTAGGAGGTTTGAGGTTTGCAAACCCTGTATCAACTTGATCTTTTGGATCATGTTCCCAGCATTTCAAAATATAATTTTCGGATGGTGGTTTTTCGATGGTGTTTGAGTCCATCGCTATTGCTAGGGGTGTTTCATTTTCTATCGGGTTTTGCGATAGTTCGCGACACGACGTGTCGGATGTTTGAGAATTAGTTTGTGATAAGGAGGGTTGGTGGGAACAGAGCCTTTTTGGCTTGGTTCTCCCTCATTAATTTCTGGAAATGTTACATTTTCATTTGAATTTGAAATTTCATTACCTGTCACCATTCCAGGCTGGCCTCTTTCACCCCTTCCCGGGGTATGTTGTTCCAGAGCCGGTGGTGGTGATGGCGAATGTTCGCATTCGGTGGCTTTCTTTGCATCCAGGAGGTATTGATGGATGAATTTGGCCGCCTGGACGCCTAGGTCCTTGTGGACTAGGGCAGAGAGCTCGCGTACTTTCCTCTGTGAGGCGGTCAACATCTTTCGGGCATTGGCCTCCTTGCGCAGAGCTTCCCTAAGCTCTCTGGCTAGTTCTAGGGCTCTAGCATCCCAACGTGCCTGCTCCTCCCAACGACGCTGCTCGTCAGTGTTTTCGCGTACCTCCTGTATGGGTAATGGATTCTCCATTTTTATTGTCGATTGCAGCACCAACAATTTTTGTTTTACTTGGCGGGCCTTGCGCAAGTCTTGTCTTGCGAGGCCTCTTAGCAAGTAGTCAAGGTCCTTCAGTGTGGCCTCGATTGCCGGGTCTTCATTCGCCAATGCGTTTATTTGGTACGCACGTACGTTCCTACCCTCGAGCTTGTTCTCGAGGGTTTGGCTATATTCCTCTGCATCTTCCAATACTGCGAGGAATTGCTGTCGCTCATCCTCGCTGTCTGTTGTTTCAGAGGTTGCGTATGAGGACATGCGGCTATGAGGCTGCACGTCCATTTGTACGGGTTGGGCTGTACGTTCCAGCAACGGCTGTGGGTTTGGAAGCCTGGCTGCTGCCCTGCGCAGCTCCTCCTCTTCATCAACCTCTGTGGCCCAGCGTGGTTGTGGGGCCCGGGTTGCGTCCTGCTGGTGAGACGTTGATGTTTCCGTCGATTCCTCCTCTTCCATCAACAGTGATACTGGGTCAAGGAGGACGTCAATATTGTCGCTACGCGACGCGTTTGTGGTATCTTGTTTATTCATGTTCTAAGAACAGAATAGATAAACATCGAGAAAAAAAAGAAGTTATTTTCCATTTTCGTTAGTAGGTATTATGCTTATCGATCGAAATTGGTGATGTGATCGAATAAGAACGATTATTGAGTTCATAGTATTAACCTACATTCGAACAAAGGTCAATGACACAATTTTTCATTGATATTACGTTGGCTTGTTTTTATAAACGCCGTGTTGTCGCATAAGGGGAGGGACGTAACCGGTGTTACAAATTTTTGGTGTGTATTATGCGTTTGATCAATAACAGAAATCGTAATTTTTTTTTTTTAAGTCTTTTAGGACAAATGAAAAATTGGGCGTGACCCGTAGGCGAAAAGGTCATTTTTGTTTGACGAAAAGAGAAGATTATTTTCGAAGTTAATATTTTTTCTAAGTTTTTATAAAAACCGAAAAATCGGGCATGACCAGTGGGCGAAAACATCATTTTCGAGTTTGGCGAAAAGAGAAGATGAATTTCGAGTGTAATTTTTTCTAAGTCTTTAGAAAAAAACGAAAAATCGGGCATGACCCGTGGGCAAAAACATCATTTTCGATTTTCAAGAAATGGATAATTTTTTCGAAGTCAGTTTGGTTTCCAGGGTCTTGTCCCGAAAAAAATTTTGGCGTGACCCTGGGGCGACAAACTGATTTCTATTCGCAATTAAATTACGCACAAATTGACTACGTTTTGTGCTAAGATCGATATGCGATCTTAGCCGGTTATGAAATTTTCGGACTGGCTATTGAAATTATAATAAATTATAAGAATATACAATAGAAATAAATTACTTTAAGTCCGTATAACTGAGATTTAGTCTCGTAACAATCAGTTACGAATGCATATTTCAAATATGGCTACACTTTAGAAGCTAAAGGTTATAATGAAGCGTAAGTGTACTTACAATTTTTCTGCTTTTGAATGGCTGCACCTTGCAGAAACTTTGCCACTACACTCCGGAGGGGAATGTTGATTAAAATTATGTAACTAATTACGAAAAATGTTTTAATAAAACACTATTAAAATCAATTAATTGTTTTGTGAAGTGCAATTAATGATAGAACGCACTATGATCTCTACACAAATTAGATAGGAAGTGAAGATGATCGTGTGTCTTTTCGTACATTATGGTACGTCGTGTTGAACACGTTGTTGTCGCTGCTGTTGCAGTGCAATGCACAAATTATGTTTGTGTGCGTAATTGAGTAAAGGATTACGATCCCTTTTGCGTGTGTGTGTGTTCACACAAAAAACTCATACAATGTTCAATCGTCCAGCGGCTGGTGAGAGCCGATTGGTTGAACCAAATCTTTTGTTTTTGTCACAATCATCGCATTTTTGAAGAAATTCGATCGAATTATATGCCGTTTGTGTCTCTATTAAGGATTGTTTTTTCAAACGCATGAGTGCGAGAGAGACAGGGACAGTAATATATTTTTTCTATCTCTCTCATTTTGAAGGACATAGACACAGATGCGCTAACATTTAGCGATGTTTCTGTATTTGATACAGCCTAAATATTTTTAGGACAATTTTGGAATTCGATGTTTTTTATTTATTAAAATAATTTACGTAATAAATGGTGCTGGGGGTGGCGGAAAAATAATTGTAAGTTATTTTTTCGTCAGCTTTTTAGTACTAGTAATTACGAGTGTCATTTCTAGGCTAATTCACAATTAGGAAATGTATTGCTATACTGGGTATAGGGAATTATTATTTTGTTTCAGTCTCTAATAAGTTGAATTGTTTAGGTCTGAGTGTAATTGTCAGGCTAATTCTTCTTGAGAGTGCTAATTGCGTACTACATACGGATGAGAGTTGTTTCAAAGTGGAAGAGATTATTATTTCAGTTCAGGTCGAACTGTGTGTTGGGCCGCAAGAAATTAATATTTCCATTTTTTGCAGTTGGATACGAAATTAATTTTCGATTTACAAAATTAGATTTTGATGTTCGAAACGACATTTCAATTTTCTAAAATTAAATTTCAATCTGCGAAATTAAATTTCGAATTGCGAAATCAAATTTCGATTAAGACGAATTATTAAATTCGAGGTCCAGTGAAAAACACTGTGCTCCTGCTACCATGTAGTGGAGGAGTTTACTTATTGTTGGTTTAACGTTACAAGGACGAATAAAATATGTTCGTTGTCACACACCTTAGCTCGCGCCTGGTTGTGGAACAACTGTTTAGCGTCGCCTCAGCCCAGTATCTTCAGTCATGTCGAGTCCTCTGCGCATCGCTAGTGCGCACAGGACTCGTGGCCGTAGCCATGACAGATAGTATTCATACACAAGTAGCAAAATATCTACCTGAGAGATACTCGACATTCTGTGTATTTATGTACAGAAAGTTACATAACAGCTTAAAGTAGGAGTAATTTTTAAACTCTCTGAATTCACTTTCCAACTTACATTGTAGGTAGTACTAGTTGATACGAACAAAAATATGTTACGTAAACATGTGGGCAATATTCTATATGTATTGAAAGAACTATAACAGTTTTGAGATTCAATAATTTTTTCAAAAAATTCATTGTAACCATTACCATATAAGTCATGTGTGGGCTGGTAATAATATTTTTTACTATATAGGAGAATGAAAAATGCAACTTTATGAATGAGATTGATGGTGAAAAAACCAAGTTTTATGGATGAGACTTCACAACAGAAAAAAATAACCAAACAGAAAAAAAATATACGAACAGGGAAAAAATTATTTGTTTCCCTGTTTGGGGAGGACTATTTTCACGTTGTTCAAATAACAGTGATGAGCCAATGAGGAAATTCAAAAACTGGTACATATTGATAAAATATTATCACATTTTCTTTTTTATAATTGATACGACACATTGGTACCAAACATGTTTCCAGCATAGCTGTTTTATAATTTATAAAACTAAATTAACTAAAATAATTCAAAATATTTTTTCATTCACCTATATAGTAAAATACCTTACTATGCAGAGTCAAAAAGTAAGCGATTGCAACTTCGCAACTCATCTGCAATTGCTTACTTTCCTCCCTTGTATAGTAACGTACTATTACTTAATTATCAAGTGGGTAATACCAACCACCAAAATTTGTCAGTTGATTACCAGGACACCCTCCATACTACCGAATTTTTCTGGGGGGACCCTATACATTTCTCTAGCTTTGCCTCTGGTTGAGAAACCAGAAACAAATTAATGAGGCATCGCCTCAAAATTTTATATGCTGAATATGAATGTGCCTAAAAATAATTATACACATGAATAGGTATCTACTCTGATAGTCCCCAAGATTATTTGTGAAGAAATAATCCCTTTATTTACTTCTAAAAGACATAAACTGAATTCAATTTTTCAATTGCACTATCAACACGGACTTATTTCAACAAACTAGTATTCATAATTTTCTTTACTCAGTTGGTGGAAGTATAAAAATAATTTTCCAGAAGGCAATTAGGTAGGTACCTAGTATTGCATTACTTTCATTGTATGGTGACGCAATAAGGTTATTTTTGTCAATCATGATGACATTCCTTCATAACATGGATAATTCAAATAAAAAAAATTAGTGTGTGCCGAGACACAGTTTTGAAGTGAAACTTTCAAGAATGATAATTGGATGAAATTATATGTTTTTTTTTAACCTAAGAGAGAGTGGGTTGTGCTTGTATGATTATATTTTTGATTTTTTTAATAGGGGTTTTGCCCCCCAAATCACTTTTTTCCTTTTTTCTAATGGGGGCTTCGCCTCCCAAACCCCCCTTTTTATTTATTTTCTCAAAACACGTCACCCACCTACTATACAAAATAATATATTCTTTTTTGGAGGTGACAGAAAATTTAAATCATCCCAAATGTGAAAAATTTTTGATATGGAGGCACCTTCTATGTTTTTTAATTTTTTGTCACCTTTTGCCCCTCAACCCCCTTTTTTTTCTTTTTCTTTTACTTTTGAAGTGAGGTTGAAATCCAAGGAAAAGAACAAGTTAGTTAGAGATACTTTAATGCAATGATTGAAGATACAAATTACAAGTTTGAGGAAGATGAACGATCGCCCTCCATTACGAGATTACAGTTTGAGTGGGAAATGAGTTTCAGCATTCTCGGGTGAACAAATGAAAAAAGTCGTGTTTGTTCGCACAACCTGAATAGTGTTAGTTTATGTTATCGAAAGTAGTTGCGCTAAGTGTTAGTAAGCGAGTGCAGGTGGAGTGTAGAACAACAGTTTTTTCAACTTTTTTATTTATTTTTTTAATTGGGAGCTTTGCCCCCCAAACCATCTTTTGTTATTTTTGTCAAAACATGTCACCTACCTACAATACAAAATAATATACCATTTTCTGGAGATAACCAAAATTTTAAGTTGCCCCAAATACGAAGCAGTTTTAGTATGGAGGCACCTTTTATGTTTCCTCATATTTTTGCGCCGCACAAAATATGTTGCCACAAACTCGAAGAGCACCAAAGAAATCCAGATTCCTGGAGGTACCCTAAGTGATTATACAGCTTTCCTCTCATGTTGTTGCTGTGCGTGTGTGTGTATGTTTTTATGTATGTATGTATGTATGTGTGTGCGCATTTCCGTTTCATATATGAAATGATTTTGTTTCAGGTCGATCGAGTTTAGGTCCCTGTAGAAGTTTCACTTCAAAATTCTCCCTAAAATAAATTAACGTCTTCTCACCTTTATAACTGCGACCTAGGAAGCTAGCTTCTTTCATATCAACCAATAAATTGAGTTGTTTCGCTCACTTACACCGAATTAAGCCATTCAAACAGAACACATGCATAGGCGGAATTGGACGATTTTTGAAATCCACTTCTTCTTTTTTTGGAATATTTTTTGAGACTGAGCAACAGACTGAGATATTAATTCCACTTAAGAACATACACGATGTATTATAATTATCCTATCCTATCCTCACTAAAATACTAGCAAGAACAAAAAAGTGTACGCACAAATTTAATCTTATTCTGATTTCAGTGTTATATGAAATGTTTGTTTTCATCAATTGGCGTAGTGAGTATACATTTCTATAAAAAAAAAAATTTGACTCAATACGTAGCCCATTAAGGGATAAATTAAAAACGATTACTTACAAACTCAGATGGAAGATGACGGTGCCATTGATTTTGAATCATATCTAGACTTGTTGCCTGAAAATTACAAAGAATTGGGCGAAAAAACGGCAGCAAATTGCAGACATATAGGTAATAAAAAAATCTTCATGATTCAAAACGTTACACCTATTATCGCGTTTCACCTTTATGTGTTTCTAATTTTTGCAGTACCAGAAGGCGATGCATGTGAAACAGCTTTCAAATTTAATAAATGTAGTTACGAAGCCGCTCCAACGGTGGGTACTCTATTTGAAAAAAAGTGAATTTTTTCATCTTTAATTGATGCATGTATGACGTTAAAATTTGATTATTATTTTTCAGAAATACATAATTTTCTAATCGCCGCACAAATACAGGACGGATATCAAAACGCAGACGCGCTGGGAGAAATGAAACATTCAACATTTCAATAATAACTAAAGATAGGTATATTTTTCGATCCGAAACAAAGTAAGAAATATATAATGACAACAAAAGAAAACAAAAATTGTACATTATACAGGCAATTTATACAGATTCGAAATAAATAAATAAATAAAAAAAAAACCACGAAGGTTATGAAGGCACAAGTAACCAACCGGCGCGCAGCGATTAGGGACTGGTGATTGAATGTACACCCAAAATCACGGATAATTAAATTATAAAAACAAATATTGACCAACGCTTTCTTTGGCAGAAACGAAAATTTAATATTCAATCGGTGTGAATTTTCTACAGCAAGAAAGCGAATCCAAAATTTTCAATCGTACGATGATTTTTTTCTTTGCAGATAAACTGAACGCCGAGAAGAAAAACCTAAAAATTGCAACCTTGTCAATTACGTATATTTTTTAATATAATTCACAAATTGCCGAATATTTATAATTATTATATCAGATAATTTTTTCGCAGAAAAATATTCTGCACGAATTCGACATGTAAATTCAACAGAATATTTTCTGAGGCCAATAGATGAGTCAGTGTCCAGACAAGCTATTTTGTCACATATCACTCACGAAAGGCTAACGAGCAGTAGAGAAAAATATGAGAGTGCCACTTGGCTGTACTCACAAAGGACAGATGTGTAAACGCATCCTGCACCTTGCAAAACCCACAGAGACACACATCAACGAACAGACTTACAATCTGACGTCAGACGGTAAAGTCTTGAGTTACCCTTATCGTGAACTAAGATGTTTACACACCAAAAACAACTGAATACGTACATACAAAAAGCAACGTAGGATAATTTAGAACTAGATGGATTTATGCGTGATTAAATTCATACAATAACTGATACTGATATTATTTTTGAAATTTAGCCTTTTCAAGATTTTTCAATATAAGGACAAGTTAAAAATTAAACAAGATGTTGAGCGATTAGGCGTTACTCAGCTGTTCAACTATCGACAACAGCACAGAGATCCACTGTTGGATTTAAACCGTAATATATACATAGTTAAAGCTACTTATCCGGGAAAAGATGTTTGAGACAATGGATTTGATCGGATTTCGTTCAATAGGCACTGATTTTACAAAATGAAAATTTTGATAATACAGACAACTCACTCACATTTGTGACAAAATTTATAGGACTTATTAGTGGCATTTGAAAATGGGTTGGTGGGAAAACTAAATTTTGAGTATTCAAAAGGGTACATGCGGTGTAAAAGTAAAATTTAGTGCCAAAGAGGTACGTTTTTTCTTTTTCTCAATTTTTACGAGACAAAATGTTCAATTTCAATTTATAAGGAAGCTTTTTTACTGCATGGTACACCACTTCTGGGTACCTTATTTCTTATATGAAAATTGATTATAAAAAAATTTATCCATTCTTTAACCCTAACCTTGGTACGAAAAAACAATTTCATAGGTATGTACATTTTGAACAATTTATGCCATAAGCATTTAAAAAATATTACCAATTGAAAAGCGACTAATATAAATACTCTTTTTGAGCAAAATGGACAAATGAACTTTTGTGTTAGATGAGTGATGACATCAGTTATGTTTTTTAAAATGCACAGTTTACCTTTTATATGTAGTAGTCAAATGAAGGCACACATTTTAAGACGTATCACCAAATAATCAAATTACAACAATTTCAACTGTATTATAAACCAAGAGGAAAATTAGTTTCAAATGATTATAGAACAAGCCACACAAGATCGGGATCACAGTTAATATGATCTTCATTTTGCTAAATGTACCAAAAATCAAATAATTCAAGACTCTAGAGGACTATTGTGAAAATTTCTCAGAGATTTTTATGAGTGCTTAACCTGACTTATCTGTTATATTATTAATCTTTATTGAGAATATGGCGAATATAGGAATTTTTATAAAGAATTGTGATATTATTACCCGCAATAGTGAATTTAAATATACCAAAATTCCTTCACAGTTCACGATTTTTGACTATGACCCAAAAACCAACGAACGGATTCAAATCAAATTTCATCCAAATTATCCTTAAATATTATACAACATACTAAAATTTCATCATTAAATATTCTCTAGTTGCGAAGAAAATTTGTTCACATCACGCTGTATGTGAACAAATTCTTAAATTCTTTACTCAGTTTCGAATTTTCAACTATAATTCATAAACCACTGAATGGATTCGAACAAAATTTCACCCAAATCATCCTCAAACATTGAAAAATAATCCATTAAAACTTCACTATTAAGCATTGGTCAGTTATGGAGAAAAGTAGTTTGAAATGCAGCAACAGTGATCAAAATCAAATTGTCCCGATCTAAAAAGAAGTAGAAACACTGTAAAATAAGTATCACTGTCAATTTTAATTATTGCAAATGAAAAAAATAAGAATAATGAAATATTTTTCCTTCAATTTTGCAGTCAAGATCAAAAATATTAAATCAAAACACTAACTTCAACTGTGATTATTTTATAATTTAACAAGTTTTCAGCAATATCAAAATTATAAATACCGTTAACTTCGAATAAGTCAATTTAAACCCAATTTTTCTCAAGTACTGATAAGTACCCATAGTGATGCATAATATTTGTCCATAAATTTCCACAATAACTCTCTGCATCAACCAATGACAAAATTCTTTATTTCTCGCAATTTTTTCTATATTTCCATCAAGAACATCAAAATAAATGTTGAACGAACGTAATTTACGGAGTGGATGCTACAAAAACGAGGTAGAAAAATTAATAGGGGAAGAGAATAACTTGAAAATATTCATACTAAAATCAATAAAAATATACTAGAACCGTCATACATTATACGATAAAATACGAACCCCAACAACAAGAATACCAGAAACTCAACTACAATTGATCAAGAGAAAATTACAGCATGAGTATTCTCATCTTTACAACCACTTGAAAATAAAAAGATAATACAGACTGACAGACATCACTGAAAACTCGAATTCAACTGAATTTGACAGAGAATAATACGTCTCGAAATGTGTGCCTTCTAATATTATATTATTATAAACTAGATTTCGTTCTAAATCACAAAATCATAGCATTATTCAAATGATTTCTCAAAACCATTTGAATTTTCGGCGCACTTTCCTACCCAAAAACAATAATCCCTTAGGTAATAGAAATAATAAAAAACAAACAAAAAATCACAAATCAAACATTTTTATACGATCTCCGATGTTCACTGATTGAGAAACGAATTTTCAAACGAAGACCAGCGAATTGCGTCGAAATTTCAAACACACATAAACGATTATCTTAGAAATTCGTCCGAAGAAGGATGAATGGATGATAAAAAAATATATATCAAGAGTAGATACTAAAATAACAACTTTGCTTACTTATTCATGCGAAATACTTAATAAAATATATTTGACGGCATATGCAAATGCAGCAAACCCAAAAATAATGCCAATATTCGACATAATGTTGTAAAAACCATTTTGATTGATTGGCTGCCCATTGGCTACGCCTATCGTACCCATTATGAGATCTCGAACATTTCCCGTCGAACTATTTCTGGTAATAGTCGCTGAAGACGTACGTAACTCTTCACGTTGTCTATTACGGTCTAATTCTGCTCTAATGGTCTGAAATAAAGTCACTAAATTATCAACTGATTTGATCAAAATCCCAATAAAACCTTCAAAATTACTACTTTGGTGAGTTCAGGAAATAAGTCACAAAAATTATGATCCTGAAGAATAGTTCCCAAACTCTGTTCGGCCAATCTTCGTCTTTCGTAATCAGAGCATTCGATACTTCCTAGGGTTGGACTTCTTTCCAGCTGCAACAATTAATGTCAAGTAATATAAAAATCATATCAAGAAGAATGAATTTTAAATATGTTCCTAATGACTACTGATAAACACCATCCTACAAACAAAATACATTCCATGTTATTCTTCATGGGTGAACGCTAATACGAATGAAATTTTTCGCTATTTCAGCTCTGAGTTGAGTCAGCTATCAATACGTTTGATATTAATCAGTATTTTCGTAAAAACACAAGAGCTTAGAAAGAATTATACACGTTCAACACAAATGCTAAACAGCTGAAGAGTACTTCGAAGGTTTTAATAGCACCCAGACTCCAAACATCTTATAAGACTGAACATATTACAATTTCACACAATCATATCATATTCAACACACCATAAAACTTAGAAGTCCAGTAAGGATCGTTGAAACGCTCCAAGCAGGATTCCATGTGTCTGGATGAAAATCACTTATCGATAAGCATAAACGCATGTGAGTCTTGAACCTGTAAGAAAGGTAATAATTAAATTTTCTCAAGCCAAGACCTAAAATAACGAAGAATGAAAACGGCTATAGTGATAAGAAAACTCACCTTCCATTTGGTGTAAGCATATAAATGCTTGGTGGTTTAAACGGAAACTCTCGTGGGAAAACCAATTTTCCAAGATAGTACCCTCCTTGGTATGGGCTGTTTTCAGGCCCTTGTACAACATAATACCTACAAGAAACGAAATTTACACAAACCATTAGTTCCTGAAGCTAGTGTAGCAAGTATAGCAAAGCAAAACGAAATAAACTCATTTATACCATTCTAATATATTTGTAGGTAAAGGTTCTGCTTCAATGTACGGTACCGGATCTTTCTTTAAGCGCATGTAATCTTGTTTCAATCGGGAAACTGCACTATGATTGACTTTGCGACCACTCATATCAGTAGATCTCTAATACAGGACAGATCATTAAGATAATGAAAATATAACGGTTAATAACAATTATGATGTCTAAAACAAACGACATAATACGAAGTCAAACAATACTTACTTTAAAATAGGTTCCAAAAAATTCAGTTATTAATGGAAAAGTCTGCGTTGATAACAGAAGACAATTTTCTTAACGTTTACATTAACTCGAAACGATGGATCTACTCAGTAACTCGGGTATTCTTTTAAAATTGTTTTGAAAGACCAGAGTTGAACTTCCATTCCTCACCAAACGATTTAATCTTCAAAGTTAAAAAATAGGGAAATAATTTTGCTGGTAAAATTATTGAGAGGAGGGACAAATCGCGATAAGTGCGCCGAAAAATTTATCACAAAACAGTGATCCACGAATACGAAGTAAATATAGAGATAGACAGATTCACTTCATTATCATAACTCGAATTATAGACAGCCATCGAAATTGTCCTGTACAAAACTATCGATATGCAAATACGCTTAGTTTGTTTATATGCTCACTTGTGGTTGTGCTAGCTTGCCAGTTTGTGACTTTGTGTTATGCCTGTTCTCATCATTTCTTTCTGTATTATTATTTTGTTTTCTAATATTGAAACTAGGACGTAGGACCATACAGACAAACGTTTACGCTCACGGGTCATAAAATAAATTATTCAATTTGTATTGCATTTCTGAGCGTTGATGCGATGGACGCTGAGCGTGCGCTGATTCGATGAACATCGCTCAACGCTTGTCTGAGTGTGGCCAACCGCCCGAGGCATAATGCATATTAACATTTTACTCAAAAGATTACTCGATATTATTTAATTATCGATCTCTACCAATAGTTTTATTCAATATATCGATATTTTAGGCAAAACCCTGGGGATTTCGAATATTTAGCGGTGTAAGACCGCTAATAAAAAGTACGCATACTTAACGCAGACAAAATTATAAAAAACGATCTTCTGAATCTAATTTGGTATGTTCGTTGAATTTGAATAAAAAAGTCAGAAAATATACACGTGTAAATATATTTTTATTTTTATTTGAAGAATGCATCAACAAGAAAAATGAAAAGATTCCTTAGGGGAAGTGAAGTTGGGCAACAGCGTGGTAACCAACGACGTTTTCGCAGGAAAAAGTGAAATTTTGATCTTTAAAGAATTCAATAATTTCATATTCTTTGATGTAGATAGTAGGTACATCTGAACCGCGTCGTCGATCTATAAAATAGATACCTACCTTATATTCTGAAGCTTCAAGTGATTTGTGATTACAATTTTGTCATTTTTAACTTTTAACTAAGTAGGATTCGTGGCTCGTAAACGAACCCCAGAACAACTGAAGCTAAGTAGGTTATCCTCAACAACCTGATCCCCATAAAAAAGTGTACCTAAGCCCACATCACCCAAGTTAGAAGTGAAATTTTTCTTTTCAAAGAACAAATCATATGATGTAGCACCCTATAAAAATGCAAAAAATTTTCCTAACCAACCCATTTCTGATCACAGTGGTAAAATGAGCTGTTCAAACCAAAAATTAACTGCAAATTTAAACTTAGTGTCTCAAAAAATATTACCGACTCTGTATCACTTGACTTTTTAAGAAAAAATTATCCTATATAACTCCTTTTTGGAGTCACAGGAGCCCAATAAGTACCTACTTCCATTCAATAATAAACGGAAAAAGTTGAACTCAGCGCTTCAAAGAACATCACCTACGATGTAGTGATATATCATTTAATTTTTCCAGACAAAACTATCCCAACTCCCTACTTTCTTGGGGCATCACAGGGGACCCATAATAAGTGGTTCAATTCAAAAATGAGCAGACAATTTCAACTCAGTACCCCAAAATACGTAACGGACGATGTACCACTCAGTTTTCAAGAAAAAAATATCCTAAACCCTAATACCTATCTCAATTCGGAATCTGAACTAAAAAAATTGATATTTCCGAATATCTTATATGGTTGTGACGACGGTTAAAATCCCGGTAAAGAAACAAAAAATTTTTTTTTGAAAAGATCGAATTTAGGAAATTTTTCTGTCACGACATCCGGCTTAACTTGAAATAGTTATTTAAGATTATTGGTAATTTTCGGTTTGGCCATCTTTGAGAAATGGCGTCATTACAAAAGTTGTTCTGCCAATTGGTACATAAGGAAGCTTCGCCTCGCTCGCTTTAGTTACATCCCTTCAAGTCAATAATGTCAGCCATCAACTATCCGCTCAGAACACTCACGACTCAAGACTACCTTCCTATTTTTTAGATAAAATTTTAACTCGGTCCAGTATTCCAATGCTGGTTTTAAGGGAGAAGATTTGAGGTATAATCCCCCAGTGTCAAAAAAAGGTATTCGGTTTTTCAAATTTTACGTCCATAAATTATGTAAAAAATTGTTAACCCCTCCCAAAAAAATCCATGAATATTTTAAAATATGATTCAATCTCCCCTTCACCCAAGAAGAAATTCTGAAACCGGGCCAGCTGTATTCTATGCGATACCCAGCGCAACATTAATGATTAAATTAAAAAATGCAAAAAAAAAAATTAGTAATTTCAAAGAACCTAATGAAAGTGAACGCTGTTATTTCCGAGTAGCCTATAGTATCAGAATCCCCACTTGTTGACGACGCTTTAGTTTTGAAGAACAAAAACCAAAAAATTTCAACTGGTACATAAAATATTGTTATGACAAAAATAGATTAAATGAAAAATAGGTAGTCATTACAGACTAGAAAAAAAAATCGTAAGGTTAATCTCAATTTTTTAATAGTATTCACTAAAATGATATAATTCAAACAGATTTGAATAAATAAAATAAAATAAAATAAAATAAAATAAAATAAATAAAAAAACACAAAAGAAGGTTAGTAACAGAAATTATAAATTTAACAATAAATAAATGTGAAATATTGTGTAAGTCTTTCATTGTAAAAAGCATAATTGAGAATTGGTATAGCCATCGATTAAAATTGGACGTAACTATTTTCCTCGCCAATACTATACCAGCAGGTACGTCGATAGTGCATTCTCTAACAAAAAACGTTAATAAAACTCAAACACGACATAACGAAGTCTAAAATATTAATTTGTAGTTCTAAATTTAAAAATTATAAATACACAAAGGAAAAAACATTTAAAAAAAAAAAACATAAAAACAGGTAACTTTGATATTTTGTATCTTAAAAATAACAATATTAATTGTTGCAAATGATGATTTTCAATTTTTTTTATTTTATAATTGAATCTAAAAAATTTATCCGTAACTTTCAGAATAACTCGAAACTTAATAGGGAACAGTTTTCTCAGCACACTAGGCTTCAATATTAGTAACAGATACAATGTACAGTAATTTTACATTTACCTTCGACTTGAAACGAAACTATAGGAAGATTAGATAAAGTGCATATTCCAGAAACTGTTTCACTTTTGAAGACCTTCCGATCATGCAATACATTCACACTTTCTTGTAATTTAATGCCGTGATTAACACCATCGAGAAGGGAAGCAATAAGACGACAATCACACATCAAGGAATCGTATTACCGGGAATCTATTCCAGAGATTACAGAACCCGTACAAGTAGCCTATGATGATAAGTCCGTAGTCGCATTAATCCTGATGGCTATCGCCATTAGTTGCTGGTTTTCTTTCATTGTTTGTTTGTCCCTTTGAACGAGCTTTCATTCATTGGCGCAATGTTTCTGGACGTCGTTCGAAAACACCATCAGCAGGTTCATTTTTGAGTCCATGACTTTAGTTCGAAAATTTTGTATTTCAGCTGATTTTTCAACACAATACACTTACATTCTGATGTGGAACCGAAAATAAGCTACAGAAGCGTTCGTTTATATCAACGGAGGTAAGCGGAGGGCGTAACATACGAATTAATGTAAAATATTCAGGCTGAGATACGCTCCTGGTGGTTGTTGATCATTCGCGAAAAGTAGCAATCGAAAGACAAAACAGGTGTTTCAAGTGTAACTCATTAAAATTGTAGATACTGCCATTATAGAAGCAACAATTCATTCATTAAAGTCGACGGTGGTAGGTGCACTTAAAAGCTGCAAACTGAAGTCACTGTCGAAGATTGTCGAAGATGGCACATACTCCTCGTCAATATACGAGGAATATTCCAAGACAACTGGAAAAAAACAGAAAAAAACAATTACATAATAATAATAATAATAATAATTATTATTATTATTATTATTATTATTATTATTAATTATTGTCATTATTAATTCAGACTTTTCGATGCAAAAATAAGTACCGAATTTTCTAAAGCAGAAGTTTTTTTATACTTATAAGAATATTTAATATTATCAATATAAAAAATTTCTTAAGTAAAATTTGAAAATTTACCTATGGCAGTAATTAAAGTATGTACAAGAAATGAATTTATTCATCCGGACTATCTTCTAATTCTGTAGGAACATGTAACGGAACAATGGTTTCTGAAATAAAGCGAACATTAAACAAATACATCGACTTTATGTTAAAATATTTTTGAAAAAAACAAAAAACTAGGACATAAAAATAGAGATGGATGTACAAAAATATTCAACTTTTCCCCAAAAGCACTCGGACGCAAATGACGGAAAATTTTTAAAGAACTTCATACAACGGATATTGAACAATGCCAGTTCGTGAAGAGTTTTAATTTTAAATAATACTGATCATGGAACATCATACATATAAATCCAAATTCACCTTTTAATGGTTAAAAACAAACAAGTAACGATGACTACTTTCAACAAAACACATAAATGATTACAGCAAACAAAATATACTTTCAAAATGAACAGGGAAATGATGACTACATTAAATTAAAATTTTCGCGTTGCTCATTCATTCAAAAATTTGAATAAAATATACTCAATACCTATAACAAACCAATGTCCACAAAAAAAATTTCAAAAGACTAAAATACAGTATAGAAGTAGAATTTTGGAAATTTTAGTAATTAAGATTTTTTCAAATACATTGAAATACCTGAAAAAATAAAAATATTTCTATGAATCCTTCGATTACCTACACGTGACGAAACAAGCTAGACCAAAACAAAAAAATTTCAGAATTTTAAATGAAAAAATTTGAAAATTTTTCTGATTAAATGATAAATTCTCGGACAACATTAAAAATTCTGACTTTTTTATACACATCACACGAATGGAATTTTAATTTTAAAAACTTGCGGACGCTAAAAAATCGTACAAGAAAATGACACGACAAAATTTATCTTATAGTTTTCTTTTTCTCTTTCTTCAATATTTTGATATCTTGAAAATTCGATCCTCCAAAATTCCTTATTCTTTTGCTTTGGGAGTTCAGAAGATGTCAAATACAACTCAATCTGATACGAAACTTTTCGACTTGAAAATTCATTCGAATTCTTTTTTCTCGTGATCAATAAAAATACATAACTGAATAGTGATGATAATTTCACAGAATATTAAATATAATCTCTGTAGATGATATTGGAAAATTAATAATTTTCGATAATACATGAAAAAATACATTTTTCTAATACAACCTATAGAAACACTAAATCACAATACCGATGAAGAGTAAATAAATTTACCTCGTTGAGGCGTGCTATTATTCATCACTTTACGACGCCAAGGAGAATTTTCTGTCCGACCGAATGATCTTGTGGCGCTTAGCCGCCGGCTAGAGGGATCAAACACAATCAAGAAGATTTATTAGGTAATTAATTGTGATGTACCTGTATTGGATATTTTTGCTGAGTATGTTCAAAGCAAAACAACTAGGAGAACGTTTTAAAACAAACAAAACTTTCCTTTAAAAATATGGTCTTTTTCTAAAATTGACAATACTACAATTCTTTGTATTTTGGTTCTTGAAGTAATTTTGACATTAAAATAAATTTAAAAAATTAATTCTTTCATTTTTCAATTGTGTATTCTGATATAACTATACGAAATAAGTAAAAAGTTTTTCGAACTTGTAAACTTTTCTTAAAACTGAAGGAGCTACACCGCCTCTAGTTTTCCGTATTTCAGTTTTTGAATCATTTCCCAGAAATATAGTGTTTCATTTTACAGGAAATGAAAATGAATGTATACAACTTAATCAAATCATACGTTGATAAAATGCAACGATACTTCTCATCTTTTGTAAAATGAGACAATATGTAGGAAAATTTCTAAAATTAAGAAATTTTTTTTAATGGGTTTCGGCTACAAAGTACGAAGCCATTTTACGCAACGTTTGAAGGATATATTTGATGTACAATGGAAGGGAGATGGTCGACACATGGTTGCTAATGGTCAATCAACATGAATTTTTCAGTCACATACTGGAGCACCGATAGATCTCAACCGAACACACCGTCATTTTGGGTTGAAAATAACGTTTTCGATTGCTAAGCCGACCACTCAACCACCACGCAACGCAGATCATAAGAAATAGTAACTACCAGTTGTAATACCAGTTAAAATTTATTACCTGGGGAAGTCATCAAAAAATGAGCCGTGTTGCGCGAATAAAGAACGAGGGAAAGCACAGGGTCTTCGTATTTCATCGTCATTCAATCGGTGAGTTAAGTTACGCATCTGAAGGTAAAAGAGTAGTACGATATAAATGCAAAAAGCTGAGAAAAAAAACAACAATCTATCGAAAATTCACTCTTCAAGTAGGTATATACATACATAAACTGACTACTTTGACAATACAGTAAAATGGTAAATTTCTCCCATTTATATTCTTTTTTGTTCAAAAAAGGATATGCAACCTGATACATTTCATGATTTAATGAGAAGGAATATAACAATTTAGGCAGTCATCAGACGATTCAAAAACAATATTTCAAAACGCCCACTAAAAATGGTGGAAAAAAAAAAGCGCAGAAAATAAATAAACATTTTCAAATTTCTCCAGCAAGATCTATTGCATGCAATTATTGGAGTTTACGCCATTTTCCTTCATCATGTAGGCTTGTTGGTCAATTCCATTTAATGTTATTACAATTTTTTGAATTAGCGTCACCTTCAATAATTGTAATAAATCTTGCTGGAGAAATTCAAAAGGGGATATTTTTCTCATTTCAGCACGTTTTTTCTTACTCTTTTTTGAAGTTGGTTTGATTTTTGATGAACGTATTTTATTTTATAATTTTTTGTTTCATTTACATTCCCATTAGTATCAATTTTTCTTAAAAAAAAAAATCTGAAGATAAATAAAAACGATTTTATCGATTTGAGAAAAACAAAATATGGGAAACCATCGAATCATCCTCCAACATTTAAAAAAGAGTTCATCAAAATCAGTACCAGGGTAAAAAATTATGCTGGAATAGGCGAGGTTTAAACTTCAATTCAAACTCACTTTCTTTATTCTCTTATCCTAATCTGTATTTTGTAAAGTAGAGAAATTATAACTTTTAAAGCAGGTATTCACAAACTTGTTTTTTGACGTACTAATCTATTTTCTTCAAGAAACTTTGCATACCACCAAAGATTTTATAGAATATTGTTTTTGGTATTTGTGCGAACATTTTCATGTTTAGAATTACTGAACATTAAAAAATAATGGGACACATCTTCTGTATCACCTAGCTATCACTCGCGTATCATTAGTGATACGCGTACC
Organism: Ericerus pela; assembly: GCA_011428145.1. NCBI lineage: Eukaryota > Metazoa > Arthropoda > Insecta > Hemiptera > Coccidae > Ericerus > Ericerus pela. The sequence continues at coordinate 271,559 of WOFM01000589.1, read as the reverse complement.
ATTATTTTAAAGAATAAATCAAGAGAAACAGTATAAACAATAGCACAGTGTTTCCCTTTAGTCAGCTTTTTACGTATTAGGAGAAACAGAGATCCCGAGGGAATTTTAGGATAACAACCACCAAAATTAAACTCAATTTTTATAAAACTGAACGTCAGTATCTTTTAAGAAGTGTCATAGACAACTAACTGAATCGCATCATCAACACATACAGTGCATCAGATAAGACGATAAGAGCAGCTAAATCTCAACCAGGATAAAGAGAAATATGATTCAATAAGGTTATTTAGGGCATCACAAAATCTGCACGTTATCGTAACATAATATATTTTCTCTACGACATACATCCAGTTAAAAATGATTACACGTATATAAACCCGTTCATAATTGAGATCAAGCATTGTATTCATCAGCACTGATGCAAAAAGAAAATACAAATTTTAAATACTGGAAGAGAATCATTTGTCTGCAGCAGACGGAAAATGTAGGATTCGTTTTCATAATTCAATAGAAATCGAAAATACAATCCTAACAATTAAATGATCTTACAGCTGTTTCACAATACTTCGACCAGGAGACATAATTGTTGAAAGAAAATTAGAAGAATTAAATTCACACTCTACTTGACTTATTATGGAAACATCACAAAAATTGTGTATAACAAATTCTACGAGAAGCTAATATACTTATAATTGCATTTTAAAGAATGAATTTAAGGGCACTGTTCACAGTTTACAATAAAACAAGGTGTCTGTTCATTGCTATTCCTTCACACAACACTTACTCTCGACAGTAAGGAAGAGAACAAATTCTCCGTCGTCAGCAACTGGAAGTTGTCATCTTCATCTGAACTTAAACTGTCGGCAGTGTCCAGCTGACCTGACGAGCTTTGCTCCGGTTGGCGACGTTTGGTACTACGAAGCGTGAAACATCTATTATCATCATCATCTTCTTCTCTACCATCATTCAATGAACTGCGACTGCTAAAAATTATTAGATATTAAACAAAAATGGTAGTAAAATTCTACAATGAAAAAACCGACTAAACTAACTTCAATTTTGTGAAAGTGTCAGTTCGTGGTGTCACATATCCAACTCCTTCAACCGCAATCGGAATAATAACCTCACGAGGGGATTTACGAAGCGGTTCTCCGGCACCAATGGTACTTCCACTGTCGGAATCTAACGTGCTTTGACGTGAAAGACTGAAAAAAAAAAAAAAATTAGGAACAACGAAGCAAAGTACAAATAAAATAGAAGGATAAAAACACGTACTTCGAAGAACTTGTTCTTGCTATACTTGACTTGGATGTTGACAAAGAAGGCGGTGGCGATGTCACCTTGCGTACAGACTCTTGTTCTAATTGTATAGGTATGATGTGTTCTCTAGACTGATTGTCAGATTTTGTCAACGGTCTACAGCAAGAAATTCACAAATTTAGCCAAGCAAAAAACGTATTGGTCAAGTTTGAGGCAAAAATTTTTGTAACCGAGATACAATTATTTCTAGTCAACTTCTAAAGCTCTATTCACAGAATAAAAATTCCATTAACATTTCCACTCTGCGCTCAGTCTCAAGTTGAAAAATAAAACATTAACTTCTATGTCGCCAACTATTACGCTCATGATTACGAAGTTGAACGAAATATCTCAAAAACAAATAATTCATATTTTGAACAAAAATACAGTACTTAAGGAGGTGACAAATATTACAATTTTGCAAGGAAAATATTAGTTGCAAAATATAATTTTCGTTTAAATGCACGACTATTGGAAAATAATATTCAACTTTAATTATTTTCGTCGTACACTTAAAAGGAGATTATTCAATAGGAAAGTTAAAAATTTAAATAAATTCTTCTAAAGATCTTACCAATGTATACTCATTTAGAGGATTATAGTAGGCTACGTTAAAAACAATGTTAATAAACAATAATTTCAATTGTTTAAAAATGTATACTAACTTTGGTGGTAATGGGGCTGAAACGGGGATAACAACCTCCGTTTTATGAGTAACAACGGGCTTATTAACAAAATGCTCGATTTCCGCCTTATAATTGTTAGAAGGAACTCTATAACATTAGAAAGAAAAAACAATTAAGAAAACCTAAAAACATCAGTATCTGACTTATACAGCTGCAAAACCCTAACGCTCGAATATAAAACGTTTGAACAGAGCAACACTCGCGCCATTCAGTTTCAATAATGATACAATTAAATTTTCGAAGAATTAAAAATACAATCCTCGTAATTTTAGTGCAGAAGACATGAGAAAACATCAACGTTTCTCACAGAGTCGGAATGACCAAATTAAAACATCAATTCACTAAGAAGACAGAGGAGAAGCCTGATAGATATTTCAAAGATGATTTTCTTTCTATTATCAGCGATTTCAACTCATGAATACTATAATAAGAACATAAACAAACTGAAAAGCACATTAACAACTAAACTTTTCATAAAATTAATTCAATAGAAAAAAAAACTATGGTAAATATACGTTGCACCCAACCTTCTCTTTACTGATAGTATATAGTTTCCCCCACATCGCTACACAGCATCGTTTCAACATACGGGAGCACCACTAAATCATTACAATTATACAGAAAATCCAGTTTAGAGAGCAAATACAATCTACATTTTTCAATGATACAAAAAACTGAAGACAATTTTTATTGCAGCTATCACTGATATTAATCACAACCAACTGAAAGTACAAAACCTCTTCATTTTCAAACAGTTATAAAACTGTTGAACAAAAATTCGTAACAAAAATTTCCCTCCAGACAGAAAATTCAAGATCAGAACTTACACCGGTGTAACCAGCTGAATCTCTGCTCTGGAAGTTCGCCTTGGCAATGCAACCGCTTCATCAACATTAGTTTCGGCCGAACTACTACTAATCAACTATTCAAAGTATGAAAAATTCACACAAAAACGGAATATAAGGTCATTTTTTGCAAACAAACACACAAACAAAAAAAAACACGAAAATACCGATACATACTTTCGGAGGAGCTCTAGCTTCATCCTTTGCAACGTCACCGACTGAAGTAGATGGTGTTGCTTTAAAATCAAACTCTGGATCATCGCGGAAAGCTGATTCCACAAGTTTATTCAACGCAACCGTTGATGCCAACGGGAATGGTTCTAATATAGGCGTGTTCGGACTGGAAGTGGCGGTTTTCTTTGATGGTGACGAACCGCCCGATAACACCGACGTACTTCTTTCGAATTCTTTGCCCACGTTGTCTGGTAAGATTAGCTTCTTTGACGGTACTGTGTTAGAGCGCTTTTCGTTAGCAGAATCTGATTTTTCAGTTACATCGATTATTGCGGATTTATCAAATGGCATTGGTTTTGCTTTAGATAAGACATCTTCTCCAGTAGACTCAGACTCTATCGGTGTTGGTGCTGCAGAAGGCTCCTGCAAGTGAGAAATAAGAAAAACTTAAAACTGGTACGAACCGTGAGAGTTGAAACATTAAACAACCAAACCGACACAACGTACAACTAATTCGGTTGGATCAGCACCCAGCTTTGTAATGATTTGGGTTCCTGAATTGACAAGACGGGTAGCTCCAGCAACAACTTTCTCTGAATTCGATTCTTCTCTGAATTCACTCGATTTGGCCGCATCACCACTAGCTTTTTTACAACTAGAATTACGAGGACGGCTACGTGATCGTTCTTTTCTTCTCGTCTTACTGTGTGAACGTTCTTTTTTCGTTGGTTTTGATACTTTATCGTCAGCTTCATACGAAAATAAGAAACGCTAAAGTAAAACAAGTAAATACGGAGAGTAAATTTTCTACGGAATAAGATTACCTAATTCCTTTGCTTCAGACAATATTGGCGGTTCCACATTAGGAAGAACAGCTGACGGCGTTATACTACCTAAACTTTGTGATCGAACTGGTTTCTCCTGCGAAGCGGGTAAGTCTTCGTTAGCAGTAGCCTGGTAAAAAATAATAACCTATCATATGACTGATAACAATAGTGAGGGATTCTGATACAAAAAGAGCAAAGCCTTCTTGGACATACGATCTGCCTTACGGCCAAACATTTCCAGATTTATGTCGAAAGAGCAAATGAAAAATCTGTGCATTTTAACGCCTTCGTGGCAATTGATGTTTTTTTCTTCCCCAGTAATACGTGTAATAAAGATTCAAAAATAAATTTGTTTACTGCACCAGACGAAAAAAACAACTGGAATTTCCTCTTTCGCCTGATGTATGTACTAGTGTCTGATGCGGATACAAGAATGTAATTTTTGAGTCAAAAACACCCAAACAGAGATGATTCATTCATATTTTTTTCAACAGTTACAGTCGTTGACAACCCACAAGACATTCGTGACTCATTTTTGGGCGCTTTTTCTTCTATCAACATATTACAAGGTTCATGATAACCTGATAAATTTATTATAACCTTTCTGATATAAAACAGAAAAAATTTTTCTCCAGTTCGCGTAATAATTCACGAAGAAAATTAACCTATAACGAAAGATGGGACAGAAAAATGTTAACCTGATCAACGCCAATAACTTTCTTAGTATTCACAGCCGACGCTGTTAACGACAACAATAAGTCATGCCGCACAGGTGTCTGACTGGCTAAATCCTCAGCTACGTCCAGGCACATATCTGAATAAGTTTCATTCATCCACCAGTGGCTACATATTGCTTGAATATCGGCACGACGAGCAGGATTCACGTTTAGCATGTCCGAAATGAGGGACGATGCAGCTACACAAAAAGACACATCAAGGATTTCAGTCATAGAAGATAAAACATAAACAAGAAATAAAATTCAAATAAAACAGAACGACCATAAGTCAATGTAATGAACATAATTTTCACTAATTCGAAATTCAAAAATAATTTTACTTGACAATTCGCATTAATGCGTCAAAGACGCATATAAAACTTACAAGAAGGAGTTTTCGGTTCGAAGTAATCTCCATGAGAAATTTGTTTCACAAGTCTTTTAAAGTTCGATCCATCAAATGGCATAGCACCATAAACAAGCGTATATAGCAACACGCCCAGGGACCAACAATCTACTTCGGGCCCAACATAAGGCGTCCCTTTAACAATTTCAGGAGAGGCGTACAACGGACTTCCACAGAATGTGGCCAGCAATGACGAATACGTGAACACATTCGACAAACCAAAATCGGCAATCTGAAAACAAAAACGGCAAACTTACAGCTCCTAATTTTACGGATCGACCCAAGTTTTTCATTAATAATTTCATTTACATTACTTTCGCATTCCCAACTTCATCTAGCAGTATATTTTCTAGCTTGAGATCTCTGTGGCAAATGTTATGCTAAAAAAAAAGGCTGAACGTTACACCTCAATTAGGGGTCACAAAACAATTAGCGTCAATAAAAATCATTTATTTAGCACTCGAGTTAAGGATCAATTTTAAAATTTTAAAAATTCACGCTGGTGACATGGAATTTCATAATTTCTAAACTTGCTGGCTACACACTATAGTACCTACAGTACTTTCACACGACATGGATAGTTTTTTACTATTAAAAGTAACCAAAAAGTAGCTCGCGTATAGGAACTTGAAACTAGTATATTGACAAGTTTGGCTTACACATGAATACTAAAGAATTACAGATAGAAATGTAGCTACTTGAAAACTAGTTTTATGAAAACCAACTTTTTCAAGCACATACGCCAAGAAATATAAAACAATTTAAGGCATTAATTATTTACTTTATGGCAGTAATAAATCGCCATGGCGATCTGTCTGAATATTCTACGAGCCTCCTCTTCGGCTAGCACTTTACGTTCGCTCAAGTAATCGTAAAGTTCACCTCCTGCGGCATATTCCATTACAAGCACCATTTTTTCACGGTTTTCAAACACTAAGAAAAAAAAAACAAAGCATCGTTAATTACTCTGGGGAAGAAACTCACCGCGCTTATGTATACATTTTAAACGAAAAATTACGTCATTAAATGAGCTCAAAAAGAAATAAATAAACGAATAAACACCATCACCAGTGATAAAAGATCGAACAGAGCGAAAAAATTTTTGGGCGTAAATTTAAGAATAGAAGCAAGTATACCAACCTTCGTAAATGTGAATGATATTTGGATGTCTAACCGAAGACATAATTTGTATTTCTCGACGTATTCGAATTAAATCGGCTTCAGTTTCGATTTTACATTTTCGTATAGTTTTTATTGCAACCTATAGAGAAAAAAAATTATAATTATACATAAATAATTTATTTTTATGAAATAATTCATTTCTTAAAAAAAAATGTTCCCAAATTTGGTTGTGAAAACACAAATATATAATGAAAAAATGATGCAACCTGTCTTGTGGAAAAAACAAGCGAAATCTTATTTAAAATATAGACGATTTACTAACTACTAACTCTTCAGCTTATAATCGATTAAAACTTAAGTTTAAGCACTGAACAGTGAAACAATGGATTATTTTAAAACACCCTTGATAAAAAATAAATAAAATAGTTATAAAATCTCTTTTCTTCGATGTTAAGCATTTCTAATCACCAAAAATGAACTTATCTAATGGAAGAAAATTGATATTTTTTCCATCCTATAATTTTGTTTTCACTATCTTAAAGTAAAAAAATTACCATTTCTATAACACCAAAATTCCATTCGTTACAGATAAAATTTACATATTATATTATAATTTTACCCAACTCAAGTGACTCGGAGCCGTTCTCAACACGGGTAACTCAAATTTCAGGGAGGGCATGACGATCTTAGTAAAGAATTTTTCTGTTGTTTTTAGGGGAGATTTCCAATTTTTTCATTCCACTGAAATATTTGGGGAAAAGGGTTATTTTCAAATTTTGCTAGCGTGGGAAAATGGTTGTGTTAGTGCGGGAATTGCCCGTACCAGATGGGTCCTACAGATCTGTAGGTACTTTTTCTTTGAAGGAAAAAAAATTGAGGATAATAACAGCAAAATGAGGCCTTTACACAATGGTGCAAGCAAAGGGGTTTGGGGTTAACCCCCTCTAAGAAATTTGAAAAGTTCCTGCTTATTAACAAAAAAATGAAGAAAACCAGGTACCTGGTTCCAAAATTTCAAAACCCTCCTTCCCAAACAAAAAAATTAAATGAATAAATAAATAAAGTCCGGATTTGCTTCTGCCCCCCATATCAAAGAACTTCATGTTTTGAAGAAATAGCGACCACTGTGGGGATCTGCTGCACCTTGTCCATGTATTAAATATATTCGCCTACTACAACCAATAATAGAATGGCTGTATGGTCAAGTTCAACAATTTTTGGGGGTGAATATGTAGGATGTCAGTTCGAATCCCCGGGCCGACAGTCCTACAACCACAATTTAAAGAATTAAAAATTTTTTCTTCAGCCAAATTATCACAGAAACCCCATATACCACATTTTTATAAAGTTTGCTTGCAAACTGGGTACTAAAACTGACCTCATCGAGGAATTAGGAGTGGGGGAGTGATGAAAATTTTCCATATAAAGCTAATGACACTATTTTTTTCATTTTGACCTAATTTTTTGAAGCGTCACTTGCTTGCTTATTGTAGTAAACCAAAAAACAGTCATGAAATCCAATACCTTGATTGCGAGAGTTTGGCCCATTCAACTGTAATTGATTATTGACCAAAAATCAGATAGAAGTTTCACTTCAACCGTGTGTACCATCACACACTCATTTATTTTCTCATATAAACCTATATAACTATTGTGAGGATGTTTTCCTTCCTTCCTTCCTCCTATCAGGGCTCAGCCCTGAATCGACAGACAGGTTACAGACCTAGTCCGTGACCCAAATAATTAATGCATTGCATTTAAACATCGTCTGTAAGCACTTACACAAATGATACGCGTCTATATTTATATGTAGATGCTAAATGGGTAGGCGAGTATTTATGTGTGACATACTCCAGATACAGTGCATCTTGCAGTCTGTATAAGGAACCACCTGGCCTCAGTTTAATTACCCCAGTATACTATTGCAAATTGATTAGGCATTAAACCCGCTGGCTAACAGTACCAAGAAATGATTTGATTGCTCAAACAAGCAAACCACTACTGGTTTTATAAACCCTGTGTAGGTAGAGTTACCTACACCAAAAGCCACAGTAGTGACCCTAATGTGGGAAATTGCAGTGGTTTTTAGGCGTGAAAATGCTCATGCATGAAAACACTTATTAATTGAGAAATTGCTTTCTTGATAAGTATGGCTAGGATGAAACTCTCATCATTAGCTAAAAATAGCTGGTAGGACTTAAAAATTTTATGGTCAGACAAACTAAGTGGGAAATTTACCCCCAATTCAAATAAAAGTTTTTCAAAATTTGCAAGTGTTAATGGACTTAGAAAAATCTAGGTAGAACACTAAAATACCTTCTGATAAATAAAATAAATTTTTGAAAACTTAGAAATGGCAAATTAATAAAAAGAATAACATGAAAACCTAATGAAGAAATACAATAACCTGAAAGTATAATAAATGAAAATTCCGAAGAAAAAGAATTAAGACTGGCTGCTAAAAAACAAGCCCAAATAGAAAAATAATTATTTGATCAATATATTGAAGATACAGTAGCTAAAACCAAATCTGAATATGACAAAAGGAAGATAGATAAAAATGCCAAAAATACATACAAAAAACAAATCCAGCTTCCAGAGTTTATCCCAAAAGATGTAGAAACTTGATTTATACAACTGACTGACTGTTTCTAAATCGAGGAAATTCCTCAAGAGCAAAGATACAAACAATTACAAATAATAAAAACTTGTTCAGACATTATGAAATATCCTGACAAAGTCAAAAATTTGTATAGTTGGTTCAAAAAAAATTATAACAGCAATTGGTATTACAGCTTGAGAAGAAATTTGAGAACTTATGAAAGGCATTTCTATTAGAGATAACAGACCTACTATATTCATGGCAAAGCTTATGAAAAAAGGTGATAACAACGTATCACCCATGGTAATTGTTGACTGATTCTGCCAACAATTAACAACATCAGTTGTGCTATCACTTAGTTTTAAATCTGACAAATGCTACCAGGGTTGAAACTTTAATAAATTTGGCCAAAGCTGCTAAACAAGCACTAAAATACTCAGGCAAACCTGTAGTTAGTGCTATATCAGCAGAAAAAAGTGAAATAGAAAAATTGAAAACCAAAATCGGTGCATTAAAAATGGAAAATAAAAATAAAAATCGTAACAACAGTAGCAATTATAATGGAAATCAAAATAGCCGTTTGAAAAACAGAATTGGAGAGAGAAAAATTCTAGATCTTGTGATCGTAGAAACTCCAATTCTAAAAGGAGTAGCCCTGGCAGAATACCACAAGGGAGGTCTAAATCTAGACCTGAATACAAAAACCCAAACTGTTGAGATAATTACTGTTTTCATCATTAAAAATTGGGAGAAAATTCTAAAATGCTAGAACTTGTAAAATAACTTGTTGATTATATGCTGAAATAATTGTAAAAGATGAGCAAAAGAAAAAATAATTGCTCTCAGAATTAGACAAAGTTAGAGGTAAACAAACTAAATCTCCAAACAAATCAAACTAGAATGAGGGATGATATCAGAGGCATTAAAACCCTCCGAAAACTACTCTTGCTGTCCGTTCATATAGGACAGGTGAAAAAAGAGAGAATTTCTTACTAATTCTGGCGCAGATATAAGGATATAAGTTTACTGTCAGCAAAAATGAAACAAGAAATATATACTTCGAAATCTCAATTAAATGTAGTAGATAACCATAGTTTCTCTGCATATGGAACTAAAAAATGCAAAGTTAATCTCGGTTTTAAAAGAGAGATGAAATGGATTTACACCATAGCTGATGTTAAACATCCTACATTAGAAGCCAATTTTTTAACCCATTTTGGATTACTGATTGATCTCAAAAATAAACAAATACGTGCTAGTTGTATGAAATAGTTAAACCGTCGATGAGTAGAGTAACTTTATTTTACCATGCATCTTATCAGTTAAACCTGGTTTATCTCAGAGTTAAAAGTTGGTACAACTGGGCTTAATAGATTCAACAACTGGTAATTTTACTAAAGGTAAAACAAAAACTTATCAAATTTCTATAAAAATAGACACATGCCTGCAAATAGATGATAATTTTGTTAAAATATTAAAAGATTTCCCAGTAATAACCGAACCAACTATCAATCCTAATCCTACATATAAACATGAAACAGTTCATATAATTGTAACTGTAGGACAACCCTGTGTAGCAAAAGCAAGACACTCAGCTCCAGATAGATTGAAAGTGGCTAAGGATGCATTTGATAGAATGGTTAAAGAAGGAGTTTGTAGACCCTCAAATAGCTAATAGAGTTCACCCATTCATATCATTCCAGCCAGAAAGTAAACACAGAGTTGTGGTAGATTATAGATGCCTTAATGCCCAAACTAAACCTAATCAATATCATGTTCCAAATATTATCTATTTCAATATAAATATGAAAGAAAAATATCTGTTTACAAAAATTGATATTAACTGGGCTTTTCAACAAATACCAATGGCTGAAAATTATATACCAATAACTGCATTGATAACTTCATTTGGACTATTTGAATATCTTTGAATGTCATTTGGACTTAGAAACTCTGCATAAACATTCTAGCACTTTATAAATGGTGTTTTGAGACATACTATATGCTCATGCTTATATTGATGACATTTGCATATGTTCTAGTGGTGGTATTGAAGAATGCGAGAAGAAAGTGAGAACTGTACTACAGCATTTGCACACTGCCAGTTTAACTATAAATCCTGATAAATTCAAATATGCAAAACCAAATATTGATTTTCTCGAGTACAACATTACTTCTGCTGATATTGCTCTTAAAAAAATCAGGGTTGAGCCAATTTTGAAATTTTCTAAACCAAAAACAGTCGCTGAACTTAGATGATTTTTAGGAATGACAAATTTTAAAGGCATATGAAAAACGCAGCTGCCAAACAAGGAAAATTATTTGATCTAATTAAGACAAATAAAAAGCATGATAAAACTCCCGTCATTTGGACAGAAGCCAACACAGCATTTGAAAATGTCAAAAACATGCTGGCTAATGCAACTCTGTTAGCTCACCCTGATGATAGTCTGCCCTTATGCATAGCAACAGATGCATCAGACTTTGTATGTAACATTGAACTATATTAAAAATTAATAAAATACAAAATCCTTTTATATACCTGATGTTTGTTGTAAATTGGCTTATGAATTCAAAGTGTCTCATTTGCCTTAGCAATGCATGGTCTGATTTCTACTGGAAGACATGTGTAATAGGTAGGTGGTCTATATATACAGTAAATGTACTACCTTCAATATTAAGGCTGTAGTGCCTGATAGCAGCATTTATTGCCATTAACTCCCTGTTGTATGTGCTATAGTTTTTCTCAGCCTTTCACACCTACTGAAGCTCTGAGCCATATAGAATCTATCTCAGTACCATCTCACTTGCCCTATGCTGAAATTGCAACTGAACAACTAGGTGATGAAGAATTATTAAATCTAATTTCTTCAGAAAAATCAATTTTGCAAGTGATACAAAAAAGACTTCCAGGCACAAACACCATACTTACATGTGATGTGTTCCAAGGTTTAGAATAACTATATATTCTATCTAAATTTAGGAAAATGGCGTTCAACAGTGTACACAAGCTTCTGCACACTGGACCTATGAGTAAAACCAAACTCATAACTTCAAGATTTATGTTGCCCAATATCAAAAAAGACTGTTACGACTGGGCTCTTGTTTTGTCTAAATTGCCAAAAGTCAAAAATTGGTAGACTTACAAAATCTGAACTTGGAAATTCAAACCTACTGATCAATTTAAACAAATACTTATAGACTTAGTTGGTTCTTTACCACTTTCTTCTGACCATTATAAATGGAGCTACTTATTGGCCAGAAGCAATCCAACTGAAAGAAATGTCAGCCTATACAGTGGCTACTGAAATATACTCTACTTGAGTTGCTAGATTTGGTATGCCTCAAAGCACTATAACAACCAAATTTGCCATGACAGATATCTATTTAACAAACTTGCAAAAGACTTTGGTGCAAAACACTGGTCTACCACCACTTATCAAACTCAATCCAATGGGAAAGTGGAACACTGGCATAGAGCTCTAAGAACCTCAATAATGGTACACAACACCAAAAGATGGATTAACAGATTACAAACCATCTTACTAGGCTCTCGATTAGTGTTAAAAATGGACAAAGGTCATTCAGCTGCTCAATTAGCACTCAGTGAGGAACTGTGCTAACCAGGGGATTTTTTTTACAAATCAAAATAAATTAACCCTGAAACCTTAGTACAAAACACAAAATACGATGCAAATCAATTTCTGAAACAAGCTGCAATTTATGGCAAACCTAAAACCTATGTCTTGAGACACCTGGCAACAACTACTTATGTGTTTTTACAAGAAGAAAGGATAAAAAAGTCTATGCAAAAACCTTATACCAGACCATATAAAGTAGAGTATAGAACAGAAAAAACTCTCACCCTACTAACAGCCAGAAAAGAGAAAAAATCTCTATTGATCGTGTCAAACCTGCATTCTTAATAGCAAGCAAAAAAATTGATATTGGAAAACCTAAATGAGAAATTGAAAATAAAATCTAAATTGACAATGACGTTTTAGTTGAAAACAAAAATATACAAGAAGTAGGTAGCGAAATAGACGAACAAAATAATGACACACATACAAATGAGCTAAATTAACAGCCAGAAAGTTCATAACAAAAACACACAGTGATTTAGTCAAAAAAAAATTGGAAAATAAGGTTGAAAATAACAAAAACCAAAACCATAAAGATTATCATATTTGATAACAATGCACAAAAATACTACTATGACCCAAATGTGCCTATAAAACCTAAAATGTGAGGTAGGCCTAAAGGTAGTTATAAAAAACAAAACCAATTTCCAAGCCATTGATCAAAAATGTTAACTCGAGGCTAATGTAAGGTAAGAAATCTCTCAAAATCCTACTACATGAACAAAAATTGCTAGACCAAACAATACAGATTGCAAACACAAATTCCAATAATATAAATTTTGTACATCACTATTTGTCTAATCAAAATGAAATATGGATGGTCAAAAATAAACAGCAAAATAAATTTATTCACCATTCATTCCTTTATAAAATATAACAGAAGATCAAAATAAATAAAACTAGAGAAAATCAGAATTTTCCATTATCGAAAAAGGTTATAAAAGTCGAAATTAAAATTCCTCCATCCTCATGGTTTGAACCTGGACATCGAGAAGAAACTAGCAAAAATAAATCAGCTTGAAAATAAAACATCTATCTTGAAAATCAAAATAAACTCATATGTATTTTAGAAAAATAGAAATCAGCTAATGAACAATGCAAAACACAGCAAATGCAATGGAACAACTTCTTATCACATGCACATCATAGCATGCACCTTGATACGATTTTCATAATTATTCCTTATTGTATCAATCAAAATTAGTTCAAGTTCATTCACTCAAAAATGTTGACCCACATAGATACATGTAGAAATGAGATCAACGAATTTTGCTTGTAATAATCTCGAAGAGAGGATATATCTAATAGTTGAACGTACTAATTCATTACGTGGAAATAGAAATTGATAATCTAGATGACAAAATTACATCAAATTGAACATACAAACGTGCATCACAAATCATTTGTTTGTTGATTGTGCTCTGAGCTGCATCATATCAAACTTCATCATTCTGTTCTACTTGAACACCATTTTCTATACCAAATTTGCTTTTAAGTTATCTCAAAATTCTTCTTATCTTATTAGATATTTGTTTAATACTTCAGCAATTCATTTTGCACTCCTTTTCCATAGATCATGTCTTCCATCAACAACTCTGAATTATTACTAGACTATGAAGAAACTCTCCTCACAAAAAAGCAGAAACAGAACATCGAGGAACATGATCAAATGCTTTCCCAAATATACAACTCAGCAAGCAATTTCGCTACTTTTTTTGATTTGAGACCTTGAGTCACTTCAATTATTAATGAAATGACTCAACCTCTTCCTTGTCACAATTCTATTGGTGTGATAAACCTATATGCTTCATGATCCATGATTACCCCTATGGTGGACCAATCTAAGAGCATAAATCTTTCTTGCTTCAAAATTACAGTCCATTGACTGGAAAATAACATTATATCTTTTGTCCGACAAAGGAATTCAATCCCACATCTGAATCCTCTAAACCATACCCAGGCAAACAAGCACCAAAACAAAAATGAAGCGCACACTACCATGCAATTTCCAATCAGTGGAGACTCCTAAATTATCATACAGGGAATTTCACTGGCTATACTTTGGGCCAAGCTCTCTACAATATCCTCTTTAGAGGGATGAGATCAAATAGAGGACATAACCCTGTAAGACAATTATCAGCCTAATGTCCCCCACCAACATTTAGAATATGACTGGACCTAGTTTTTCTGGAACAAAGAACTAGGTGGGTGGCTGTGGGGACATTTTCCTCACTTCCTTCTTTCAGGACTCAGCCCTGCATCAACAGATGGGTTGCAGACATAGTCTATGACCCAAATAATTAGTGCTATGCACTTAAAACAAAAATATGTAATCTGTATGCACTCACACTGATGATGAGTGTCTACATTTATACGTAGATGCTAAATGGGTAGGCGAGTATGTATGTATTACATATTTGCAGATACAGTGTGTGTTGTGATTCATATAAGGTACCACCTTATATCGTTTGGTTGCTCCAGTATGCTATTGCAAATTGATTATGAATTAAACCAGCTGGCTACTGGTAGTGAGAAACTATTTGGTCACTCAAACACAGAAACCACAATTGGTTCTACAAACCTTGTGTAGGTAGAATTAGGTACTTACACTAACAGCCACAACTATAAAATATACATATATATGTGTTTGTATCGACTTAATTTTTGGTTTGCAGTTTTAAGAAAACTATGAATGGGATAAAACTGAAATTTTCACAAAAATTGGTCTTCATATAGGACCAGATCTAGAAAAAATTTGGTGCCACTGGTTCAGTAGTTTCCAAGAAGACCTTAAGACAAAAAATTACTACAAAAGTGGTTTTTCCATAATTTTGAAGAAACTATGAAAGGGATCAGGCTGAAATTATCACGATCGATTGTCAATAAGTGAGTGCAGGTAAGCTAGAAGTTTGATGAATATTTATTCAGTAATTTCTAAGAAAACTGAAACAGAAAACAATAATGGAGAAATTATGTAAGGTTCACGGCTTTAGGAAAGCTATGAGAGAAATCGGCCCGAAATTTTCACAAAATGTGGTTTTTATATGACACTAGATTCGATAGGAAATTGTTGTCAATTGGTTTAGTATTTTCCGAGAAAAATGGAGAACAAAAAATTTATGAAAAAGTGGTTTTTCAGGATTTTGAAGAAACTAGAAAAGGAATCAGGCTCAAATTTTCACGATATACCGATCTTATGCAAGTTCACGTCTGACAGAAGTTTGATGCCCATTAATTTAGTAGTTTGCTGAAAAAAGTAGAAAAGAGAAAATTTCTGGAAAAAATTTCTTAGTTTTGACAAAACTAAGAAAGGAATAAGGCTGAAATTGTCACAAAAGGTAGTCTTTATATAGGAACAGATCTGATAGGAGTTTGTTGCCTATCGGTTAATTAGTTTCCGAGAAAAATGTAAAACAAAAATAAAAAATTGCAGAAGAAAAGCAAGTTGACTGTTTGCTTGAAGTATATTTTTCTTATTTATGGCCTAAGAGGTTACGAGCGTCTTTTCTGCATTGCTTCAATTTTTTTTTTTCTATTAATTCTGTAGATGAAAATTGGTAAACTGAGTTTCTAGCGAAGTATTGCTGCGCTAGTTTTTTTTTTTTCGCTCATATTATAGAAGACGGAGATGCGGTTATTAAACCTTCGCTGTAAAGAGTACAGATTTTGGCAAAAAATGTTGGCAACGGATAGGGGCAAAATGCACTTGACGAATTAATATAATTTTTCCGGGTGTTCAGATTTTTTAATTTTCCTGGCTATAATAATGAAATCTTCACTCTCGATCCATCAAAATTCAATCGATATTTATATTTTGTAAAAATAAATCAATTACTTCTTGTCCAGTCTCTTTATTTATTCCAAGTTGAACTTTTCCATAGGTACCCTGGCCTAGTTTCTTTACTATATCAAACCTGTAACACATATGAAAAACACGACAATGAGCTCAGAATCTTATTCCTAAATACAGCGTTCAACTGCGAGGAATTTATACGTTTTTTATACCTCTGTCTCAATTTACGACGATGGTTATGCAGTCTAACATCACCGGCACTTTCGATACCGCCCATAATATTATGAATCTCGTCTGATACCACCATTTTGACCAACTTAATGTTATTCGTTCAACGTTTTACAAATGGCGTTTGATACGTTTGTCTAAAAAGACCATCTCAAAACACTACAAATCCAAAAACGGCTGGTTCTGTAATTTTCGCTCAGTATCTAGGAAAAGAAAAAGGTGAAAACATTAATAGACGACTAAATTAATTAATACGAACATAAGGGGACATATGAGTACGCATAAATTCGAATTGTTTCGCAAATGTATTATGATACCATGTAAAAGGGAGAAAAAATAAAAAAAGACGGACTACACAGCATTTGGTTCACAGCCAGGAAATGTATCAAAAAATTTCTCTAAAAACGAAGTATTTTGCTGACTGACGCATTCAAACGAATTTCATGATTCATTAACACTTACTGTAGGTGAAAAGACAAAGGAGATTATAATCGACCAAGTTCGAAACAATATTCTCCGAGTATCAAATTATCTACTAACAGGTCAAAGGAAAAAAAAAGTAAAACAGCAATGTGTAATCTGATGGGTTAAAGATGAATCGTTGAAAAATAAATACGCTGCACGTTCCCTGGCAAGGAAAAGAATTTATCACGAAATTTGCCCTAAAAAAGAACACCATCCGAAATTCAGTTGAATGTATTGGATTAATTTACTCATTCGATCCATTATCCGTCTCCTCTTACTGGCACAAGTAACATCAAATATTAACACTTTAGTTTCTGTGGGATCTATCGATTACTGAATTCACACTGAACAATTAATTCTTAATCTTTTACACTATTTTGGAACCTATAGCATAAACTTGAAAATGATGAGCGTATCTCAATATTCTGCATACGCAAGTAAATTTTCCCATCAACTTTTTATCGTCGACGATGATGAGAAAAATGTTGTTAGGAAACTGAGCGTCGCGTCGAAGCTGGTCGTATCCTAATCAGCAGAAGGGATGTGCGAAAAATTGAAAATATAATTTGCTCCATCACAGTTAATACTGAACGAAAAAATCTGATCAGTACCGCAATGGAAAGGTTACGAGCTCAAGTGGCGGAAAAATTTGTTCTTTTTTCAATCTGGATTTTCGTTCGAACTTAATGAACCTTTTAAAAAGTATTTTTGGTTGGGCTAGACCGCGTACGAAACGACAAAAGGGAGCAGAACTTTTCTGTTTTCAGGGTTAGGTCGCACAATGAATTTCAAAAGTGAGGAGCAGAACAAGCATGCTTCGATCAATTAGTACTGGATACTTAGAAGCCCTATTTCACCTATGTTAATGAAACGTGCCATGATTACGAAACCCGTAAGTGGGCATAGGTTTACTGCACATGACGGGCAGTAGGTTTTTTTTCATCTGTTTTCGAAGCTATCATAGATTCACAATACTAACAGAATAAAAACAGACGTAAAAAGACCTACAGTGCACATGTGCAGTAAACGTACGCCCATTTACAGGTTTCAAAATGTTGGCACTGATTTTCGTATTTACCTGGGAATCTGGTATTAAATGACCAAAGCAAGTATGCGGTGGTAACCTGGCAAAAAGGAATAATTTTTTTGAATTGTCAAAAGTATGGGGCAACGGCAGTTTATTCGGTACACTGACATCATAAGCATGAAGAATTTAATCAACAACATGATAGTATTAACAACACAAGCAGAATTGCCTCCTTTCTACAAATATGCAACTAAAGCCCAAAGCTGCAACTTCAACAAACACAGAGCTTATGCTCACGCGAATTTATTCACGATAGGTGCATCTTGTAGTTTCTTTACATACAGTTTGACGAATGTCATAAATGTTGATTATTTTCTACACGAAAGACGAACGATTAGATCAAATGTTGTTTTTGTGTTTTTTTCAGAAAAAGGGAGTAATAAGAATAGGGTGATAAAGTAAATAGAAATTTCACCAAAATATAATTTCGTAGCTGAAGATAAAACTACACAATGAAATTTCGATTCCGAGGGAACTTTACGAACAACTGATCCCAGTTCGAAGTGAAAAAATAATCTGATGCCCAGTCTAAATTCCAGATATTCGTTAGATTTTAAATGTATTGCGATTTACGAAGAGATAAATCCAAATTTTAAATTACGGTCTATTACTTCGGCTAAAATTTAACTCATACGGAATATTTCTGAAATTTCATAAAAATTTCATTGTATTTCATTGAAAGGTACGTTTATAAAAATATTAGTGAACTGGAATTTCTAGTAAATTTCACCATCGAATCTATTTTTAGTACTAGAGAACACTCAAAAAATAACACTTTAGAACTCATTGACTTTCGCTTGAACTTCTTCAATAATTGAAAATAAATTCCATGTCATTCTTGTCATCCCCTCATTGTGACGCTAAAAGGGAGTATTTTCTAATTTTCAAGCAATGCATGACGTAAATGAATAAGTTTTTGAAGTACTAAGATGAAAACATAAAAAAAAAAAAAGACACAAATAATTAATTTAAACCAAGTAGGTACTTTGTTGAATTTTTCCAAGAAGAATTTCTGGATCCTTGTTATTACGCCATTCTGCTATTAAAAAAAATTAATTATTTTATTCGTATTTCACCAAAAGTATTAGGCGATAATGCAGTGAATGGGAAAAAATACGACGTCTTCTTTCCGAAACCCACACATACAGTCGAAAAACTAGCCAATGTTCGTCCTTTTTTTTATTTTATTTTTTCCAACCAAAAATATACCATTAGCATACAAACATGCAAATCATACGTGGGAGCTATTTATAAATGGCGTACACTAAAGTTCTTCTCCTCGGTTGACCATCACGTTTTCTTCAAGATTCTTTCACTCTCGATCATCACTGGTTCTCTCATAAATAAACTTTTACAGAAAAATAAAAGAGAAAGCTTACATCCTGTAATCTAGCTTCATGGAAGTGAATATAGAAAGGGAAATTATACCAGTTAAAACGACATATGGCCAAGATGAAGTAAACATATCTTGTACTACAATACGTTCAATTTTGAAATGTTACTCGATAATAAATTGTAAATAGATCGTTGCAAAAGGTATTCAACCAATAATACTGCATAAGACCCGTCAAATAATTACTTTATACGTACTATACAGGCTGATTACTACACTCAACAGCAGTTCTAGTTCAAGCACAGGCACATTAAAATATGATTCCTAAAAGTTGAAACAGCAAATTTTTGGCAATAAACAAACAAAACTTCGATCATATCGCTCCACTTATCACTGAATAAATAAATGAATAATATTTATGCGTAGGTGGTGTAAAACAGAGCGAACGATCACTAGCTCAATCCTTGGAAGCAATTATTTTAGGATAAACACACGAAAGGTACTTACACAATATAAATTTCAGGATAAAACTGTTGGAATATATTAAGTGCTACACGCCTATGATACGCGGTTTGTGTCGTAAGCAATAACACGAAAGATTATATTAATAACTCCATTCTAACATCCACACGTCCAATTAAACAACGTATGTAAGGTATAAAATAAAGACATTCAATTTAAAAATTGATGTATGATAAGAGGGGTAGAAGATAACACACGACTTACTTACAAAGCTGCCCAATTATTTTGGATCTTCCTTTAAGATGCTAACAATAAGAAAAGTTTATGGCGTCAAGATTTGGCCATCTTCTCATATTTCCAATGAAATGTGACTAACGAAAATTAACGATTTTTACGTTGGTCTACAAAACATAGTTACAGAAAAAAAGACCATCGCTGAACAACCATCTAATACTGACTACCAAAGTACTAACACTAAGCTACCAAAACATTTTAACGAAATGATTAAGTATATCTATTAGATCATTAGTTATTTTCATCTTTCTTACTTTTTTTTTCCAAGTTCATTCGTGGTTCATTATCATCACAATATCAAAATTCAAAACGTATTTTATCAGCTGCTTGTTATCAGTATCACACTTCCCGTTATTTTAATTTAAATGTGACGGAGCGGACCGAGCAAAAAAATCTTTGGCGATCAAGCCATCCCAAGTGTCTCAAAACCTTTGACTATTGTTGTAACGGAAATCCCACCTTCACTCATTCTTCATCATCATCATCACGATCACTATATATATGTCATACGTACACTCTCACCACGAAGTGCTTTTCCCCTACTACTTTCGATCGTACATTGCTGTTGCTTCGCCATTTCATATTCTGTTAATATTGTATTATTCATTCGTGTAATAAACCTCCAGATTATTAGAAGTCTCAAGTTCTTTCGATCCTCGTTCTGTACGCCTCACATCATGGTAGCCATCGCTGCGGTAGAACTATGAGGAGAGACTTAGAAAATTAAACAAATGAAATAATTTTTTTTTTTTTTGAATTCATTTACTGTTGCGCGAAAATCTTTTCATGTTTTCTGTTGAATTATACAAAATAGTTACCGGTTTGTTTTCGAGAAGTTTAACTCGAAATATAATACATTTTTAATTTTTGAAAAATTCAAAATTAAATAAAAATTTGAAGCTGAAGTTCCCGACTTAATAACGGCCGATCCTGAAAGTCATCGAACGCTAAATTCAGGAAGGACCGCCAAAAAGATCGAGTGAACAGCCCAAGGAAACCTGCTCCCGTCGTCGAGGACTCATCGCAGATCCACACATCGAGGACCCAATTTTTCGGCCAACTCCAAACCAAAATTAAGCAGGCAGTACAACGGTGGACAGCAGAGTGCAGAAAACTGAAATTATTCGTCGGCGCAACAGAAAAAAGTAACGTACAATTTTCAAATTTTGTAAAGGTAATATTCATTGAAGTTAGTTATTTTTCGTGATTGTATAATTTAATTTTGAACTGAGCCCAATAGAAAAATTGAAAATTATAAATTTTTTATGCCCCCTATAATAAGTTTGTGCGAAGGAAAATTAGGAGAATACAATATTGAAAAGGAGGAACTGAAAGAATTAATTAATAAATTTGAAGGCGAAAAAGTAATAGATATAAAAATTGAAACTTACAACTTACCCTACGTCACATATTTTACTGGGGAAATAATATTAGAGTCCTTTGTAGTAGATATATCCGGAAGAATAGAAAACATTAGTACCTTAAAATATATTAAAATTTTGGAATCCTCAGTAAATTATTTTTCAAACAGAATTTACAGTTCAGAAAAATCAAAAGAAAAATTTATGAATAGATTTTTTAATTAATAAACAACAACAAAAACTGGAGGATATCGAAAGAAAGAAAATTGAAAATAAAGAAAAAGAAAAAATAATTAAAAAAATTGAAAAGGAATCGATAGAGAATAAAAAATACATAGCTGTCATTAATATCGAAAAAAGTGTGTTAGGATTTCGAAAAATTAAAGAAAATATGGCATCCCAAAACGAAATTAAACCTATACAAGCGCCATTGGGAAAAGTGTTTAATGGAAAGTATTACTTAGATTGGCGAAGAATGATAATTTCGGCTATTAGGGGAGCCGGGTATTATGATATTTTCGGAGAACATGAATACCTGCAATTATATATTGACCATATAGACGACCTAAATTTTCGTCCCGAAAAAGATATGATAAGCTATTGTAAAATGCAAGACAATGCAAAAGCATTTATACTGGAAAGAGTGTCGAATGAAATAACAAAACAAATAAGGGATTGTAATACAGCGATATTAATGTTAAAAAAACTGGATAATATTTATGGTACGAAAACTTCCGTCACAGCGAATATAGCGAAGGCAAAATGGACTGAGTTTAGATTTCAACCAGGGGGAAATATGAAGGGTTTCTTAAAAAAATGGGATGAATTAGTAACCGACGTAAGAGATAGCGGTAAAGAAGTCACTGAATCGGAAGAATTAGAGAATCTGCAATTAGCTTTATGCTATGAACAAGCAATTGCGAAAATTCAATATGAAAATTTACCTTCAAACGAAAAAAATTTAGACAATTTTAAAAGAATATTAAGGGAAGACTCTGATCAAAAATTCAGAGATCAAACTTTGAAAAAACAAAATGGTAATAATAACCAAATAAATAATAATTATAGAAACAATAATAATAATTACAATAGGAATAATTACAGGGGTAGATATAATAACTATAGAGGTAGAAATAATTATAGAGGAAACGGCAATGGTCGTAATGGTTATACAAATAGTAATCGAAATAATTTTAATAATAATAGTAATGGTAATAATAATGAAACAAACCAGAACCAGAATAATAACTCGAATAATAATGGGAACAATGGTAATGGAAATTATAGAGGAAATAGTTACAGAGGTAACTCGAATTATAGAGGCAATAATTATAGAGGTAACAATTATAGAGGTAATAATAGGAATAATTATCAGAATAATAATCCAAAATGTTACAAGTGTGGGCAATTTGGCCATATAGCGCAAAATTGCAATAATAATAATTCACAAGAAAATAATAATAATAATAATAATTTTAATAATAGTCAGGGAACTTATCCCCCAAAAGCTAATACAACCCAACCGAACTCCAATAAAAAAGAGAATTCGGAACAGCAAGTAAAGATGTCTTGTATGGTGAAAAAGTTCAATAAAAATAATAATGAATGGTTGTTGAACGAACTAATAAATAATAATAAAAATAATAAATATGAAAATTATGATATATTAAATCACAAAGCAATTTTGGATGGAGCTGCAGAAGTGCATTTGACATCTGACTTGGACAAATTAGTCGATGTTAAAAAATTTGTGACTCCAATAAAATTGCAATGTGCTGGTAAAAATACTTTCTTATATGCTACTCACACAGGGAGAATGGTGATCAAAGTCGAAAACTATAACAGAGTTCAATCATTGATAGAATTAAATGATGTTCATTATGTGCCCGATTTAAACCTAGACATTATTTCAGCAATAAAAATTACAAACACAGGTATGATCAATATTGATCAACAGAAGGATATTGCTAATATATATTTTATTGAAAATGCAGAAATAATAATGACTGCGAAAAAAGAAGAGGGAATATTTTATATATATTATAATATTGAAAATAATAATAAAAACATTATTAATAATATGAATAATAATGAAAATAATATGATATGTGCCCCCGTCACTCAAAATATAGATGATGAATGGGATGACTTTACCGTAGAATTAGAAATTCAGGAAGATGACGATAATAAGGAATCACCTGAGGGGGGTGAAGAGGAAGAAATAAGAGAAGACAATAATGAAATTGAGGAAATACCTCAAAACCCACAAATAAATAATAATATTAATAAAAAATTAATCATACATAGGAGACTAGGGCATTTGAATGCCAGATATCTACAAAAATTAAAAAATTTAACAGTAGGCATTCCCGATAATATAAATTTTAGGGATGAAGATTTTTTGAATTGTCAAATATGTTGTTTAGCAAATAATACGAGGTTGGGACATAATGGTATTAGAACTAAACCAACTCGAAAATTAGAAGTGGCATCCTCAGATATTATGGGTCCATTTACGCCCTCAGTAGCGAATCAGAAATATATCTTAACCTTTATAGATCATTTCTCAAAATATACCTTCGTAATGCCCATTGTTAGCAAAAGTCAAGTAACAAATGAATTTAAAAATATTATAGTATCCATGAAAAATAAATTTCCGGAGTACCCCATAGGGACTATTAGGTGTGATAATGCCAAGGAATATACTGATATAAAAATAATAAATTATTGCAAAGAGGTTGGCATAACAATGGATTATGTGGTGCCATATTCTCCAGAATTAAATGGTGTTGCCGAAAGGCAAAATCAAACTTTAATGAGGAGAGTACGGGCCATGCTAATTGATGCCAACCTTGATATAAAATATTGGTCTTATGCTGTGGTAACAGCGGCCTATTTAATTAATAGATCCCCCACGAAAGCGAATGAGGGATATAGAACACCCTATGAACTGTTCTATGGGATAAAACCAAACCTTAAAAATCTAAAAGTCTTTGGAGCATTGACCTACAGACATATTCCTGTAGAAGTCAGAAAGCAAAACGCCACTAAAGCCAAAGCAAAATCGAAAAACAAAATTGACCCAAAGCTAGCACATAGAGCGGAGAAAAATATAATGATGGGTTATACAAATACAGGATATTGTCTTAAAGACCCCTATAATACAAAATCATATATCTCATGTGATGTTAAGGTAGATGAAACCCAGAATATAAAATCATTACTGATAAATAATAAACCATTAGTAATAAAGTCATCAGATTACGAGTATGATTTGGGGATAATTAATCCTGTAGTCATGAATATAAATATAAGATAAAATAAAATATATATAGAAGATAACATACCAAAAATTATTCTGAAATAGAAATAAACCCTTTTAGAGATGATTGGATCAGAGCCATAAATGATGAATTTAATTCTCTCGATGATATGAATGTGTGGGAAATAGTTGACTATGATCGCCAAAAACTCATAGATACAAGATGGATTTTCACAATTAAATTTGATGAATTTGGAAATCCAAAACCCAAGGCAAGACTTGTAGCAAGAGGTTTTAAGGATAGAACCGAGTATGGTATTGCTGAAACCCATGGCCCTGTGGCATCAGTAGGAACAATAAGATCCTTACTATCTATAATAAATAAAGAAAAATTAATTATGGTGCAGTATGATGTAAAAACTGCATACTTAAATTCACCAATTATTAAACCCATTTTTGTGAGAAGACCTGAAGGTGTGACTATCAATACGAATCAGGTGTTGGAATTGAAAAAGTCTATATATGGACTAAAAACGTCTAGTAAGTCATGGTATGACCTGTTGGACGCAAAGGTAAGGGAGATGGGCTTTACTAAAACTAAAAGCGATAGATGCTTATACACGATAATTAATAATAATGAAAAAATATATTTTTTAACATATGTGGATGACATATTGATCGCATCAAACTTACAGTCATCAATCACAAAAATTAATGAGGAACTACAAAAAGACTTTACGATTACCATAATAAATAACCCAAGATTTTTTGTGGGATTAGAAATAACTAGAGATATAGAACATAATACAATAATACTTTCCCAATACAAACATATAGATAAAATATTAAAAAAATTTGGAATTTCGGAGTTAAAAAATACGAACACTCCGATGGAAACGGGACTAAAGTTGGACAAAATTGAAGGTGGCATAGATGACACCGAATATAGGTCAATGATAGGTGGATTGCTATACTTAGCGAGACTTACAAGACCGGACATATTATTCCCAGTAAATTTTTTATCCCGCTTTCAAAATAATTCTAACAACACATTAAAAAACTATGTAAAAAGAATTTTCAAATATATTAATACTACGAAAAATTATAATATAATATATAGATCGGAAGGGGATGGTATACAGGCCTATATTGATGCCTCATATGCACCCCAAGTAGATGAAAATAATATAGATCTAAATAATTTAGGAAAAGGGAAATCCATAACTGGATTTATGATATTTTCTTATGGGGATTTGGTAGAATGGAATTGCGGCAAGCAAACCATTCATGCATCGTCTAGCACAGCAGCTGAAATAATTGCAGTTTATGATGCACTCGATACCATAAAAGTCATACAAAATATAAATTACGAAATTTTAGGTGAAAAATTAAGTGTGGATATAATGGAAGATAATATCTCAACACAAAAAATATGTTCAGGGGGTAGTCAGAAAAAGTCGAGAGCCCTAATGATCAAATGCTACTCAATTTTGGAGGCATTTGAAGAAAAAATAATATTTTTTAGGACTGTAAGCTCCGAAAATCAGTTGGCAGATATTTTGACAAAATCATTGGATCGTTCAAAGTTCGAAAATATAGTTGTCAAAATATTAAACGAAACAAATATCTATACATAATATAATATAAAAATAATTCATTTATTTCAAAGTCATAATATGTCTCAGCATTTACCATTTCAAAGTACAAATCGTCCCAAGTCCAAAATATAGGTCGTAACATGAAAAAAGATGCTTAAAAGTTAACCTTCAATTACTGCAAAAAAAAAAAATTAGTACGCAACAAAGCCATTTACCAGAAAATACTTGTAACAGATAAATACCCGACCTCTTAAAAATGTGAACAAAAGAAAAAGCAGAAAAATCGAACAGGAATAAACCCTACAATTCACATAATAAAAACCCTATACATTTTCAAACAACCGTGAGAGAAATACACGTAATATTCCCACACGAAATAGTGAAAAGAACTCTCCGACAATAAATACAATAAAGATTAAACCCATTACATGACCGCAAAACAAGATAAGTCGAAAATGTTCCTTTATCACATTACATTTTAAGCGCCAGTTCAAATACAATAGCAATACACAAAAGATAATAAGCGATGCGATGAATATTATACTACAATCTTTTTCATGTCACACGTTTAAGATAAAATACGAAACGTAACGTTCCTTTGAATTCGATCAACTTCTAATCGGAAATACCATATTATATATATATTTTTTTCTATTTCTTTTTCTTTATGTATACGTGAATATTTTTTCTTCTCAAATTCTTTTTCTAATTTTTTTTTTTTTTTTTTTTTTTTTCCTAATCGAAAGACATAACAATTAAATCACACGTTACCTATAATAAAATAATATTTTGCATGTTACCAATTTTATATTATTATAATATTTTTTTACAATAATTTTTTTTTACATATTATATATTATCATTGAATATTTTATGCATGTTACCATATTTATTTATTTGTTTATTTTATAATTTTATTTATTCTCGAAGCACAGCACAACAAAAATTTATTTTGAAACTTAGTTACCATAATATTTAAATAATACGATGTCAATATTTTTATTTTTTTTGAAATTTTTTATTACGCATATGTCATTTTGTAGTTAATATTTTTCTTGTATAAACAATAATAATTCGTTTACTTTCAGCGTCAAACATGATGAAGAACTCATTCGATAAAATTTCAGGGGGGTGTTGTAACGGAAATCCCACCTTCACTCATTCTTCATCATCATCATCACGATCACTATATATATGTCATACGTACACTCTCACCACGAAGTGCTTTTCCCCTACTACTTTCGATCGTACATTGCTGTTGCTTCGCCATTTCATATTCTGTTAATATTGTATTATTCATTCGTGTAATAAACCTCCAGATTATTAGAAGTCTCAAGTTCTTTCGATCCTCGTTCTGTACGCCTCACATCAACTATTGAAGTGAGGTTGAAATCCAAAGAAAGGAATGAGTTAGTTAGAGATACTTTAATGCAATAAACGGAAGTACAAAATATAAGTTTGAGGAAGATGAACGATCTCCCTCCATTACGAGATTACAGTTTGAGTGGGAAACGAGTTTCAGCGTTCTCGGGTGAACGGACGAAAAAAGTCGTGTTTGTTTGCACAACCTGAAAGTGTTAGTTTATGTTATCGAAAGTAGTAGCGCTAACGGTTAGTGAACGAGTTTAGGTGGAGTGTTGAACAACACCCCCCCGCAGCCAAACGAAACGAGCGAACATGATTTAGCGCGAGTACAAAAATTTTGAATTACAATATTATTATTACTTTCATTTCCCAAACAACAAAAATTAAATAAAATGAATTACATAAAATATATTAATAATAAATAATGACTAGATTACAATATGTGTTTCGATATATGTTCGAAAGGAAAAAGAATTTTATCGACATATATTTTATTAACAGATTCCGATTCGTATATTTTTCGATCTTTCAAGTTGTTCGAGAAAAATTTTGTTCAATTTTGTTCAGTGCTTGTTGAATAAGTGTGTTCCAAAATGTGATAAACTAATATCAACTTAACGTGTGAAATCATGTTTATGATTTATATTCAGATCTCTGTTTATTCAAAACCTGAATTTGCAGAGATGACAATGAATATCTACACGAAAATAAATTTTGTTTCAACAAGTATTATTTGGCCTAAAAATGTATTATATTATTAATTTTGTTTGAACATGTGATTTTTTCTTTTCTCGAACATTATATTTTACATGTACTATTTTTCAAAAAGGCGGGATTATTGTATTCAGTGATTCTTGATTTGAGTTTCTATATTTCTTTCTTTTTTTAAAAATAAACGATTTTCCATTTAATTATTGTGAATTTGATGAATTTTTATTGCGAGAGGTTTGATGTTGTTAGGATTTTATCGACTAGATTTCTAAATTTTTGTTTTTCGAGGGTTTTTGTCAGCATATCTGCTAATTGTGAGTTTGTTCCTACAGTTTTGAATTCTATTTCTTTATCCTCTACAGATTGTATAATAGCATAACATTTTATCATTAAAGCTCTTGCTTGTTTTTGAGCTCCTCCCGACATTATTCTGAGAGCTGAAATGTTATCTTCGAAAATTCTTACTGGGTCATTTTCTTGGAATATTTCTTTTTGTAGAAGGAATGTGACTTGTATATCATCTAAGGCATCAAATACCGCAATAATTTCAGGAGCAGTTGAGCTTGTAGCTACGATTGTTTGCCTTCTTACGTTCCAATTAATTAAGTCGCCATTTAAATATATATCAAAAATCCTGATATTGATTTTCCCAGATTTAAATTTGATATTTTTATTTCGTGATCTTTAACATCTGGAGCATAAGATGCATCCACGAACGAATGTATGCCTTTACTGTCTGATGTGAATTTAATTGAGAAATCTTTTGTGGTATTAACATATTTAAATATTCTTCTCACATGATTTTTTAATTTAGAATTTGATTTTGTTTGGAACCTAGAGAAAAAATTCACCGCAAATGAAATATCTGGTCTTGTTATTCTAGCTAGGTATAGTAAAGCTCCAATCATTGAACGATAATCTGTATCGTCTGTACAGTTTTCATCTTCTTCAATTTTTAATGATGTTTCTATAGGAGTATTTATAAAATTTGATTCATTTTGATTATATTTCTTTAGGATTTTTTCTATGTATCGTGACTGTATTAAAGTTATTGTATTTTCTCTTCTATCTCTAATAATTTCAAATCCTAAATAAAATCTCGGATTATCAATAATTTTCATGGTAAATCTTTTGTTAAAGGAATCGTTTACATTTTTAATCCATTCGGGGGTATTTGAGGCTATTAATATGTCGTCGACATATGTGATCATTAAAATAATTTTTTCATTTGATTTTTTAAAATATAGGCACTTGTCTGTTTTTGATCTTTCAAAGTTCATTTTTAAAATATATTCGTTTATTAAATTATACCACGATTTAGATGATGTTTTTACGCCATAAATAGATTTTTTGAGTTTTAATAATTTGTTCCTCTCCATTAGTAATCCTTCAGGGGTTTTTAAATATATTGGAACTATAGCAGGGGAATTTAAATAAGCCATTTTTACGTCATATTGGACCATTTCCAAATCGTATTTATTAACGATTGACAGGAACCATCTTACCATCCAAATTGGAACAACCGGGGCGAATATTTGTCCTAATTCGTATTCGGTTCTGTCCTTAAAACCTCTTGCAACTAATCTTGCTTTTGGTTGATGGTATCCTTCATCATTTGGTTTGGTTACAAAAACCCATCTTGTATCAATTGTTTTTAAGGATTTATCATAATCAACATATTCCCATACATCCATTTCCTCTAATGAAATAAATTCATCCCTAATGGCTTTCATCCATTCTTTCCTAAATGGGTTATTTTTAATATCTTTATAGCATGTTGGTATACAGTCCTCGATCCACCTATTATCTATAGTTTTTGTGATGTTAAAGGTTTTTATATTAACTATATTTTTTACAAAGTTTGCTGGTTTAAGTACCAGTTCTTGTTCACAATTTTCAAGATTGGATATATTTTTATTTTCGTCAAATTTGACATCACAAGATATATTAAATTTATTTGAGAAAGGATCTCTTATGCAATATCCGGTAGTGGTATATCCCATAAGTATACCTTTCTCCCCCCTCGGTGCAAATTTTGGATCTATTTTTTGTTCGTTTCTATTTTTTGATTTAGTTGCATTTTGCTGTCGAACCTCTAATGGAATGTGTCTGTAAACTAATGATCCGAAAATTTTTAAATTGTCCAAATTTGGTTTTTTACCAAAAAAAATTTCGTATGGAGTTTTGTACTCTAAGTTTACTCTTGTCGGTGATCTGTTTATTAAATATGCGGCTGTAGCTATTGCATGTGCCCAATATTTAATATCCAGATAACCATCAATTAGTAGACTTCTTACTCTTTTCATTAAGGTTTGATTCTGCCGTTCAGCAATCCCATTCAGTTCCGGCGAGTAAGGAACCACATTTTCAATTTGGACTCCATTTTCTTCACAAAATTTCACTAATTTTTGATCCATATATTCCTTCGCATTGTCACATCTTATTTGACTTATAGGTGTTTCAGGGAATTTATTTTTCATTGAAAAAAATATATTTTTAAATTCAGTAAATACCTGACTTTTATTAGATATAGGTATCACGAAGGTGTATTTGCTATAATTATCAATAAATGTTAGTATATATTTTTGATTAGCTATCGTAGGTGTGAATGGTCCAATGATGTCAGATGATACAATTTCTAATCTTCTTTGAGATTTATTTCTAATGTTATTATGTCCCAGACGTTGACTATTAGCTATTTTGCAAATTTCACAATTTACAAAATCATCATCCTTAAAGATAATTGTTTTTGGAATTCCTATTGTGACTTTATGTAGATATCTCATGTATTTTCCATTTAAGTGACCCAAACGTCTATGCCAAATCATTTTCTTATGGTTGTTTGTATTATTTTGGATTATTTCTAATGAATCATCTGAAATATTATTATTATTATTATTATTTTTTTTTTTTTTATCTTCATTATTATTTTCAGTAGTAATATTATTATTTTCATTAATTTCTTCTGAATTATTATTATTAGGCTCTTCTTCCTCTTCTTCTATTTCTAGTTTGACAGAGAAAGAATCCCATTCATCGTCATTTTGGTTTTGAGTGACGGGCATACATTTTTTTGGCATGTCTATGTAATCATAATTTACCTGAAAAACTCCATCGATTTTATAAGATGTAAATAAAATTTCTCCTGTTTCTATGAAATATGTTTGTATTTTTTCTTTTCCTTGATCCATATGTAAAATTCCAGATTCTGTTACTTTAATTCCAGACATAATGTCTAATGACAGATCCGGTACAAATTGTACTTCTAATAATTCGATTGCTGTTTGAATATTATTTTCATTTTCAACTAATATTCTCATATTTCCCATATGTGTGGCATATAAATATGTATCTTTAAGTGCACATTGCAGTTTTACAGAGATCTTAAATTTTGTTATGTTAATTAATTTTTCTATATTCGATGTCAGATGGACTTCCGCCCCCCATCAAGTAACATTTTTTTTTTAGATGTACGTAATTTTCATTTTTTGTGTTATCTTTGATTAATTTCTTTAGGAGCCAATCTTCATTGTTATTAAATTTTTTTACCATTTATGATAATTTAATTGGTCTCTCTTCTTCTTTTTTGTCTTTATTTTTTGGTTTTTCCTTATTTTGTTCCTTATTTTCTGGTTTGTAGTCAGGGCATTTATTTTTATAGTGTCCTGTTTGGTTACATATAAAACATCTTTCTTCTTTATTATTATTTTTTCTGGGTGATTGATCATTATTTCTATTATTATTTTTATTTCTATTATAATTATTTTGATTATTATGATTATTATTTTCATTTCTTGAGTTATTATTTCTATAGTTGTTATTATTATTATTTCCATTATTATTACCATTTGTATTATTATTTCATCTATAATTATTATTCTGTTCCATCTATTATCTTTATTATTATTATAATTCGTATTATTATTTTTAAATTTATTTCCATTATTATCAAATTTTTTGTTAGACGATTGATATTGTAATTTAATTTGTTTATCTCTTATTTTTTGATCACCGTCTTCCTTTAATATCTGTTTAAATACTTCTAAATTTTTTTTATTTTCAGGGAGGTTTTCAAATTGCATTTTTGCAATGGTTTGTTCGTATCCTAATGCTAATTGAAGGTTTTCTAATTCTTTTCTTCAGATACTTCTTTCCCTGCATCACGAACTTCCTGTACTAATATATCCCATTTATTTAAGAAACCTCTTATATTTCCACCTGGTGTAAATCTAAAAGCAGTCCATTTTGATTTTGCCATATTTGCAACTATTTTTGTTTTGGAACCATAAGTTATATCTAATTTTTCGAAAATTTGATCTACCGTTTTGCATTCCCTAATCTGTTTCGATACATTATATGTCATTTGTTCCATTATAAATGCTTTTGCACATTCTTGTTTTTTAAAATAAGCTTTAGCAGAATTTGAGGATGGTCTATATTGTAGATTATCCATATTTTCGATATAAATTTTAAGTTCAGGGTGTGGACCAAAAACATCCCAATATCCTGAACCCCTTATCAAGGCTATTATCATTCGTTTCCAGTCCAGGTAATATTGGCCATCAAATATTTTCCCACTCGGACCTTGTATTGGACGTATAGTTTCATCAGCTGGCATGACATAATGTACCTGAGGGTGTGTACTCCCAGATCCTGATCCTCCTTGAGGGGAAGGTGTAGCAGTTCTTTCGCTTGCTGTATTCATGCTTTCTGGGGTACTTGGTAATGTACTTAATTCTGACAACTCAATTTTGGGAAAAAATTAAAAAATTAAAAATCAATTTTCAAAAAGTTAATTTCCAAAAAAAAAAAATTTTATTTATTTTTTTTTTAAATAGGAAAAAAAATTTATTTTTTATTTTAAATAATTAATCTTTCGTAATATAATTCGTGTATGAAAAGAAAAAAAAAATATTCCAATTGAGAATATATTTCAAAAATAAACTTGAATAAGTCTTGTTTAAGTTTGAATCCTTGTGATTGTTTATTACAAAAGATGTATTGAAAATTGTCCTTGAATACTATCTATAATATTTTATTGTAATAGGTTTTCAAGTTTGTACATTGATATTCCAAACAAAGGAATTTTATGACATGAAAATTTTAGGATTAAACTTGCTCAATGTGGCAAAGGATTTTTTCTTTTGTGACAATAAATTGTTGAAACATGAAATTTGTTCAACTCTGAAAGTTTTTTTACTTATTATTATATTATATTTTATTTTTCGTAATTTTAAGTATTTTTAAAGTGGATTTTCTCTCTCAAAGTTTTCGAGGAAAATTCTGAAGGATTCTATCGAGTCTAAAGCTTGGATACTAAAAATATTTTTTGTAATTTCCACAAATTTTGCGACTTCAATACCTCTTTTATAATGAATTATTCCACCAACATTTACTGAGAAAGTTTCTAAGATAATTTCTCCCGAAAACGTTTTCCAGAATGGAAATTCAACTAAGTTTATTCTTACTTCTATTATTTTTTCGTTTTGAAAAATATCTAATAATTTTTTGTAATCTTTTCCTTTAATTTTTATTGTTCCTTCACAATTCACTCTACAATTAGAAATTTGTTTCCATAACCTTACCATTCGTAACCTGCTTTATTCGAACTTATTTTTAAGCTTAATCGTCCTGTGAAATTTCACTTGATTTTTACCGAACTAAAGGGGGTTCTTGAATTTAAGCTTTTTGGAATTTAAAAGAATGAATAGGAAAAATAATTTCAAGGAATAAAAGAATTAATTTTTATATAACTAAATTCGCTCAATATCCCACAAAATCACTGAATATATCCCATCGTTTTCCGCAATAGTAAATGAAATATATAATTTGAAAGAATCGAAAATTACATTACCAGTGACTTGTGGAATTCCGTTGAATATTTCCCAGCTGAGTTCATGAGTAATTGGCGTCTTCCCGTGGGTCAGTATTAGGATTAATTTCAGGTTGTCCTCAGAAAATTTCAGTCTCGGCAGCATACGAAATTAGTAACATTCAATCGACGAGATTTTGATGATGATGTTCAAAAATTACGATGACTTCGTTTAATGTATTAGCGATCTTCGATTTTTGAATTTACTTCATTTCACCTTGCCGCAACAGACGATCCAGATCCGAAGTAATCAGCAATCCCACGACGAAAAAAAAGATTTTGGTTTCACCTTACCACAAAAAGACGATCCAGAATTTTTCGGAAGATGATCAAAATGGCGTTAATTTAATTTGGCGCCAATTTGATTGAGGTAACCTTCGAATAATTTTCGATGAACTTTTCGAAAATTAAACGAAAAAAAAAATTGACTCGAGTTAACAACTCTTGAATTTAAAAAATATTTCGTAAAGAAAACAACTTTTAACGAAAATAAACGCTTATAGTTCCTTAAACTTTTGGATACTATAGCAAAAAATTAAATTGAAAGCTTAAGTATCACTCTGTACTAACTATTCAGAAACCACAGCTCTGCCTACCATGAAGTGAGGTTGAAATCCAAAGAAAGGAATGAGTTAGTTAGAGATACTTTAATGCAATAAACGGAAGTACAAAATATAAGTTTGAGGAAGATGAACGATCTCCCTCCATTATGAGATTACAGTTTGAGTGGGAAACGAGTTTCAGCGTTCTCGGGTGAACGGACGAAAAAAGTCGTGTTTGTTTGCACAACCTGAAAGTGTTAGTTTATGTTATCGAAAGTAGTAGCGCTAACGGTTAGTGAACGAGTGTAGGTGGAGTGTAGAACTTTGACTATATAGCTTATGGACTGCTAGAACTGATAAGAAATACATAGGGTTAAATGGAAGACCGCTG
Source organism: Ericerus pela (assembly GCA_011428145.1). NCBI lineage: Eukaryota > Metazoa > Arthropoda > Insecta > Hemiptera > Coccidae > Ericerus > Ericerus pela. The sequence continues at coordinate 236,477 of WOFM01000589.1, read as the reverse complement.
AAGCCACTGTTAACAGGCGTTCTTTTTACAAAAAACGACCTTTGGTGATAAGTGATAGTGTTTCCGAATTTCCAATTCTGGCTAGAAAAAAATTAATTTTTATATTTTGTTAATTTAGTAATTAAAATTATATTTGAAGATAATTAATTTTATTATTATTCTATTTTGCCATTGAAAAATGATAAAATGGCATTATTTGTAAGTTTATAGAATAATTAATGACATAAATATGTAATACTTTACTAGAACTTCATTCCAATTATAATTTTGTACCCTCTGATTTTCAAATATAAATTCAGTTTTCACACAAAGTACCTTTTTCAAAAAGTAACGCCTGCAGTGTTCGGCTTCAAGATTTTATCAGTTCTAGCAGTCCATAAGCTATATAGTCAAAGGTGTAGAACAACAACTATATAGCTTATGGACTGCTAGAACTGATAAAATCTTGAAGCCAAGCACTGCAGGCGTTACTTTTCGAAAAACGTACTTTGTGTGAAAACTGAATTTGTATCAGGTAGAATATCGTGAATCTTATATTTAGACCTAATTATTTCGTTCCGTAATTTTTACTTTTTTTTTATACAGAACGTTTCAATGCTAATGGGATTAAATGTTATTACTGTCGATGGAAAACTAATCAAAGAATTACGTACTTATATACTGTGATGTTACGCTGGTTAGAAAACAACTGCTAATATAAGAAAAATCTTCTCCCAATGAACAACAATTGTTTTGTTATGTGTAGGTTCATAAATGTTCATACTGTAGCAGACAATTTCAGAGTGTCAGTGGTTTATCATATCATGCTCAAAAATCTCATGGAGTTACTTCTTCACAGGCAAGTATCATAAAATATAGTTGAGTGAAGAATCATGGAAGTATGTAAAATCTAAATTGCTAGTACACTCTATCAAAATTTTATCTTTGTATTACACAGGAATGTGAACAATGTGAGGAGAAATTTCGTTCTCAAGCTGTATTAACTTGTCATCTCATAAACAAACATAATGATTCCACAGAATCGGTAGGTAAAATTATGATTATCCTCTGATTTGTCGATGAATTCTCTTCGATTTATCGGCAAATTAATGTTCTTAAACGCTAATGAATTGAAGGGAATTTGTGTGCATTTAACGCCCTTAATTCTTCAACAAATTCCTTATTCTTATCTTAATACTATACTATACAGTTAACTATATAATGGTTTATGAGGATGCACCAATTACACTTACAAAATCCAATTTATTACAAGCTTCTTCAAAATCATTAAGAGATTGCAAATTGCCATTAGATGCTTCTAGACCATTAGATAGTGGATGTATACTCATCTCTTCTGTTAAGTCAAGTTTTGATGCACTTAAAGTATCAGTGGAATGAAGTTCTAGTAAAGTATTACATATTTATGTCATTAATTATTCTATAAACTTACAAATAATGCCATTTTATCATGTGTCAATGGCAAAGTAGAATAATAATAAAATTAATTATTTTCAAATATAATTTTAATTACTAAATTAACGAAATATAAAAATTAATTTTTTTCTAGCCAGAATTGGAAATTTGGAATCACTATCACTTATCACCAAAGGTCGTTTTTCGTAAAAAGAACGCCTGTTAACAGTGGCTTCAGCGGTCTTCCATTTAACCCTATGTATTTCTTATCAGTTCCAGCAGTCCATAAGCTATATAGTCAAAGGTGGGACTACTACACATCGACATTTTAATTTAAATAACGGATCAACCCAAAGTAGTTTGTTGTTTTGTTTTAATTTAATTCGCGAATGTTTTTAAATAAGTAATTTGTGATATGTGTTATCGCATAGTTCTTGTTATTTTTCTGAATTTTTTTCATTTTGAAAATAATTTGCGTTTACTCTGCTAACATTTTTCCAAAAAATGTATGTTAAATCTCGAATGTCTCATGCTTATACACATTTACGGATTTTCTTGCGTACTCATCAAACAAAGCATTATTATCACACGTCAAAGGCTACTGCGATCGATGCAAAATATTTCTTGTCTGCTAATCAATCTGGTGGGAGAGGTTTCCTATCACGGTTTGATTATGTTAAGCAATACTTAATCGACAACGTCTTCAAACGTTCAACGAATAATTGGATCGTCGATTTGCGTAATAAGTACAAACTAATTTTTCGCACGTTCCACCCGAATAACTACTACTTCAAACCACGTTCAAATATTCTTCATAAAAATCTTACGAACAACGCTGAATCCAAGCTTTTTCTACCGTCTCCAAAAAATTCTAAATTTAATAGCATTCAAGTGAAATATGAACAGACCAGGCGGTTGCTGATCAACAACATACTTCGAGGCGTAACCAACAGTTTAGCAGCTGATCTGCGTAGACGTTCCGAACGTCAGCTATTCGGTGGTAATCCACGACCATTTTTCGCTCTTGTCGGTACCAGTTTAGCGTCTGGCTCAGGAATTATTACGAAAGAAGATGAATTCAAAAGTATTTGTTGGGAAATTCGAGTAAGCACAACTTTTATGGTTTTTAAAAAAAATGACAATAATCATGTTAAAAAGAATATTTGGTTGTAGGAATCAGTCAATCGTATGCGGAAGAATTTGTACGATGAAGAAACTTGTGATTTAGAAGACAAATTTTCATTAAATTCGCTCGAATTTGGCTCTATGATAGCAAAAGGGAGCAATGCTGCTGTGTACGAAGCCAGAGAAAAAAGTAAATGTGGTGTGTAAAACTTTGATCCTCTATTCGGTCATTCGTTTTTATTGTATTTGGAATCGTTTTTTTCAACCAGCTGGCTCATCGAAAAACGATAGTTCCGATGAATATCCATTAGCTGTGAAAATGATGTTTAATTATGACGCGGAAAGTAATGCCATTGCGATTTTGCGCTCCATGTATCGTGAAATGGTCCCATTGCAAAGCATTTCTACTGATTCGACTACTGAAAATTTTTGGGAGAAAGAGTACGTTTTTTGTATGATATTTCATCTAAATCTTTTCGCTGAAAATTATGGGGCAACTACTATTCCGTATTTACATTTTTGGCCTTCATATTACGGTTCCAAAAATTTAAAATTTTCATTTGTATTTGCATTATTCTCCCACATTCTTCCAATAACATCTGCACCGGTACTTTAAAAACTGCCATGTCTAAATTTAACTTACCAAAAAAATCAAATAATCCAAGTCTGAAGTTTTTAATATCAACCTAATTCTTGTACTTTCTATGCAGCGTTGAACATAATAATTAATTAAATTTTTTTTTAAAAACAATATTTTCTGTAAGTTCTTCTTTGAAATACAAAAATATGTGATTTTATCCTCAAGTTTTAGTTAGAAAGTCATAAAGTTCTATTCATTTTCGAAAAATATTCAAATCAGTTTATCGTACGCAAAATAAATATGTTTATAAGATCACGAATTCCTTTTATTCTTCATCGAAATATACCTCGATTGAGACTTTTCAGTGAAGCAATACCGTTTCAATATTTTTCATTGCAGTCAATACCTAAATGAAGAATTAGACGCTGAAAACTTGTAAAATTCTTGACCAATTTTTTTCTTAGTTTTTTAAATTATGATTTTAATTTTTTTTCCCCTTGAACAGTCCTTCAAGTCAATTTCTGCCATACCACAGTATGTGGAGAAATTTTTAGGTGATCAGTTCGTAATTAGTCACGGGATGCATTTTTACTTACTCATTATAATTTTTCTTCCGCATTTGCTTTCTTTTCTAGATCGAACCTGACATCTTCAGAAACTTTAAATTTTGTCTTTGAATAGTTAATTTTTTCCTTTCTTTTTCTTTGGCATTTATTAATTTGAATTCGATTTCTCGATTTTGAAGAATGTCTGAACGTATTCGACGATTACCGCCTCACATGAATCTTGTTAAGATGTACAGATCTTTCACCGATTACTTTCCCGATTTACCAGATTCGAAATCTTCGTATCCTGATGCGTTGCCTCGTCGTCTTAATCCGCAAGGTTGCGGCCGAAATATGAGTTTGTTCATTGTCATGAAAAAGTCAGTTTTAATATCAGATGGTCTTTATTCTATAGTTTATTACCTTTCTGAAAAAATTAATTTTTATATTTTTTTAGGTACAAAACGAGTTTAAAGCAATACCTTGCTGACACTACTCCAAAAATCAGAGAAGGAGTTTTATTGTTGACTCAGTTATTGGAGGCCGTTACTCACTTTAATAAATATGAAATAGCACATAGGTATACGGTATTTTCTTAATGTTTTATGTTTGCCTCATATTGATCCTAGATCTAGAATATCGGTTATCTATAAAAAATCAGAACCAACTTTATTACTTTTAAACCGTTATTTCACAGCATGTATTGAATACGCTATAGAAAACGTGTCAAAACTGAAATTCTTAACTGTTGTAAAACGAACGGATGAGAGTTCCGTCTACAATAAGTCAATATAACTACTTCCTGTTACCAGAATTCTGAGTTTTTGAGGACCGTTGTTGAGAATTTCGTTTTTATTAAACTGAAATTAAAGATCGAAGGTCAATTTAAGAGTGCAAGTATATTAAATTTTCTGCTTATTTTATGTACTTGTTTCATCAATTAATTTATTCTTCATTTCGAGAGAAAAAAATTTCAATAACAACTGCATAATCTCACTTTCGAAATTCACCCATGTTTCCAATATTTTGCAACAAAATATCGAATGATCTGAATACAGTTTTTGCGAAAAACGTTATATTTACATAAATTAAAATTTTTAAAGTAGGAAACCTGTATAATTTTCTATAAACTAGCTGTGCTCAGGCGAATTATTCACCCGCAATCAGTCTTTGGTCTGCCTTTAATTTTTTTTTGTAATTATAACAATCCATCTATCCGCTCGGGCGCAATTAGTCTAGACCCGTCTTAACTCTTTTTTCCCTTATTTTCACTCCCCACCTCAATTTCGGAAAATAATAGTGATATTCTGGCATTCTACCCGTCAAGTCCTTTCCGTTGATCACTTCTTCACATAAATTCGTCCATCTGTTCTGACACAAAAAAATGAAATAGGTGGTATGACCTCACCGTATTAATATATAATGTGTATATAAGGCGATGCTTACTCTCATTGGCGTATCAACTACCATAAAACAAAGAGTTCGTCTTGGGGCGTTTCAAGTATCTAAATTTTTTAGTATGGATTTTCGTGAATGTAATATCTGTCTCAACTCGATGAATACTTACAGAAAATCAATCAAGTCCTTACCGCAATGTTTTGAAGACATTTCAATAGAATAAATTATTATTACCAAACAAATATGATAATTGATGAATAAAAACGTACTGTAGAATTATTGTAAGCATCGTTTGTTATTGGTTACTTATTATTCAAATTTTCTTCATGGAAGAGTATTGTTGGCATGTTTTTTCAGGCAGGAATTTGAAACAACGACCTTGGGAGCATTTATAAACTTTCACTCTTACTTTTTCGACGCTAACCTCCAACAGCTAATATACTTAATTTTGCGAAGTAAACAAATTTTAGTTTTTTCGAAAAAAGAAGCTGATCTTCACACAGTAAAAACCTGCTAAAAACATAAAAAAGCCATTTTCAAATTTCTTGTCTGTTATTATGCGTATTAGCAAGACATTTTCCCAGTGAAAATTTTAATTTCTCAGAGGTTCTTTTTACAATTTTGTTACGAGAAAAAAACAAATTACCGACTTGAACATTTTATTTTTCAACTTATTTATTTTTAACTACACCTCTTGTATTGAATTTTTAGGTTAGGTACTGTTGGTCCCATATCAATTAAATTTTAACATACCTTCCATGTCTCTCTAAAATTCAAAAATACCTTGTTATCTATGTTAGCTCTGCCAATTCAGTAGTTTTCAATACGTAAGACCTTAAAATTAATTATTTTTGGCGACAAAGTTGAGCTTTCGTTCATATCTATATTCTACAGTTTTAAGTCAATGGAAATTAAGAACAAAGATGCGTCGTATCTATTAACTAACTTACCTCCATTGTCTCAGTTGCTTTTAAAATTACTAAAACTTTCATTGTAAAGTACCAGAATATGATTTGTAATCTCGAGTGCTAATTCATAAACTGCATGATATGAGTATTCTCTTTTATTCTACGATTGCATAAAATTTAATTTCCTTAATTTATGCAATTGTCTGGAATCCTGAAGCATTCTTATAGAGTAATTTTATTGTTTCTTTTTTGTTTTCTATTACAGAGATTTGAAAAGCGACAATATTTTGTTGGATCTACCGGAAAACGCCAACCCCTGTCCACTACTAGTTGTCACTGACTTCGGCTGCTGTTTATCCGATAAACAGTATGGTTTGACGATGCCGTACAAAACCCCAGACATTGATAGAGGCGGAAATGCTGCATTAATGGCTCCAGAGGTATTTTAAGAGAATTTTTTATTGTGAGTCCAAGCGTAATGAAGAAAATATCTGAAATAATGTATTTTTCTTTCAGACTGAAATAAATTTTTGTTAGTTATAAAAAACTAGCGAAATTCGAATGGGCATACGCCCCCTCTCGACCTCACTTTGTCGGCACCCGACTTTTCTCACTTGCTTCCCTTGCTCGTTCAGTATAAAATAAAGGAATTAAAATATTTCTTAATTTTCCTATGACAATCCAGTTTGCAAATTCAAGACTAATTCAAAATTTCAAGTCATTCAAAAACCAATTTTCAGAGACATCATCAGACAACCATTCCTTTTTTAATAATTCACAAATAAATCTTTTGCTTCAGTTTTTCTCTCTCTTCACCACCTCCCTCGGAGCTCCTGCAGCACATGATGGAAAGCAAGTCTTAAGAGAAGTTAATTCCATAAGTACTTTTAAAAATTGATTCTTCTTCTCATAAGCGTTCCCTACTCCTTAATTTAGCTTCTCTTTTTATTGCTTTACAAAAAAAGAAAAAAAAGTGGATAACAATTTTAAAAAGTTTTGGAGTTGTGAGGAATTTGAACCCACTCCTTTACACTATATTAGTTGGTAGCCCATCTCCTTACGTACTAGGCTGCAGAGACTAAGATTGTTACAAAACATATCTTGGTGGAACATGAAAATTACATTAAGTGGAAAGTTTTGTTCTGGAATTTTCTCTCACCATTTACTCGGAATTACTTCGTTTTAGGTGAAAACTGATAATACGGAGGGTCACCAATGAAAATTGGTTTTTACCATCATTCCTTTTCGAAATAAATAACAGTTTAAAAAACGATAAATTTCTCATTAATTTTCAGTTTTTTTATGGCTTATTCTTGGAAAACTAATGACGATAAAACAATAATTTATAGTAAAGAATTGGAGAAAATTTCATCTTTCCAACAGCACCCACCCCAACTTTATAGCTCAAACAGTGGCTGAGAAATCTTGACGCGAGATGGGAGTAATTTTTTTTAAAATTAAAATGTTATGAATGTTGCAAAAATCACGGATAAATATACCAATCTTGGGACTGAATTTCATTATATTTTATAGATTATTATACAGATAAATAAATTGTCAATTACAAATACGTCCATTGGATAAAATACGTTTGGAATGTGCCAACACAATGATCGATTTAGCGCTCTAAAAAAAAATTGGCTAAATTACTGATTTGATAATTTACGCGTTTAAACGAAAAAATTTGATGTTTCATAATTTAATGTAAAAATTATGGCTAATATTGTAACTTATTTGTGAAATAATTGAACAAGTTGCCTTAATTGCATTTAATTTCAAAGAAACTCGGTCAATAGAGAGACTAGAGCCCCTCGAAGTCAAGAAAACCTAATCTCTAGGACTCGCGTATCAAGGTTGAATCGTTTCAAGTAGGTAACTTGTTTCTTGGGCAACATTTTTCGTTCAATTGTGTGGATCTATTTTAGTTTACTTCTAAAAATAGTTTGAACCAATTAATAAGTAATTAATGAATGAACAGAAATTTAATCATAATCAACTGATCATTGATCTATTTTTCTTAGTATGCGTTTTGGCTTTCTGCAGCAAATGAGATCGAGAACAACAAATGCAAAAAACGGGTTTATTTTATTTTTAAAAGTGGATCATCTATTAACGAATATTTTTGTTATGATTTAAAATTATTAAATTACTTTTATTCATTGCGCCTATTCAATTTCACATTTCTTTTCTGCTTTTATAGGTAATAACGGCACAAGCTGGAATATTTTCATCGATCGACTTTTCAAAGGCAGACGTATGGGCTGTTGGCACCTTAGCATATGAAATATTCTCCAAAAGAAATCCATTTTATCGATATAAAAATCAATCAGACTCAAAATTTCTACGTAATTCAACATACACCGATGATATGTTACCTGAGCTTCCGGCTGAAGTTCCGCCAGTCATTTCGCGAATCGTTCACGCCATATTAGTTCGAAATCCGTCTAAAGTAATGAACTGCAATATTAACAGTTATTAATTACTGAATTTTCGAGAAAAGTGTTTTCTCTCTTTCCCTTGGGAAAAAAAAGGAGAAAAATTTGTTTTAATTTCAGAAATTTTCGGGAAGAAATCAAACAGTCTATGTAGTCATCTATCGTCGGCATTAAATAAGTTGAACTCTGAAAAAGATAGGCAATATAACATGCAAACGTTGAATGGCTAATGAAAATCTTTAAAATGTTGAATGACCCATGAAAAACAATGTACCATTAGTGCTCATCAAACATCGAAGCTCAACTTATTTGGTGCTGACTATAGTCATCCGATTCGAGAAACAAAATTGAACTTTTTCATTTAGAAAAAAAAAATGCTAGTTTGGTATGTTTAAAGTTTGCCGTGCAACCAGTTAATAAATTTGCATTTTTGAAGTTGCGAAGTGAGCGTAGCGAGTGAACAATTTCTGAGTCATGTAAACTCATTTTTGAACCTTTTTAAGGAAGATATTTTATATAATTAATGAATAGAAAGGAATGAAACGTTAAAATTTTATCAAAATGACGAGTCTTTTATTAAAATTATAAAAAACGGAACAAAATATCAACTTCTTTATGGTGGCGGATTTAACGTTTCATTTAAAAAATGTAACGCCTACCTCGATGTAAATTAATCATGCTTCCATGTAAAAATATGTTTCACGTTTTTACCTAGAGGTACGTTCACTTTACATCGAGATTACATTCATCAATAATATGAGCTACTTTTCACTCGTAAAATACCAGCGTAAACATTGCCTTTCTGATCATGTATTATATAAAAATATATAATATATATATATACGCTTGGTCCCTATGCGAGCAACAAAGTTTTTCGGTGTTCGAGGTACAAATTCCACTTTGAAGTCACTTTTGGAAACTTTATCTAGAGATTTTAAAATAATTGTTTTCTTGTACCTACTTATTGGCACGGTTTCCTCATCTGTTTGAAAAAGAATGCGCTCGTATTGATTTCAGCTAAAATAAGTTTATGTGAAAATGAATTTTTTTAAATGTGCATTTTACAAGTGTGAAACGTCGTATGAAATCCAACGTACTCACACAAACACACATAAATGGATGTTTCATGATACGACGACCGCGACGCTAAATGACTGCGTTAGTTTGAACCTGAACTACGGAGTATTTCGTTTTCGTTGCTTAGTAATTTAAATAAAAACGCAAAATAGAGAACGATCCTTCGCAGCCAGATAATGTACATTCCTTTTCACGTCTAAACCTATTATTGTCCCACCGAAAAATAATTCATTATTTGAGAAAAATTGATAAGTTCCACAAAATTACAATAGTTGCTCCGTATAGTTATCGAGTTTTTATTGGTAAGTTCCCAGAATATCAAGAGTTTTGGGAGAAAATCGATAAAGTTGATTACAAAAATTGACACACGTTGTGCACTCTGATTTCTACAAAAGTTTTACACATAGATAAACATAGATAAGAGGTTGTGCGCTGCGAAACCGAAGATTTGCATTCTTGTTTTTAACAGCGTGAACAGATGTGGTCCTCATATCAGAGGTAAATAAGGACGAACACAGGCACAAGCCGAATTCGAATCACTGCTTTTGTGATTCATTATTCAGTTGTGATAGTGATTTATGATTTTACGAAGATTAGTGGAAAAATCAATATACTTTAATTTGTAAGAAAATGATATGAACCAAAATGTATGGTTGAGCTCCAAAAACCCCCAGATCGTAAAGAGTAACAATATGAATGATCAGAAAAAAATGATAGTTTCATAACAGGTATCTACGATCCTATGATGATTTTAAAATATAGGTGTATTAGGCACGTTCGATTATTTTTTTACTTTGCGTGTAGCATACTGCATATCCAAGGGTAAAAATAATAATAATAATAATAATAATAACAAATCAAAAAATACAGACAATTTACGGAAAAAAACATTTATTAAATCCTTTCAATTACGGTTTTTAATTAGAACATATCAGATATGATCTGTGGGAAAAAAAAAAATTTCAGTCGAGTATATTCTCAAAACTAATTCTGCGCTATTTTTTTATTAATGATTACAATTGAAAAAATCATTTTACTAATCAAAAAATAAAATTTTTCTAAATATTTGAGATCGTAATTTATGAAGAAGCAAAAAAGGAAGGCGATAGGGTAAACATGTGTAGAAAAGGAAACAGACTTATCATGCTTTTTGTGAACACCATTTATATTAGTGTATTTTATTCTGGGTTGAGTTCTATACTTTGTGCCGTTAGTTTTATTTTATCTGAATGATGAAGAGACTATGAATTCAGAACAAATTTTGCATAATATTTGAATTTTCATCGAGAATTAAATCTATTATTTTACTAAAACCGCTTTAAAACTACCCTCTGTAGTTTTTCCTTGACAAATTAAGGTTTTTTCGAACCGCATGTTAATATGCGGCAGTTTGAAATCCTTTTTCATGTTTTTAGTTGCACTAAATTTTCTTCAGCCTAACTTTAAATTATTGTTTTTTAAAGCGATTAGATGCAGAACTGGCTGCCACCATTTGTCAGATATATTTATGGGCTCCTAGTCATTGGTTTATGGACCACAAATTTCCTTCAAGCACAGAGGTGAATCGAACTCTTATCATTTTTTGCGTACCATTGTACTGCATGAAACCTGAAGTAAGTAATAATGAATGATTATAAATACTTTTTTGTTTTTTTTTAAACAGATTCTTCAGTGGCTACTATCGCTGACAACTAAAGTCCTTTACGAAGGACCAGCGGTCAATCGTTGGACGGAGAATAAATCAACATCTACGGTCGAATTTCAGCTCATTGCTACCTTCTTACAGAGAGTGAATTTCAGTATCGTGAAAAAAGCATTAAATTGGATTCACGAAGTTTGATCAACGCTGTTGGTTATTTCGTTAATTTATTGATGTAACTAATTGTTATTCTCTATTTATAAACTGTTATAAATTTTACGTTCGCATCACAAAATCAGTCTTTAGAATTGTAAACTGATTATGTTTTTGAGGAAAAAAACTGGTGCAAATCTTATACCTACGTTCTGTTGCGCATAGAATAATTTTCATAATAAGATCTTTTTAATTGACGATAGGTATGGTTAGTTGACAATATTTAACATTTACCAACATGTTCTAATTATATGCTGTGGAATATTTATTTTGCTATTTCTTATGATCGGTATGTAGCATGACGCATTGATTTGTCTGATTTGTCTCTGCAACTCTATTGTGATTTTTACTCATTTAGAGCTGCAGTCTGATTGAAAAAGAAAAACGTTTATTTTAAATAAAAATTATTTTAAAATATACGTTATACTTTAAACATTTTCTTTAATTCCTCCAGTTTTGCATCGAGCGAACTTGAGGGACCCATTTTATGGCACACATTTCGGCGACTGTACTCTATCAATTATCGTGAAGATTATTACTGTATACCTTCTGTAAATACATAACATATAACCCTGAATTAGTGATAGAAACCATGGGTTGCCTCTATGACCAAGCCCTTATTTTAAGAATTTAAGCTTCTCAATTTCTTAGTCATTCGCTGGTTATTCGTTACTAGATTAGCAATTAGTAAGTACCTATGTGCATTTTTTTAAAGGAACAAAGAAATTTGAGCGATTTTCAGCCGGCTTAATACATGTTTTTTAAAACTACCCAGAATCAATAATAAAATCGAAAACATGAGAAATCAGTCGACAAAATACTATTTTGCTCCAAAATAAACTAAAAACATAATGTCAGTCCTTACTATGTAATCAAATGATTTTTTTTTTCGCCAGCCTACCATTGGTTACTCCAAAAAAAAAACCTAATTACTATGTCATTGATTAGCATTGACATTTTTTTCTCGAAAAAACACAATTCAGGTTTTCGTATATGTACGTGCTGATTAAGATTATTAAAATCTCGTCTTCGTGGTCTGAATGGAGCAGTAGTAAGGTGGTCAGCTATGCAGACGAAATGTCAAGCTCGAGACCGGCGGCCGTCACATTCCCAACTAAAATAGCGACGAGTTCGGTTGTGTTCCATCTCCCATTGGTGATCCAGAAAGTGGATGATTGAAAAATTTATCCTTCTAGATCACTGGCCATTGGATCCTGCTCATCGCTTTTCCCACTTGACATCAAAATACATCCTTCAAAAGGCTATTTATCTAGCCAAAATCCATTTAAAGAGGAAGGGAATCTCAGCTATACTATGGTTAGCAAGAATTATTAGAATACATATATTGCAAAATATCGCTCTATAATGAGCTGGTAATCTACTAAGGTCACATCAATAAACTTACTCACGTATAAAGGAATGCAGAAATCTTATCATAATTATAGGTATTAAAAAGTAACCCCTGAAATTTCGGATATCAGGTTATTAATTTTCTATTTATAAAAGATTTTTCATTCTTCTGAAAAATTCACCCTTCCTTACCAGAAAAACCATGATTTGTATTTTACCAAAATCTTTCTCATCGCCAAAATTCAAGAATATATTATAGTCATAAATGCCTCCATCCAAAATATCTGTATTTTATCCGAGTGTTACCCTCATCAAGCTGATTTAAATTTGGAAAACCCTACTGTGGCAACTCTCTGTCAAGATGTCGAGGTCACCAGTCTATGCGGGGATTTCATTTGCGTGTTCGTATGTACGTATAAACATATACAATTTGACTAATAAGACACAATATTAGCCTGTAACAAAAACAGGTTTTTCTAGTGTATATACACTAGATAGCCATAAACTATCAGCAAATATGTGGTGCTATGTAGGTACTCGACGTCCTGACAGGGAGTTGCCACACCTAGGTATTTTAAATTAACAACACTTCATATTACAGAGCTCCACATTAGTCTCTGAAAGGAATGTGATGATATAATTCTCTAGTTAAAAACAATTACAAACTAAAAGAATTTTTCAAGCTTTCGTTAAATTTTTTAGATAAAATTTGACTAATTTTAGAATACCTACGTGTTGGCGTGATACCAGGAACGAAGCTATCCAAGATGATAATAAATGAAGTAAAGACTGAAATTAGCCTATATTTTATCATAAATTATTGTTCTGAAAAAAAAAATTTGGATGGTTTGTGCTGCATTCAAATATAAATTTTTAACTTTCACAAAACTTATGTATAATATGCGTCGATAGAATAGAAGACAATCAAACAAAGAAATTTTACTATCTTCAGACCCACAACATTCAAACTATGAAATTTCACTATATTCAGGCACAAGTTAAATCAAACTACGATCATTATTGCGCTAGAGTTTTTTTTTCTCTCTTTTTCGAACTGTATTTTCAAACATTTTCAACTTACTGCGAGAGGATCGTAGTTTTATAATTCTTATTCTCTTCTTATCTCCTGAATTTAATTTGATGAGCCGACTACGTTTTTTTTTTCACACGCTATATTCATATGAAATATACCGCATTCAAGGGTCGTAAAAAATGGCCTATACCACGAAGTGTGCACTATTTTGTGTTAAAATTTTGTATGTTTTTGGTCCAGATAATAAAACAAATACGTTATATGCCTTGATATTCTTCACAAATTCGGCCGAATAAATTTTGACAACCTACAAGCGTAATGCAAGTTTTTAGAGCTATGAATTTTATATTGCTAGTCGCTGTAAAATTGCTAATGATGTTATTGGATTTATAGAACTCTATGCACGCATTTTTTCCCCGTTTCATTTTTTGCATGCTGTTACATTCGGGTCGTAAAGGGTACGATGTTAGCGGTAGTTTATAATTTTTACGATTGTCTCGCTTCTCGGTAACTGAAACTCCCAAGAAGTAAAACGTGCACCGGTTACCTCATTCTCTCATGGCGGAAATGTGGGTACCATTGATGGAAATGAAGTTGTATTTTTTTATGGATTAGACCAGCCTCAAATAAAAATCAGGGCTAGATTAAAGAATTTAGAATTATGATCGTAACCCTTGGCCAAGGTTAGATCAAGTACCTAAGTAATTCTATAAAATCTAACCTTTAGAAGCGGCTTTCTCGTCGATTCTATGATTCAGAAAATAACTATAAAATTTCAGGTACCAAGATATAATTTGATTTTTGTTTCCTTACACGAATTCTGTTCTTTTTGTAATCCTCGAAAATGGGCTGTACAAATGTCATTCGTAGCAATAACCAATGCATACATTTATCGTATAGGTAGACATATCACTTCTTTCAACTGCATGGAATGGCTGAAATTTTATCGGTAAGGATTTGATAATCTTGAAGAATAACATTTGCCATCACAAAAGGAGACTATACCCATTTCATTACCACCTCTTTTAATTCATACAGGAAAAAGATAACAAATTTTCTATGTTCCTCGCATCAAATAAATTAAAGTGGCGGGAGACCGGTGACATAGGTGTTTGTCTGTTTGATCTCCCTTTGAAGCTTCGAGAAAAAAATTTAAACTAAATAAAATTTCGTCTTGAACAATAAATTCTAGTTGTAGGTAATTTTTTGAACGATCCTGTAGGTAGGTAAGCTCTCGTAATCGTTTACCATTAGGTACAGACAGGTCCTCTTATCTTTTAGCAACGCCACTTCGTTCATATTTTAACTTGTACATACGTTAGATCGCCGTTCGTATTTTTCTATCTAGTCAGTCATGTTCTTACGCTCTACCTAATACACTTTTACACTGACATCTAGTCGTTCTTTTTTCATTGTTTTGCCTGCTACAAAGTGGCGACTGTTATAGCTTACATGATTTTTCTTCACTGATTTTTCCGACGTGAGTGTAAGTCTTTTGCGAAGTCGTAATGGTTAACGAAAGTAGTGGTAATTCGAGTAGAAATTTGACCGGTGCAAGTAACGTTGGTACGATGCAAAGTGCGAATCAAAAAAAATTTGAACTACCTGCCTACAACCCTGTGTCCCCAGATCTGTTGTTTTTGACAGTCGAAGTCATCTTCAAAGATTACGAAATTACAATGGAGCGGAAAAAATTCTCAGCGATTCTGCAGAGATTGGGCACCGACCAGATCAGCACCATCAAAAGTATCATTCGACAAAAACTTGATGACCCATACACGCAGGCGAAAAATCGCTTAATTGCAGTGGATGGAAAATCCGAAGACGACAAACTCAACCAACTACTCCGAGGCGCCGACATCCCATCAGGTACCAAACCTTGTGTTATTTTGCAAAGGCTGCGTGCCCTGGTTGGCACGATCCCCAATGGGGACCGCCTCGTGCCACCAATCTGGTTGCAAAAGCTACCACTTCGCATGCAGGAAGTGCTGGCTGCAAATAGAACCGACCCGCTTGATTACCTCTGTAAAACCGCCAACCAAATGCACGAACTCGCCGAGAGCAACGGGGCACAAGTGTACGCTGTTAGCAGTGCCCCCCCAGTTGCACCAGCCGCATCTGGGACAGACGCGTGCCTTGCAACGGCTCTCCAACTCCTTACATCTGAAATAGCGGCTCTCCGTGCAGACTGATGCGACTATCACCATTCTCGAGATCGCAGCCACGATAGGAGCCACAAGTGCAGTTATTCGAGGCACCGGTCGAGGGTGTGGTCCCAAACTCCAGGTCGCGAACAGAAAATGGAAATGTTTGACGGAATGTGTTGGTACCATTTCACATTTGGCGACTGAGCGCGTAACTGTGCACCCGACTGTAAACGTGCTGACAAGGGAAATGACAATTAAGGCTGGAATGTGCGGCTGTCCAGCCTTCAACCCTCCCTCCTCACCACATCTCTTCATTAAAATCAAAGGCTTCAACGAATGGTTTCTGGTCAACTGGGGATCAGATGTCTCGGCACTACCACAACGCCTTGTGAAAGGCTTACTCTACTCGACATCGACCAACTACAACCTTTTTGCGGTGAATGGTTCACTGATCGACACGTATGGTACGAAGGAGCTGAACGTCGATATGGGGCTCCCAAAACAGTATCAAAGGAACTTCATTGTCACAGCAATTCAGCAACCCGTTCTCGGAGCCAATTTTCTGGCGCACCACGGACTGCTTGTTGATTTAAAAAATTGGAAGCTCATCGACGGCGCAACGCTGTGCAGTTCACGATGTTTTCTAAAGTCAACGACCCAGGGTTCAATTTTGGCGATTTCCAAAGATCGAGTCAATGACCTGCAAGTAAACCAACTGCTTGCGGAATACAGCAGCATAACACAACCACCCCAGTACCACAAAAAAGTTGATCACGACGTCATCTGTTTCATCGAGACCAACAGCACACTGGATTATGAAAGCCAAGAAGGTTGCAAACAGAGGTAGAATGAGAAGTAAGGGACGAGTATCGGAAGCAAGTCGAATTAGGTTTAGTTAAAGTGTCAAAGTCCCAATGGGCATCCGGTTTGATAATAAAACGTGAAAAAAATAAACTCCGCTTGATCGGTGACTACCGAAAATTAAATTCTCAAACAGTCCCCGATCGCTATCCGATACCCGTCGTTTACAACGCCATTTCGTTATTGCAAGGTAAAAAAGTTTTTTTTAAATTAATCTTGTTTGTGCTTTCTATAATATACCAGTTTATGATGCTCATGTCGAAAAAACAGCAGTCATTTCACCCGCGGGACTATACAAAAATAATCGTATCCCTTTTGGTTTGCGCAATGCGCCCTCGATGTTCCAGCGCTTTATGAGCGCTATCCTCTCCGAATTTCCTTTCTGTACTGTGTATATTGAGGACATATATTAATTTTTTCTGATAACCTTGATGATCATTACAAACATTTAAAACTTATGTTTCGGCGCCTACAAAGAAATGGACTTTCTATTAATGTCGATAAATGTAGCTTTTCTGTTACAGATCTTGACTTTTTAGGCTATCGCATATCGACAAAAGGGTTCACACCAATAGAGGAACAAGTCGATTTCATGAAGCGCATGAACCCGCCGACCACGATTGCAAATTTGCGCCGCATCCTGGGACTTCTCAACTTTTACAGAAAATTTGCGAAAAGTGCAGCGACTGCTCTGGCCCCTTTGCAAGAGCTCCTAAAGGGACACCCGAGAAAAAGGGACCAAACAAAGATTACGTGGATGCCTGTGCTGCTCGAGTGCTTTGAGAAGGCGCGAGACTGTTTGGTCAACTTTGCGCTGCTACATTATCAACGAGCAGGCGCAAAACTTTTCGTAACATGAGATGCGTCGAAGGTTGCGGTTGGCGGAGTTTTGGAGCAAATTGGCAGAGCGCGAACCACTAGGGTTCTTCTCGAGAAAGCTGAACGATCGAGAAATGAGCTGGCCTGCGTACAACCTCGAACTATTGGCTGTCTACGAAGCGGTTCAACACTTCGAACCGTTGGTCTTGGGCCAAGAACTTGTCATCGTCACTGATCACCGACCCCTCACCTACCTTTTCACCACAAAGAAGAAATGCAAGATCGAGAGACGATCAAGACACGCTGAGTACATTGCGCAGTTCTCCACAAAAATCATCCATTTAGCAGGAGAAGCCAACGTTGTGGCCGATGCGCTGAGCCGACCCGAGAATGGAGACCAAATGTCCCAGATCGACGCAAAAATCACGCCTGCCAACATTGAGTGACACCAGCGAAACAGCGAAGAAATATTTCAATTTCGGAGGTACGGGTACCGCAACCAAGGGCTACGCAAAATTCGAATCGACGACAAAACGGTTTTGTTGTGTTCGCGTTTCAAGGATGTGGACCGTCCAGTGGTGCCAAGCAGCCTCAGACTACGAATCTTCCAACAGGTGCACAATGTCGGTCATTACTGTCTAAAATCAACGCTACGACTCATCCGGTTCAAGTATTACTGGCCACAGATGACAGAGCACTAACGGAATGACACAAAAGTTGCAGCCAGTGCCAAAGAGTCAAAGTTCACCGACATGTCAGTGTGGAGCAAGGGAGTTTTCCAAGCTGTTTGAAGTTCGAACACATTCACGTCGATTTCGTCAAGTTGCTGCATCCGTATAACGGCTACTCGTATTTGTGCACTTTCATCGACCACGCATCAAGGTGGATCAAAGCTGTACTGCTTCGCAATGTTACCACCGAGGACGTTGCCCAAGCATTTTATCAAGAGTGGGTAACGCAATATGGCACACCACTGCGCATCACGACCAACCGAGGGCCCCAGTTCCAGTCAGATTAGTTCCTGGAATTAGCGAAGTTATTGGGCGCCCAACACATCCAAACTACCACATACCACCCTTAGGCGAACGGACTGGTCAAGCGACTGCATCGAAGACTAAAAGAGTTGCTGATGTGCTACCAGGCAAATTGGCACAGGTACTTGCCATCTATCATGATGGGCTTATGTGCAGCACCTTGTGACGAGACTGGGATCTCCTGCGCCGAGATGACTTTTGGCCAAGCTATTCGACTACCTGGTGAATTTTACCAGTTGCAGGAAACAGCAGTTGATGCTGCGCAGTTTGTGCGGCAGTTACGGAAGGTATTGAGTGATTTGAAGCCAGCGCCATTCACGCAGCGGCAAAAGGACAAAATATTCGTCCACAAGGATCTCCAGTCCTGCAAATGAGTGTATGTTCGGATGGACAGGGCGGATGTCCCTGGAGCCGTTGTATCAGGGCCCATACACGGTGTTAAAAAGACGGAAGCACTACTTCGAGATTGAAATTGATGGAAAAAAGGATACCGTTTCCATTACGCGCCTGAAGCCTGCTTTTGAGATCGACGAGGAAAACTTGAAGGGGGTCAAGGAGGAACAGCGCCCCTCACCAAAGCCAATTTTGAAAAAAGGTAATTTGCCTCCTGTGGTAAGGGAAGGCCAAACTTCTGATAATACTCGTTTAAATTCTAAAACCATTTACGTCAATAATAACCATTTTCCTACTCTTGAAACACCCCCAATTGTCCAACTGTCTACTTCCCGTGTTTCTTTTCACAGTTCGGACTTAACGTCGTCCAAATCCGCAGGGACAAATGCCACTGTGCAAGGACCAGCCAGTCCTTGCGTACAAAATTTACGAAAGTCTAGCTGGGTGAAAAAACTGTCAAACAAGCTTAGGGATTTCATAGTTTCGTAATATTTTCCACCAATATGTCGTACGGTTTTACTCGTTTTTCGCTACTTAACTCCGTATTATTTTCTACCACGTGACTTTATTTTCTTTTGTGTAATTTAGATGTGAGAATATGCTCCTCATGACCTCGCTCATAGTCGATATATTTAGTCGTAACGTGGTCGCTGCTTGTGACGTCATCGGTTATAGCTGATTGTATATTCGTATTTTCAACTGTCAGTTGGTTGATCTCCAAATGTTGTTACGTGAACATAAAATATAATGAGATCTTAAAACTGAATCTTTTACTTATTGTGTTGACTTCAAAATTAGTGTTTCTTCAATGGTGTTTGTTTAATATCATCGCTGGTTGTTGTTCTTATTCAATTAATGTGAAATCTTTCATATTAGTGATTGTCACTTTCTCACAGGTTATGGGCCCAGTCATCGTACTTGAAGAGGCTGCCATTGTGATGTTTGAGCAAAATTGTGCTGCAGAAACTTGCCAAGTAACCGTCATTCAATTTTAAATTCTCTTTGTTTGATCCTGATGTAAACGGTATTCTCAAGCGGTATGTCTAGTTCGTTCCTGTTCATTTTCGTGTAATTTTTGGCTGTCTGCCTGTGATATTTTTCGTCGCTGATTTTTTTTTTGCTGTTTGCTGTGCGACTTTTAACAAAAATGGAACGTGAAATGAAATTGATGCTGGAACCGTTCAATGGAGATAATGGGCGTACTTGGCGATACCGGATGGATCTGCTGCTTCGAAAAGAAGGTTTATATAGTGTTGTACATAATTCTGTTCCGTCGGGTAGGAATCGTACTGAAGAATGGGAAAAGCTGAATTCGAAGGCGATGTTTTACATTGCTAATAATGTTGCTGACAATTTTATCGAGGCGATCCAGACTTACGATACGGCAAAAACGATGTTTCAGGCAATTGTGCAGCTTGCTGGAAGGGACAACGACATGACGATGATTGAGCTGAGATCCAAGATGTACTCGATGCGATTCAAGCCTGGTGATAAGCTGAAGGATTACTTGATGGAATTTCGGTCTGTTACTCGACGTTTGGCTGAAATGGGTGAGACAACGTCTGTAAAACAATGTATTTTAACTATGATGAGATCGTTGCCAAGTGATTTCCATCCGCTGAAAATAATGATGCAGGATGCTGACAATCTATCGTGGGAAGTTGCGATTGGAAAGGTTATTAATTTCCAACGTGAACTGGACCTCGAAAAGATGACGAGAAGCTTGCCTTCCGCTCCTGATGCATCAAATCCAAAACCTTCATCAGGAAGTGTTCCTGGTGAAGAGAATGCTTTTTTCGGTTTGAATTATAATTCACGTGGACGATATCACAATAAATTTAGGGGTAGATCGAATTACCGTAATTTTAGAAATCATGGTGGTTTTAGGAATAGTAATGTTAATGATCAGCGTAATCTTAGTCAGTCAAATAATAATAAAGACAACAATTCTAGTAATAATAATTATTCAGGTTTGTCTAGTAATCAGAATTTGAATCAAAATTATAATAATAATATTCGATGTCATTTCTGTAATAAGCAGGGACACATAGCTAGAAATTGTTATACTAAAAATAATAATCGAACTATAAACAGAGGGAATAATAACAGGAATAATAATAATAATAATAGTAATAATAATGGAAATAGTAATTCACAGTCATATAATGTTTTTAATAATAATAATAATGAATGTTCTGAGATCGATTTGACTTTCTTGATACCTGATCAGGGTCTTATTTCAAAAGTTTCTGCACCACCACAGATTGTTTTTGTGTTAGATTCAGGATGTACTTCACATATTGTGAATGATATTTCATTATTTGCTGAATATATTATGTTGACAAAACCTCAGTCGATAATGGTTGCCAAAAAGGGCATTGAACTTGTTGTTTCAGCTGTTGGTACTGTGAAATTAAAAACTGAAAATGGAATTAATATCACATTAAAGAATGTTAGATTTGCTAAAGACTTTCCGACCAATCTTCTCTCAGTCAAATGTATGGCTAGAGCTGGATGTAGGTCTGTATTTGAGGAAGAGTCTGTTAATGTAATAAGTAACAAAACTAATAACATAATTATAACCGGGAAAAGTAATTTAACAAATTTATATACAATAACTTTTTATAATAACGTAACGGAATCATGTAATTTGACACAAAATAAAAATAAAAATCCGTTAGAGTTATGGCATAAGCGACTTGCACATTTGAATAACAATGATGTCAAGCTGTTGTCTAATAAAGGTCGTATTCCTAATATGTCTGATAATCGAGAAATATTTTGTGAACCCTGTATTATGGGGAAACAACATAAAAAACCTTTCGACAGACATGAACAAAAAACAAAAAGTCCGTTGGAATTAGTCCATACTGATGTCTGTGGTATAATAAATCCAGTGTCGTATAATGACAAGAAATATTTTTTAACGTTCGTTGATGATTATTCGAATTTTTGTTTTGTATATCTGCTGAACAACAAAACTGAGGTATTGTCAAAATTTGTCGAATATCACGAATTGGTTTCTAATAAATTTAATACAAATGTAAAGAGATTACGGTGCGATCGTGGTACTGAATATATAAATTCACAGTTTAAAGCATATTGTGTTGAGAAAGGAATTTCCATAGAACCCACTGTTGGTGGATGTCCTCAGCAAAATGGTAAAGCTGAACGAATGAATCGTACTCTTGGAGAGAGGGCCAGAACTCTCATATATGAAAGCAGCCTGGATAAAATTTACTGGAGTGAGGCTTTATTGTGTGCTGCTTACATTTTAAATCGGTGTCCAACCAATAAAAGTTACATTCCTTATGAAAGATGGCACCGTGAAAAGTATGATTATAAAAAGTTGAGGGTTTTTGGCTGCGATGCTTATATGTTGGATTTCGCTCACAGTTCGGATAAATTTGAGAAAAAGAGTAATAAATTGAAGTTTGTGGGATATTTGCCAGCAGGTTACAAGTTACTGGACGTGACTAAACGTAAAATCCATCTCTACAGAGATGTTGAGTTCAATGAAGAGTCTATAGGTAAATCAAAATATGATGACTCTGACCCTATAATAAAGGAAGTTGACGAAACGAATGTTGATAGTATTGAAGTGGATGGAGAAATTAATAATATACTAGATTTTGGTGATGTTATAGATTCTTGCTTTTTCATAGCTAATGCTGTTGAAAGTGATTGCCCGTTGACGTTTGAGGAGGCGTTGAGGTCCTCTGAGTCTGATCGCTGGAAGAAAGCGATTCAAGATGAAGTTGATGCTTTGACTTCCAATGAAACTTGGAATGTGGTCAAACGTCCAACGGATGATCCAACAATCACGTGTAGATGGCTGTTTACTAAAAAGACTGATTCTGCTGGTAATGTTTTGTACAAGGCCAGGTTAGTGGCTCGTGGATTTCAGCAACAAAAAGGTTTTAATTTCACCGAAGTCTATGCTCCAGTTGCCAAACTGTCAACAGTTCGTGCGTTACTTGCTTTGAGTAATAAATTTAAATATTTTATTCATCAAATTGATATTTGTAGTGCCTTTTTAAATGGTAAAATTAAAGACAAAGTTTTCTTAGAAATTCCAGAAGGCATTGAACGTAATTTAGATAAAAATAGAAATGTTTTATTACTAAACCGATCCATATATGGATTAAAACAATCACCTAAGGTGTGGAATACTATGTTCCATGAATTTTTGGTTTCATTAGATTTTAAACCAGGCATAGCTGATGACTGTTTATATATTCATAAACAAGGAAATTCTATAGTTTATTTACTAACTTACGTTGACGATGTTATCATCAGCTCCAATAATAATGATTTAATAATAGACAATAAAAATAAAATTAGCAAAAAATTTAGGTGTAAAGACCTGGGAATGATTAATAAATATTTAGGTTTAAACATAAATTATGATCGTGAGAATGGACTTTTGGAAATAAATCAAAAATCTTTAATTGAGTCTGTTGCCAAACGTTTTGGTGTTTTGGATTGTATCCCCACACATTCTCCGATTGAACCCAAACTACAATTGCATCGTGATTTAAATGGAATAGATCGTAATTTGAATAATCAATATCAGCAATTGTTGGGTTGTCTTATGTATCTTATGTTGGGTTCTCGTCCAGATATCTGCTTTGCGATATCCTACTTCAGTCAATTTCAAAGCACAGCCACACACGAACATTATAAATATTTAATACGAGTTTTAAAATACTTAATAACTACTTCACAATTAAATTTGACTTATAATAGGGATAATAATAATAAATATATAATAGAAATCTACTCTGACGCTGATTGGGCAAATTGCAGTCTCTACTCGCAAATCAATTTCTGGTTATTGTGTAAAAGTATTTAGATCTGTGGTTTCCTGGTCTAGTAGGAAGCAACCCACTGTTGCTCTCTCCAGTACTGAGAGTGAGCTTATTGCCTTGTGCGAAGCAACATCCGAAGGACTGTGGATGCAAAATTTAATTAATGACTTTCGGTTTGACCACTCTAAAAGATCCGTGATTTACGAGGACAATCAGAGCTGCCTGGGACTCATAAAGTCAGGTAGATGGAATTCCAAATGATCGAAACACATAGACATTAAGTATAGATTCATATGTTCACACGTTGACAAATCATTTATTTATATGTATATTCCAACGTCCCAACAATTGGGTGACTTGTTTACTAAAGGTCTGCCAAAGCCTGCATTTGTCAATTTTTGTAATGACCTAAATTTAATATAGCTGTTTGTGATTTATATGTTTACCATTTATATGTGTTCTGACAGTCATATTTTTACCATTTTATATATTTTATATTTTTATACGGACTGTGATAATTATCATACACGATTACACGAATACTTTAATATTTTAATACGTTTATAATTATTAAGCTTCACCACGATATATATTAGTTGTTATTTCATTGGACTTTGTTTTGTCCAAATCATATATTCACGATATGTTTTTGTTCATATATGATTTGAGGAGGCGTGTGAGAATATGCTCCTCATGACCTCGCTCATAGTTGATATATTTAGTCGTAACGTGGTCGCTGCTTGTGACGTCATCGGCTATAGCTGATTGTATATTTGTATTTTCAACTGTCAGTTGGTTGATCTCCAAATGTTGTTACGTGAACATAAAATAAAATGAGATCTTAAAACTGAATCTTTTACTTATTGTGTTGACTTCAAAATTAGTGTTTCTTCAATGGTGTTTGTTTAATATCATCGCTGGTTGTTGTTCTTATTCAATTAATGTGAAATCTTTCATATTAGCGATTGTCACTTTCTCACATTAGAGTTTTCATATGTCTTGACTTTTATGCATTTTGTTTTACCCTTATGTGTACCTTACTTTCTTTATTTTATGCAGCTGACTGACTTTGCCGTGTTATATATATAGTAATTAATGTTATCGTTTTCGCATGTTTTCATTTAGCAGCTGTGCTCCTCTCTAGCAGGGGGAGAGATTGTAGGTAGGTAAGCTCTCGTAATCGTTTACCATTAGGTACAGACAGGTCCTCTTACCTTTTAGCAACGCCACTTCGTTCATATTTTAACTTGTACATACGTTAGATCACCGTTAGATCGCCGTTCGTATTTTTCTATCTAGTCAGTCATGTTCTTACGCTCTACCTAATACACTTTTACACTGACATCTAGTCGTTCTTTTTTCATTGTTTTGCCTGCTACAATCCAATCCCTCTTCCCCACACCGTAGTAAAATCTCAATTACGTAGTTGGTTTGATTTAGCCTGTGCTGTCCATTTCACTGTCATTAAAGATATTTGACATTCAAATCTTGAAACATTAACAAAATATTCTTAGTAAAATTTTATAAAATTCCTATTAAAATTATAACAATAAAACTAGCGAAATTTTTGACTTTATGATTTTTAAAATATTTTATTTCCTTGTTTAGGTCTATAAATGTAACACTAAGTTTAAATCTTAAGTATCCTACTCTGAACTATGAATTTCTGAAGTGGAAATTGTTATGCGTAGGTATATCTAACGAAACCAATAATCTTTTATATATCTAATTTTACATTCCAAACAGTAAATGACCGAAGTTTATCTCGAAATTTGAAAATTTTCGATCTTAGACTTAGTTCATCGTTCATCATAAAATTTGAGTAAAGAATTTAAAAAAATTTAAATTCAAGAATTAAATCTGTCTTTAGACTAGAGCAAGGTGCGCTTAGTAAACTATATAGCTAGCTATAAGATTAATTAAACAGCCTACACTCGACACAAGCTGCTTGACTTCCAAATCAAATCATATTCAAAAATTCAAAAATGAATTTTTACAACCATTAAAAATCTGAAAACAGACATTGGTAAAATAATAAGCCGTAGCCTAATCTTTAAAGGGTAGTAGACTCTGACCTGATGAATGCGCACAATATGAATTTACGTGCTGAAAATGACCTCCTGTGATGTCACTGAATAGCGTGAAAGTACGAATACAGGAAGATATGTTTAGAAAAGATGCCTATTCAACTTCGACTTGACTAATTTCTCCACGCATTAAACTCAGTTGGCAATTCTTTCAAGCTGTTCTCTCGTAGACACATTAAAGGGGCAAAAAATTACCTATATTATTTCTAAAATATCTTTCACTAGTTTGGCTTGTACACGATTTCCAATTTTAGGCTTAATTATTAGCTGAACGAAAGCAAATTTGAACAATCTCAATTCTTGAAACTGATTCATATTTCCAACTGCAGTCTTTAACTATTTTAACTCCTTAAAGATATAGCTAACTTAGGTCTACGTATTCTAAATTCTAATTTCAACATTTTGAATTGACTTCATCTCCGATTATTCACTTTAGTCTACGATATTTATTGAATTGATTTTCATTAATGTATCTATAATTACTGTATTATGGTTAGGTCTGTTCTATATGGCATACAGTGTAAAACTTCTAGAAATTTTCACACTGAATCCAGGATTTTCTAAAGGAAGAGGCCAAATCTTAATTCTATTTTTACCCAGTTTGCTTGCAAATAGGGTGTTAAAATTGAACTCACAAAAGTGTTAGTGATGGGTATAATGAAAATTATCCGCATAAAGTATGTTCCTGTTTTTGTAATTTGTTTGACATGCCATTGTATACCAGTTTTCAACCTCTGAATTGGAATCATCGGCTATATACCACTGTGTATTATTGTTATATTTTAATTTCATGTACTATTCTGGATTTTAAATTCTTATATGGTGTCATTTATTTGCACCATGTGCAGTTGTTAAGAAGATATTGAGGGCAACTTCCAGGTAGAAGATATGGTTCTTTTAGAAATGTAGTTTCAATGATGAGGTAAATCATTTCAACAGATAGCCTGTTTCTAGTTTTAATTTTTATTTTCAAAAACAAGGTAAAAATACGGGTATTTTGAGGATACAAATCCGACCTCATGGCTCACCCTCCATCACTGTAATATGAACAAAATTGAACTTCAGTAAGTTATTTCATCATCACTCTATGATTTACTTGATGGTTTATGATTTTGTCTTTTGTGTTTTGGATTTGGTTAAGGTGACACGAAGTCACCCCATATGGCTTCGGATTTTCTTAGGTAGAACTCAAAATGACTTTTTTTCTCAAAAAATGCCAAATTTCATTTCATGATAAAAAGTTCTCTTCTGATGATATGATAACATTTGTAAGTATTAAATGCACTTTAATGGTTCCCACTTAGATATCAGTTTTTTGGATTTACACAACTGACACTGAGCAAAATCTGTGTTGTTGAACTGAGAATAATTAGTTTTAATGGAAAACTAGTCCAGAACTTGAACTCAAAGTGAAATATCTCTGCCGCGTATCAACCGCAGTAAGTGTGCATTTTCCAAAAGTGTCAAATTTTGTAATGGTTGCCATTCAAAAACCAGCAGACCGATTTCGCTCAAATTCAAAACCAACTAAGTCCCTAATAGTCTCAAACTACCATAAAAATTTCGAGCCAAAATCATTTAATTTACGGGAATTATCGTGATGACAACGTGGTGGGTTTGCAAAACTTTGAGAACCCCTTCCTCCGAAACTACTGAATGAATTTCAACAATTTTAACACGAATGTGTTGCCCATGAAAGCGTCTAACACTATCTTAAATTTAATTGCCATAAGTCAAAAAGCAGAGGATCCACAGACTCCCAAAAAATGTCAAAATCAGTAAAAAAAGTGTCAAATTTGTAATGGCTGCCATTCAAAAACCAGACAACCGATTTCGCTCAAATTCAATACCAAACCAGTCCCAAATAGTCTGAAACTACCACAACAATTTCAAGCCAAAATCTACAAATTTACGGGAGTTATCGTGATGACAACATGCTGGGTTTGCAACAGTTTGAGAACCCCTTTCTCAAAAACTAACGAATAAATTTCAAAAATTTTAACACGAATGTGTAGCCCAGGAATGCTTCTAACACTATTCAAAGTTTCATTGTCATAGGTCGAACAGCCGATGGTTCACAGACTTCCAAAAAGTTCCAAAATGAGCAAAAAGTGGAAATATATATATATATTATGTGTAGAAGAATTTGAGTGACCTATATATTCGTGATCTACGACTAAGAATTGGCGCTTTTCCACAGGTCCCACCCCCAAGTCCCGTCATTACACTGAATGCAATAGTTGTATTTTCCTTTGGAAAATACACTAACAATTTGTTGCCATATTAAGCATAGTTGATATTGAAAAAAAAAATCCAAAAGAGGTATGAATTCTACTGGGGCTATATTCGTGAAGGATTGATGTGCAAACATAATAGCGTGGTTTTGAGTGTGCGTGTTGCACATGCACACAACCATGATGTAAGAGTTACAGCTGTAATTCTCTCCTACCATAGACCGTGCATTAAGATGTTTTCAAATCAAAAATAATATTAGGACTGAATAAAAGAACGATAAGTACCTACTTAAGTATAACAACCATTCCTTAAGAATTACTTACTCACATAGTGATATAGTAAGTGTAAGCAGGTATGAACATGTTTAGGTATTTATATAATTGATAACAGAAAAAATGTAAGTATCGTTCTTGCACTCGGCCCTGAATAACTTTCTGAAAAAAATAAAAATTAATATTCGGAAGGCAACACCTTTGGTAGTTGGGTGAAAAATATTCATGTATGAATTTGAATACAAAGTTTGCTGAATATGAAATAAACTATAAATGTATAAAATCATAACCGAAGTAAACGAAGTGCATGGTGAACTAAGCCTGCCAAAAACCTAAAGAAGCTCCTCAAGAAGAAGTACGAAATAAATATGAACCGTCAAGAAAAACAAAATATAATAATTCTACTTCTTTTCAGTTGAGAGGAAAATATTAAGATCTTGAACCCACAGAGCGAAAGTTCTTTTTGACTGACTAGATATTTCGTTAACATTTACGGTATAAGAATGCACTGAAAAGGACAGAGTGACTAGTGAGAGAACAAAAAAAATTAATATAAAGAAATAAAACTGATGAAATCAGTGAGGGTTACTGCGTCAATAATTACAAATAAAAGGCAATATGCAACGAGACGAATCCTGGTATAGCACAGACTACAGAATGAGAACAGTAAGATTTTTTACATAAGTTAAGCTTGGTTACTGAGCAACTACCTATAAATGGAAGAGTTTACATGGTCAGTAATGATGAAAAAAACTGGTCTCAGACTCTCGGTCCTGGACAGGCGTCAGTCAAGTCTCGATGGTACTTTTGGTCTTGCAGACTTGTTGACAAGATTTTTACTATTATTAATGACTAATTGTAAATTAAACTTAGACCAACCACTATTCATGTCCTTCCGAGATGTACCAAAGTCTTAACCCACTAAAAAAGCCATAAAATGATCAAATACGGAGAAAGACAGACATTAGAAAATAAAGACCGCAAACATCAACCTTTTTATACGTACCCACGGTATATACTTGTGGTGCTACAATAGGAGAAAGAGTAGCTACCAATACTAACTTATTATGATCAATACTCTGTAGTGACGAGCAAAATTGGTCTCGATCTGTTGAATCTCAGTTTTGTTCACATTTTTGCCATTACCGATGACCAAATTAAACTTACACCTATCATTTAGATCCTCTTAAAATGTACGAAAATCTCATGTCACCACGAAATCCGAAAAATGATCGAATTAAGAGAT
This sequence comes from Ericerus pela, assembly GCA_011428145.1. Classification (NCBI taxonomy): domain Eukaryota; kingdom Metazoa; phylum Arthropoda; class Insecta; order Hemiptera; family Coccidae; genus Ericerus; species Ericerus pela. The sequence goes on along the minus strand of WOFM01000589.1, from coordinate 206,877 downwards.
AGAAATAAAATAAAAACCAAATTATTGCAAAATATTAAGGTAGCAAGACTGCAAAAATTCCAGTCCTTAATCTTGCTATTGGTCTCGTTTGCTACGCAGAGGTTGGCTCACTGCAAAAAAAAAAAAAACAAAAAAAAAACAAAACGGCGAGAAAACGATTCCGAACATTTTGATGTACTTACGTTTTGAAAGAACCCCACCCTGCGAAACTATCATCGAGTTCTGGCAAGCTATTGGTAGTTTACAGGATGTGTCACAACCATACCCCCCCTCGATCTTCCCCCATGCACTCGAATAGTCTTTTTTTCTCTCTCCGTCGTCGTCTTCTTTCACGCTTATAGATACATCATTTGCCTGTATTATAGAGTCTCCCTCACAGATCTTCCAAATTTCAAATCAAGTAGTATTCGCTTTCTTAAAAAAAAAAAAAAAAAAAAAAAAAAAAAAAAAAAATTAAATAAAACAAAAACGAAAAGAAAGAACGTAAATTATTTTTGCAGAAATTTCAAAAATGTAACTGAAAGTTGACACAATGCGTATCGTTTGTATGAATTTCGCGGGTTTTCTTCTCTTTTGTTTTTGTTTTTTTTTGTTTTTTTGTTGTTTTTTGTTGCGATAACCGTACGCGTATTTTATTGATGTGATTTCAACCTTTAACCTTGTGAACGCGTGTACGTGTATATACCTGGGTACATATTGTGATGTGCGGTGCCGGTGACACACGATCATGAACTACCAAACCGACGGTGCAGAATCGGAAGACATGCAAAGACTGTCACCGTACTACGAGTACGGTAACGATGCCAACGCCGCCGGCGACTACTCGCCCGTCGCTTCCAAAACCAAGCTGCAGCACCACCAGAAGTTCCACGACATGCGTTTCAACCAGTTCGACGAAGCCACACAACCGGACAACGCAAACCGTCTCATCGACCTCAGCGTCAAACAGGAGCCGACGCGATACGAAGAGTACGCGGCGGCCATCCAAGCCGGCGCCTACATGGACGCCATCGTCGCAACCAACGCCTACGATCCGGCCTACAACCAAATGCAGATCAAATACTACCCTCAGTACTACGCCGAAGATACCAGCACGGCGGCGGCGGCGGCGACCAACGCTCTTCAAGAGGTGAAAACCGAACCCGACACAATGGCGGCTGACATGCACAGCGCTGGCAGCAGCAGTAGCTGCAGCGGTCCCAACGACGAACCGTCTTTCTTGTCGACCAGCAGCTACTGCTCCGCCACCGGCGACTTTGTGGCCGACGGCAACAGCGGCACTCCATGCGACACCATTCCGAAGCGACGTAAACGATCTCAGCGCAAAAGTCGATGCAAAGGGTCGCCGGCGAGCAACAACGGCGCGGCGTGGGACGAGTCGCCCAGACCTGCGGCGCTGGCGGCCACCGCGGCTGGTAAAGTGCGCAAAAAAGGTCATCAGAGCACCGAAGAGCTGCATAATCAGCGCGCGATGGCGAACGTGCGCGAACGCCAGCGCACCCAAAGTCTAAACGAGGCGTTCGCGTCGTTGCGCAAAATCATTCCCACCCTACCTTCCGACAAGTTGTCCAAAATCCAAACGCTGAAGCTGGCGGCCAGATATATTGACTTCCTGTACCAGGTGTTGAAGTGCGAAAACGTCGACCACGGGCAGGACACGGACGAGGATTCGACATTAGGTGAGTTACCGTTGCTCGAACATAGTTTTTCAATAATTAGTCGGTTTTTTTTAAGGGGTGGGGTTCGCGATTAAATGCATGCGGGGGGTGGTACCGTATGGACGGTTTTTACGAGTATTAAAATCGTCGTAGAAACCATCAATTTAAGCTTCCAAAAGGATAAAATTTTTCGCAAGTCGGTATGTTAGCCTGTAGTCGTTAGAATGTGACATTGGTGATTATGGACGGACATGAAATTTGATTAGCACATAATGAGAGTGGTCGAAATCTGATGATAAAATAGCGACTGCTTCGAAAGAAATTAAGGAATGACGTTAAAAGTGGTCAAAATTCAATAATCCAGAATTTAATTCATTCTTCACGATATACCAGGATATCACTTTTTCTGTCTTTTTCAAAGCACTAAATCCTACAAAAAAAAAAAAAGAAAAAAAAAAGAAAAAAGAAAAAAAAGATTGTGATGAATAAAGAAGGTACCTGTGTAAGTTATTTTCACTGTCTCACCATTTATGAGAGAATTCGATATAAATTCCACTCACATCTTTTGCAATCTCCTTTTTACTATAAAGTTAGATTTTACCATGATTTGTGCATGTTCTTCCCCCAGAACATAATAAAGGACTCACGTGAAACGATAAACGGCACTATACTTTCAGGATCGAAATATCCTGGGCTCCTAAGATACCGAAAATTTTCAGTCTTATTCTTATCTACGAAATTCTTGTTCATTGTGATTTCTAAATTTTATTAGTGATTGTACTTACTCATTCAGTTAATTAAATTATTTGAAAAAAATTTTTAGGTTATTGCCCACGGGTGCGAATGAACGGCAAGCAAATTCTAATTCGGTACCGAGAGTTGAAAGTAGTTCCATTTTTTGTAATGGGTATTTAGATAAACTGCGTCCTTTATTATATTTATACTCCGCAATAGGACCTCACGTAGTTCACCATAAGCCGGTACTACACGATGCGTCCAACGTTTGCGCCAACATTCGCCTTCCAAAGTTGGCCGAATATTGGAACAAAGGCTGGACGCAGCGCTGCAACTACACGATGCACCCAACGTTCGTCTCAACATTCGCCTTCCAACGTTGGCGGAAGGCTGGATGCAGAGATATAAATTGTTTAAATATACAAAACACACAGCATTCACGCGCAAGGTGATAAACACTCGTGTAGTCGTACCACAAGTGTTGGTTCCAACTTCCTTCCAACATTGGGTACTCCTTTGAGGCGGGTCAAAAAAACCGACTTTCGATGGCCAACGTTCCAATGCCAATGTTGGAAGCAAAACATTCGTCGAGTGACATGGGCATTACGACTACATGATGCGTCCAATCATACCAGCATCCAACAATGGAAGCATTGGACGCATCGTGTAGTACCGGCTTTAGTTTTACTTACACTCGAGTTGGAGACCATAGCTCTGTTTGATAGTTCTACACCAGCTTACACCAACCTACACCAGGAGGGCGATTCCACAAATGCAGGAATGTTATATGACTTTGCCCCAAGTTTTAGTTGATTATTTGTGGAATATCCCTACTGGTGTAGGTTGGTGTAAGTTAATGTAATCCTATCAAACAGAGCTAATAAACTATCACTGTATATCTGAAGTGAAAATTAAAATCATCAGAAAAGAAAAATATCATACTTCAAGTTCCTATTGGTAGCCTAACCTTTTACTGCAGGCTTGGTACTTATCACTTTGGATACAGAAGGTTACAGAGGAGTTTGTTATTTTCACCCCAACGATCTCTAGGCGTTCACTTTTGTTCATTTGTGATTCAAATTTTTGAATTAGTCATAATAAAGTTCAATTCTGTAGAGTAATAGAGATATGAGGATGAGATATTTTTTTTACATTATGAAAGGTAAAGAACGTAACTTTTTTCTGTTCATCGTTGCAAAATCTTAAATAATTAATATGTTCTTCTGTACCTGAGGAAGAACTTCTATTGCAGTACGAGAACAAATTAATCGCAAGTCTGTTACTAAACCTAACCAGTTCTTTTAGTGAACATTGGTGGTGTGTTCAGAATAATTGTGGATTTTTAGGTTAAGTAAGAAGTAATTTTGGTGTTCAATTCTTTGCCATAATATTCCATCATGTAGCAATTAAATTATTTAATTCTTGTTCATTTCATATTTTTTATTCTAAATGTAGTAATATGCTTCGAAAATTTTTATGAAAAATCAATCTTATCAACTATGACGGTTTCACCTTTACACAGTTATATTCCTAAGGACTGAACGAAATTGCACATACTTTCAGCCCACTTATTCACTTACGAGTTTGTTGGGTGTGAAAATAACAATTCCCGGTTACAGACACTATTTGAAACCCTAATATTCACATATGTACCTTTTGAGAAAGAATAAAAACATAAGTTTTGTTTGAATTTGTGTCATCTGAGGCATTGCATTATCCTTCTGCGAATTTTACATGAGGTTTTAGAGTAAAAGAATTGGATAATGTAATTTGTGCATCAAATATTAAAAAATATATAAATATTAGATATTTTTCCTTGACTTTTAAAGTTAGGTTAAAAACGAGTTTTTAAAAATAAGCTTTTACAATTTGAAAAAGAAAATAAGGTAAAAGATAAAATAAAATTTCTCATTTTTTTTCCGAGACAGAAACAAACAAAAATTGAAAAAACAACTGATAAAAACGGAAATGAGTGTAAGTGTGCGTGTGTCGCAACACGTGAAAGCAGCGCTGAAGTTGGATCTGGCGTACTTCAACAAATTGAGTGAGTAGAATAAAAGTGTATAATAAAAATAAACCAGCTGAACGATTTCAGATTACATAGAAGAATTCGTGTAAAATCTTTGGTTTTTTTTCGGCAGTTCAATTATGGAAAAAAAAAACACAGATTCAATTGTACAATTTGAAAATATAATTATCAGATTGATCTCATAACTTTGATAGGTATTGTCCACCTTTTGAATCAAATAATCTATAAAATCTACATCCTCCAAAATAAATTAGATCGATTTGTGGAACAAACATAACATTTTTACTTCACAATTTAACGTACAGCTGCTTAGTATTGTTTAAATTATGCTCAACCTTTTTCCAATATCGTGTGTGTAAAGATGTTGAAAATTTTAGTGGGACAAAAACAAAAATTTTTTTATTTGCTGATAAAAAATAGAATTTAGACGCGTATCGTACGCTGTATAAATTTTCTTGGTGTTACCAAATTACACAATGATCATAAATATGAGAACTGAATAGACAAAATAGAAAAATTTCTGTCTCACTCCCGTTGAGGTCCATACTTGAATCGAAGTAAATTTAAAGCTATGTACCAAGTTTCAAAAGTTGAGAATTTAAATCGACGTTTAGTTCACCATCTTCAACTAGATAAATTTTACCAGAATGAGCTATTCTTTTAATCGAATTACTCTAAAAATTTACCTTCAGGAAAACATAGACTGAAACATAACGTTAAAGATTTTCTTAAGAAAATTTCATCTTTTTTACAATGTGCACCTATAAAATTATTACATTCATTGATAACAAGTTTCCATATCGCTGAGAAATTATTGAAATTTTCCAAAGTCTCCAGTAGATATTCAAAAGTGATGAGTAAATTTTAAATCAACTCATCTATTAATCAAAATCTAAAACTTTAAGAATTTCAAAGCGTTTTGCATATTCAAATTAGAAAATAAAAATATTATTTTATGTTTTTTCTTTTATTTATTTATTTTTCTTTAATCGCCGACAAAACTTACACGAAAAATATTCTGAAGGTATCTTATATTCTTTTTTTTTAAAGTTAGGATTTTAAAAATCCATAAATTCAAATCAAATTATGAGATGGATGCAAATATTGGTTAACTTAAGTTTTTCGGTTCTAATAACTGAAAACTCATTTACCTATTCAAACACTTGAAAAGAAAATCGAAAGAGTTGTAAATCATTCAACTTATCTTATTTCTCTTAACTTTTACCTTAATTTGAAAGCTCAAATTAGAAACTCATGTAACACTTCTGAACAACTCCTTTAGAATTTTTGAGATCATTTTAAATTTTTGTTTCTCGCATTTCAGAAAAAAATATATCAAACCAGATTTTTCCGCAAAATTTAAAATAAATTTATTAATTTTTCATCTCATGCAGCCACTTTATACAATTTAGCAATTCTTGAATTATTGTAAAATATCAGCTTGAAGGGCTCTGTTAAAGTAAAACATCCTTATTTTTCATTAGATATAGGCTCCAGGCAGTCACGAAATGCCAAGTAAAGAATAATTCACTTCACATTCTTAGTTATATAAAGACCAAATTTCTAGCCTTTAAAATCTGGTCAGTACAAAGAAACAAAGCCGGAAATATGCGAATTTAAAAAATTCTATGTGATCAAAAATCTGCAATTCTGGAATCATTAAAGATAGTCCAGGGTTACCTTTTGAACATTATATTTATCTCGCGGGTATGTAACATGCTATATGGAACAAATGAAGCAATACTTAAAACCATTATAAAAACGTGAGAAAATCCAAAAAAATCTGAAAATACTTTATTGTTTATTGAAAATACTTGTTCCGTACCATCACAGACGGTAATCATAGTAGAATAGAAGTACAGATTGGGTTTTTGATAAAATTGTTTCTGTGCCCGGAACTGCACTGGATCAAAGTTCCATATTGTAAGAAAACAGAAAGAAGGAGAGCAAATTTCTTCCACATTAGTATATGAAGTCTGAAGCCCAAAAACTAGAAAACTTTCGTTATTAATACTACCCAATACATCAAAAAGTACTTTCATGGGTATAAATAAATACATGGTGTTACTTTCGATACGCCATTGGAAACTATACAATTCTCTAACTACCATATATTATAATACGAAAATGAAGAAATAAAATTTATAAAAATATGGTCCCTTACGGAAAATTGTGATATTTCACCCTTGGATGCTGAATAAAGATGATACAGTTTGAGACATACTTATTATATTTACTGAAATTAGACAAATTACTATAATGTGAGAATCATTATTTCTTAAAAACTTCTCTATTATGAAATGGATCTAGAAATAAATTTTTTAAAATCTAAGATTTGCGAAATATGGGACCATAAAAGTATTTATAAAAATCCTTTTAAGAACATTACCAGTTTCCGCTCTTCGTATCATATAGTGTATTGTATAGAACCATTAAGGAAAAAACCATCATAGCAGTATGCAAATTAATAACCAAAATCATGAAAAAATCAATTTCTTTATTTTGGTCATCACAAAAAAACTGTTCAAATATGTATAAAAAAAGAAGAGAAACATTAACTTTTTTCCATATCATCATATTGTGACGTCGGAAAAAATCACAAAAACCACAACAAAATGAACCAACAGATGGGCAGGTAAAAAGTAGAAACACCTGCATGCCCAAGTGTAGGAAAAAGACAATTTAGGAAGAATGAGGGAAATTCACCACAAAAGATAAAACATACCAATTACCAGAATAACCAACCACCCTTCTCCCACCACATGCCTGATTTATTTAGTCTATCATTTTACAATAATTTAGATTCCCACGAAAAAACAAGTAAAGAACAAAATAAAAGAAAAACCGTGTATTACTGTTCCGTATCCACAGCTTCGCAGCAGCCTGGAAACAATGCGATGTCCAGTGGATGTGGTCCTGGAGTCGCCCTTTGTTCTCCAGCTGGTAAAGCCCTTCTGACAAGCGTTTGTGTGAAGGGAAGCAGCTAGAGTTGGAAAATTGACAACTTACAGAAACTTCAGCACTTACTCCTACTGCTTGATCTGACTTTTGATGTAGAATCACATTGGAAACGCGGTTTGTGCGCCCCTCTGATTGTTTCCAAATTTTGATGAAGCCAAAATTTATATTTGACCTTGGTGGTCAAATTATATTGAACAAATTTTGAAATAACACACGTGGCAAATCGGATGCCCTAATGGACGAAACAATATGAAATGTGTTAAGAATCAAATTTTTCGTAATTTCCAAAACTAGGCTTGAAACCTTGAAAGCAAGGGTGATTTTACGCACACGATTCACGATGTTTTTGATAGCATTAGATGATGCGTACCTGCCGATTGAATAAGCTTTTAATTTGAGCAAAAATTGTTAGCCAAAAAAAAAAACTCTTTTGAGGCAAAAACCTCTACACAGCGCGATCTGACTGCTAAAATTCAACTGACTACTAGCCTAATTATACAGATCGCACTTAGGTATTGAGAAGAAAACCCCCAGATCACACCACCAATCGCATCAACTTGTACATAAATCACACCATCGATTTACAGCCAATCGCCTATAAGAAAAAGATTAAATATTTCGGCCACTGCTTCATTTCAAATAATAACGTATTTTTCAGCCCGGTATGGTGAGTAACCATACGGACCATGAAAGTTAGGCAAGCTATAACGAGAATTCATACGTAGGCTATTGTGAACATATACGATATCTGCGGCTAGGCTAAGCGGCGAATAATAAAAATATGGACAGGCTACATAAATAAAGAACAAGTTTAAGTTCGTAGCCTAGTCACGTACAAAAAATACGAGAATAAAATATGATAAATTGAATAATTCGTATACATGGATTTCTCAAAATAAATAATTCCGCGATCGATCTGCTGTGGAATAATTATTTATGAAAAAAAAACTAGGGGAAATGTGGAAAAGGGAAAATGAATTTTAGTTAGGGGAAAGTACAGGTCAGGCATCTCAATATATAGAACCTATGAAATGAAGAAAATACAATAATAAATTTTAGTTTGAGAAAATTTTGGCCCTAGAAAGGTCTTATCTAAAAAATTCTAATTATTATTTGGAGAAACTCAACGAGGACGATGAATTTGTTTCACAAAGTTTGGAAACGGGAAAACTGTTCAAACTGTAAATAATTATGAAACATCAGCATTCCTGAATGTAGTTTCATAAACATGAATATACAGGGATGAATACATAATTTTTTCATATACACAATTGGAAATTATCCGGTTTGGTTACCGCCAAGCACTATAAAAAAAGAAAACCATGAATGAAGTTTGAAATAAAATCTAGAAAAATTATGGTCTATTACGAAAAATCAATACCAAAATTTACACCTTCATATGGGATGAAAATACTACTGTTATGGAGATTATCATAACATTTAAAGAATTTTTTCCACATAATTAGTCAGATGAATATAATATGAAAATTAGGATCTTCCATAATCTCCTCAATCAGGTGAGATGAATTTGGAAATTAAAAATTATAAAAAATAAAACTTTCTCAAATCCAGGTTTGTGAAAACTCAAGTTTTTCCATTCCAGGCCCAGAAACATTTTTATTCAAAATCCAATCTGTATCTGGGTTTTACTGTTCTTAGTGACTATGATGGTATAAAACAAAGTTAAGAAATGGATTTTGTCTATCTTATTGTTAGAGGGATTTGGTATATAGAAGCAAAAATGAATTTTCAAGGTATTTTCAGATTTTTTCAGATTTTTTCAGATTTTTCTTATGTCTTAATGGTGTTAGGTAATGATTTATTTGTTCCATATACCAAGTTACATAACAATGAGATTAATATAATGTTCAAAAGGCAACCAAGGACAACCTTTAATGATTCTGGAGTTACAGGATTTTGATCTCATCAAATTTATAGAATTCTAATATTTCCTTTTTGGTTTCATTGTATAGAACAAATTTCAAAGGCTGAAAATTTAGTTCTTATATTAGTATTAGTAATTATGGGAAATGAATTAATCTATATTTAATTGGAATTTTGAGACTGCTAGGAGCTTTTATATTTTATTTGACTTCTTAATCAATCTTATTATATTAAATGTTGTTCCAAATGTTCCTCCATTTTGTCCGCCCAAATTCCAAGATTAATAAAAATATTATTAAATAAAATAAAATATAATGACTTGCAGTTGTATTAAGGCTCTAATAGTTTCACATGGGCCTGAACCTCCGTCACTTCCTCCCCAATCAGAAATTAAACAACTAATACATTATACATTGAAATATTGAAATAAACTTATGATCAAAAACTGAATCAGGTATACAGGGATATACTAAATAGGAAAAAATACGAAGTTGTTTGCATTAAATATTGTTGAATTTTATATGAATTTTCATTTTTTCAGGAGAAATCTCTTGGATACTTAAAATTTTAGAGTTCATAATGATTATTTAAAAACTCGAATAAGTATTATACGAATGAACTGAAACAAAACTATCCACAATTTTTCAGAATCTCCTAATTATATGTTAAACTGCAGATATAAAACTGACAAAATACAATTGGGAAGAAAATGGTGGATACGCATACTTCTTCGTAGCTATCAGAACCCTAGTTGTACTTTTTTTTGAATAAAAAGTTTTTCTCAACTCATACACCAAAAAGAGGTTATTATTAAATTGATTTTGATTAGCGAAATATGATGTTTCTAAAGAAGTTTGGAACATCAAAAATGGTTTTCATTTCTTCATCAAGTGTAGAAATAATGTTGAAATGAGTTTTTTCTCAACTGTTTGTTGTTTATTTCTTCACAGCACCATTTACACTTATGCAAGTTGCAAAATGTCACAACGAAAAATGGCCATCACATGGTGATGCTTACACAAGCAACCAAGTTCGCTTCTCCATAATATGTAATTATATCTAAAATTTTATTCATGAATGAAGTTTACATGTTTCATCGAATAAATAACCTATTTTTGGTGGATTCGTTGAAAAAAATATTGTACCTACTCAACTAGTTAGTCACTTGTGATAATCACTCATTTTGCTAACTAGTTGAGTACGATATTATTATATTTATTCGATCAAACATGTAAACTTCGTTCAAGAATAGAATTTTAGATACAATTAAATATTATGGAGAAGCAAACTTGGTTGTTTTTGTAAGCATCACCGTGTGAAATAGCCCTTTTTCATTGTGACATTTTGCAACTTGTGTACGTGAAAATAGTGCTGTGAAAAAATAAACAACAAATATTTGAGAAAAAACTAATTTCAACCCTAAGTATTTCTACACTTGATGAAGAAATGAAAACCATTTTTGATGTTCCAAACTACTTTGGAAATCTCATATTTTGCTAATCAAAATCGATTTAATAATAACCTATTTTTGGTGTATGAAATGAGAAAAATACTACTTTGATACCTACTACTCTAATTGATACCAACCGAAAATTTAAAATAATTAAAGAATTCTAAGAAAATTTTATGTTACCCTAATTGCATTCAGTAAAAATGCGACTAAAAAATTAGGGTCTCGCTGAATGCAATTCCATCAGACATAATAAAGGTAGCCTATGACGCATTATTTGAAGTTTTAAAATTCTGAATTTCTTATAGGAAATGCAAATAAATTCATCTGTCTTAAACTATATTTTTTAGTAATAATAAAGGGATCACAGATACCGCCAAACTCAAAAATCCAATCTTAGAAAGATGTAATTAGGTACTTACTCTTCAAACCGTAATCTAAAAATCAATCGATGAAAAATATTTCAAAAAAACTCAATCGAAAATTGTTAATTATCCCTATCGAAAGACCAATTCGGAAATATTCAAAAATATCTTCTTCGTGGCTTTCACTCTAGAAAATAAAATTTTCGATTAATCAAAGACTAATTCCCAAACAACAGACCCAGTAAATACTTACCTAGAGAGAATAAATCATTTCGCTCAACCTTCAGAATTACTTCGGAGTTTGGACTGACGTGATCTGCAATAATTGGAAAGAAAGAAATAAAGGAAGAAAAACTAAAAGAAAGACAAACTGAAAAAAGAACAGCTAATACGAACGTGAGAAGTATGAATAAGAGTTTGAGAAGAAAACCTTCACCCAAACAATTTCTGAACGGTGAGAACTAAAAATCGCGTGCATAAATCACGTGAAAGTTAATCCAAATTATAAAGAATTAGTTTTTAAAAAACCTTTAAGTTTCTTAATTTTGTTTGAAATTTGAAATAAAACAACAAATAAACACCTGAGTGTCAGCACATCTCATGAAAACTAGGACTTCTCTCAATCAGAGTTCGAAGAATAGATACTACTGCTTGATTCTAAATAAATAAATAAATAAACAACAAAAAATAATTTATGCCCAAAATAAACTAAATTTCTATAATTATTTCTGTAAATTTTATTTCTAGCGAATTTTTCAATGAGGTTCTATTATTTTTAAAGATATTGCCTGCATTGATGAAACATCAAAAAATTGTGCAAAAATCAGTGTTTTTATCAGGTCGAAGGTGTCTTTTTTCTTTTTTCTTTTTTTTGTAAAGAGGCCTAAATCCCACAGTGAGCGTTTAGCTTGATGTTTCACTATAGCACACGTTTTATAGATACATTTTCATGTATCGTCCAGTCAAAAGAAGCTATTGTATCCAAACTAAGAGATATTTACTTTGCCAAATATCTTTTCTTTCATCTGTCATTCTTCCTTTCCACAATAAATTCCTCATTTAGAGAAGGTGATCAAGAAATCTTCAAAAGTCATTAACCACTGAAATTACTAAGGCGTTATTGCAAACGTAACTAATAAGAAATGAGAATCACTTCACGCGACTATAGTGATTTTCAAACTTCCTGCGATTTTTTGTTCCCTTTTGGCGAAATTTTCGATAAGAAATATCAAAAATCTTTTATTTTGAAATTTTTCAGTCAAATAAATTATACTTATTTCTTCGATATTATTGATTAAGAATTTAATATAAACTTCACAAAGAAGAAATTGATCATCCCTGGAATTCATTGAAAGTCTGTGCTTTAGTAAGAGATTAAATTTCATCTGCATAACCTGTGACGTGAAATTTTTTCAAGTAAAAGGCTCTTTTATATTTATTATTTCAAGACATTATCATTTTTGAACTTGACACTCCAGAATTGTGGGCAAAAGAAACATTGTCAAGGGACCGATAATTTATTTTGGGCAAGTTGTAGCCTCCAGACGCCCCCTTCTAAATTCTGATATTCTAATTATCAAATGTAAATGCAAATGTTTCTACAAAATTAAAGAAAAGATTTTGTTTCAAAATCGAACAAATTTTTCTCCCAGGTTTTCTGCGTTTCTTAAGCATAAAATTTTTAAATAAATATGTTGAATGTTAAAATAGTTTTTCGTCGTAATTTAGGGGATTCTCACTAACTAGTAAGATGTATGGCTTATGTTAATCCAAATGAAGTTCTAAAATAGTTTACGAGTGTCTCTTTCCTTTTGATTGGCATATAACAACAATGAAAACATGCAATTATGACTCATTTCATTCTTCAAGAGGATTTTCGACCGAAATAATTCAAAACATTTCGCGTGATTCACATAAAATACTTATGTAGGTAACAACTTATCATTGCTTGCACGTTCTTTTTGGGGGAAAAACGAAAATTGAAGTTTTAAAAATATTTACCTAATAAAAAGAGAGAAAAAAAGATTTTAAAAAATTGATATTTCCAACAATGATTTTTTGTTTATATTATTGGAATTCGAACCCAAAAACGTTATTAATAGACTATGGCATTGTACAGCCCACTAACGTAATAAAATAATATTAACCTGTTCTTCTTGGCCACCCATATAAATTCAAATTTTCTCGCAAAAACAATATAGATAATCTCAGGATTCCATTGCATTCAATTTTTATAGAATCCCTAAATTGATACGTAATTAATTTTCAGGTCCCGATTGTCTGAACAATATTGAAGATAGAAGTCCAAAAATGTCGATGGCATCCTGTAGCTATATGGCACATGAGCGATTAAGTTACGCATTTAGTGTTTGGCGAATGGAAGGTGACTGGACCAATGGAAGTCATAGCTGAATTTTGCAAACATTTCCTGAAAAAAAAATCATAATCTTGTGCATTTTTTGCTTTTTTTTTTACGTTGATTAATTTTTACGTTAATTTTGTAATGGATTTTGTGTTATGTATATTATGTTAGTTTTTTCGTTATTCTGTTTTTAATGAATAAAATTTATTTTATATAATTACTCGCACTTTATACTAAGTGGTAACATTGTTTTCATGAGTATGAAGAGAAAAAGTTGATGAAACAAAAACGAAAAAAAAAAATACACAGTCATTAAATAAATTTATCCTTCTCATCCCTTTTTCCTATACACTTATTAACGCGTACGAATACACAAATGGCGAACCAAAAGTCAACACGTTCATTGGTGAAAATGATTTTTAAAATAGGAAATACTGGAGTTTGCCAAGAATATAATGTTGATTCTGCAAGAAAGAGAAAACAAAATAGTAATTAAAATGAAAAACTTGTAGCCAGAAAGCGTGATAGGATATAAATTCATTGTCTTAAGCAAAAATGACAATCTATGAGCTGGTTCTTAGATGCTTTTTGGCGGTTAGGCGAGTTAAAATTACAAGCTATGTATATAACAGCCTAAATATTAGACGGGGTAACGTAGGTATGTCTGAGACAATTATAGCCTGCAATCATTCCAGATTTTCTCTTAGACAGCGTTGTGAATTCATTTAACGTTTTAGTTAAGACGTTTCACAAGCTGTATTTACATACTCAGAAAAATGACAGCTCCTAAAATATTACTATTTAAGGTAATTAAAACTGAATTTTTACAAAACCAAAATTAAAATTTATTTTTGGGCTTCAATGAATCAAAATTTCTGTTTAATATTTACCAAGTGTTATAATTGACATTTTGGAAAAAATTTTTACTCAATTATTTTGCCTCAAATTATCATGCCACTGTAGTATTTTCCATAGAAAATGAAGAGCAAAATTTTTGCTTTTTTTTTTTTTAAATTTTTTAAAATCTTTTCAATTTTAACTATAGGTCTGTAGGATAGAACGGAACTAGTTCTTCAAAGATGTTCTTCGATTTTCCAAGACAGAAGTCGAAAAAAACTTTTTTTCAGAAGTGCTGAATCTCACTCAACTCTATAGGTAAGTAAATTCTTATGAAAAATTGTCTTTTGAAGATGTGATCGAATTTGTACCAAATGCCATGAAAGTTTTATCATTATTTTTCTTATCAGAAAAGTTCATTCAATTGATCTGTTTAAAACATAAATTTTTTTACTTTTTTCACTTCACAGAACTTAACAGACTGCTGACAGAACAAAAAAAAAGTTGAAACGACGCGACGAAATAAAACTGATAGATGAAATCACTGAGGGTTATTGTTTCGATTAGTAAAAATTAGGCAATATGCAATGAGAAGAATCCTGGTAGCATAGAATAAGTAGAATATTAAGATTTTACACGTAGGCTAAACTTGGTCAACTATATAGGTGCAACAGGAGATAAGAGTATGTGGTCTGCAGAGATGAGTAAAATTGATCTTGGTCTTGCATAATCAATTCTTCGTCTTAGTTTTGTTCAAGCTTACGAGATTTTTTTCTGTTAATGATCGCTACATTAAAATTCATATCTTTTCAAAATAAAGCATGCAAGAATCTTGACTTATCGAACCACAAAAGCAAGAAAATGATAAAATAATGAGAACGAAAAAAATTAAACACTAAATCGTGTAAGATGACGAACATTTTACAGTTTGTTTACTTTTTTTTAAATTTTGCGTTTTTTTTTTTGATCTTGCATTTTTTGCAAGACTAAGACCAATTTTACTCATCACTACAGGCCATACATTAGCTCCAGATTAGATTATGGAAAAATCTCAATATTCTCATTACTTCTTGTTACCAGAATTCTTTTTATTTAATATAAGTTTATAATTGTGACTAATTAGCTTCATCTTGCTTTTGTTTTTCATTAATGATCGTCAATGCATTATTATAGCCATACAATTGCTTTTAGTATACCGTATACCTAGGTATCATTACTTTATTGTTTTAGAATGCACAAAAATTTATTGTTTGCCAAATTTTTTGCTCATTTATTTATTTTGATTGTTTTTATGTTTGAAAAGTTTTTTGTTAAAGTTAAGGATAAATTAAAATTGGAATTATGTATGAGGTTAATTCTAAATATTTTAAATATTGGTTGTGGGGAAAAGAAAGGAAGAAAACGTTTTTTCAAGAAATGCAAGGGAAGATTCTCTCTTTCTTCGTTTGCATTTTCAAAAATCCCCATAAATAAATTCTAATTCAAAAAGTCTTCTACACATATACAAACACTTGAAAAAAAATCGATATATACAGTACCTTTATATCGTTATATATCGAAAAATGTCGATATGTCCTCAATAAGCGCTAGTTTTAGTACTAGTGAGTTGCGACAAATGTTCATCACAAATTTCGCATCGATTTGTTCAACCCGTCCTAATATATTGTTGAGACAAGCAAATTAATGTTGAAAGCTTTGCTGCGAGCATGCGCACAAATTATTTTATGTTAAATATAAAATAGTGATTTATGTAACACACCGCTGAGTTGAAATGAACGTATTCCTCAAATTTCATGGCGATCGATTTTAAGCCATTATAGAAATATTGTCGGGACATACATACAACCGAAATGTCATCAAAATTAATTTAAAATTTATAAAAAATGTTAAAATTATTATTTTTTTTATTTTTAACCGTGATTGTTTCACTAAATTAAGCCTTCATTTTATGTGGTAGTCTACCAAACAGGGACATTTGAATAGCGCCTTGGAAAATATAAATACATCAACGTTAAAGTTTTGAAAACCTAAAGTACCTGGTAACTTTATCGACTTTTTTCTCTTCCTCTTTTGAATGAAACGTTTATACTTTTATGCAGGCTCAAGGTCGTGGCGAAGGCGATAACCTACCATTCTCTCATTTTTATTATTTTTTCGGGCGCCTATCACCGCACAAGTTCAATAATGATTGGGTAGAATGGAGAAAATAAAAATGAAAGATAATTTCAACGCTGTTATTAATTTATATGGCAAATATTGTATACGTAGAAAAATATCATTTCATTCGCCGATAAAAAACCATTCTATTCACGTGAAGAAGAAAAATGGAGTGCAGACATTAAAAGTTGAATGCGGCTCTTCCACCACATTCTCTCACCTTTATACAGGATCATTGGGTCAGCCATTTTACGTAAAACGAAGGCGTTACCTGTTCACCACCCAGCATCCAATCATATTTACCTGTGCCAGCATATACAGGTAAATTTTACAAACACCTGAAGTAGATTTGTGTTAAAAAATTCGGTTTCTTCCTTTCGAACGGTCAGTGGATAAGCCTATGCATTATTTATTCCAATTCGTTGCGCCTTCTCATTTCTTTTGTTAATTTGACGAAAAAAGAAAAAAGGAACTGTTCACGCGAAACAAAAACTTATTCTCACTTTTCCCTTCTCTCCTTTTTTTTTGTTTTTTTTTTTGTTTTACCCCTCTATGGGTATATCCTTGTCAATGATGTACTCTATACTATATGTATTTTCGAAATATTCGTACAGATCAAATTCCTCCGTTGTTTCTCGACGATATTTTCATCCCCCCATAGGAGGTACACGTGTATGCGTAGGCTTTTCAAAAATGAAAAGGGGGTGGAAAAAAAAAAACACGTTAAAATAGCAGCTGGAAACGCGTAAAGAAAACACACCCGTCTTTAAATTTAAATCGACCTTTTTTTTCTTTCATTTCTACGCCTAGCTGGAAGAAATTCACAAGGATAACAATAAAAACGACGAAGAATTGATACAACGAAAAGTGGAAGGGTTTTTTGAAGAATATGAATGAGAATAGAATCAACTACGGTACGGATAGATATTATGCTTACTTGAATTATTTCCGAGAAATAAAGTTCTTTTTAACTCTTCACAAGATTTTCACGTTGATACCCGTCAAAATGACTGCATTTCTACATTCAAATATTAGATTACCAAGGGTTTCTTTCATGCGCAGCTCAACGTTCAACTGGGTAGCAGTTTTGGAAATTAAAAACGATGTAGACGAAAAGGAGATATAACTGGACTATTTAGGATCTTGCAATAGAAAGGAAATATACGTATATGTCAAACCGAGAGATAAAACGAGCTAAGCTAATATGAAGTTGAAATTTCAAAGATATCTACAATAAGCCTCACGATTTATCAAAAATTCTATGCATAAACTAATTTGTAGCCGCAAAAAATTCGGTTCATACCTAATGTAGAACAGAAGAGAGAAGAGCAATATTGGTTTTACGCTTACGAATGCAATAATCAAGTTGAGTAAGTTAGATTAAAAACGAGTTTCAAAAAAATACGCTTTAATAATTTGAAGAAGAAAATAACGGCGAAAGAGAAAATAAAATTTCTCACTTTTTTTTTCGAGACAGAAACAAACAAAATTATTGAAAAAACAACTGATAAAAACGGACATAAGTGTATATGTGCGGATGTCGCAACACGTGAAAACAGCGCTGAAGTTGGTCATCCGATGTACTTCAACGCATTGAGTAAAGAGAATAAAAGCGTATAAAAAAATACGAAAAAACCGTAAAAATGTTCGTATTTCTTGCTAGGTACCTATACCTAAACTATTAGTTGCAATACGTACTTTTATTGTTTAATTTTAGTTGGCTAACTTAGGTTTATCTACGAAAATCTATTTATTAATCTTGATCTCATGAAACGACCTATGAGTGCGGGTAGGTATGTCTCATCCATCAAAAATACGAAATATAAATGGGTTTTCGCTTCATGACCTCAATAAAATTTTGGCCATAGGTATTCGCTGAAATTCATATAAATAGATGTATACGTATATTTCATTTTATTGTTACCGTGGTACTGGTCAAATCTTTTGTCGGATAGTATGAAATTCGGTACCTATTCAAACATTAACACTAAGACATGAACTAAGCTTGTTTTTTTGGTGTGGACTGGCCAGACGTTATTTTTATTTTTATTTTGAATATAAAGTATTAATTTTTGACCAATAGCTACGAAATTTGGAACGAATATTTACTATAATATATTGTAACATGCTACCAATTTTGGTGCAGTTCGATCGAACGGTAATTACGATTTTGATAGCAGTCGTGGTTCTAAACAGTGTCGGTTTTTGTCTTTATTTATCACTGAAATCGAATCTGGTTGACGAAGCAGTAAAGTTGAAAATAATCGCGCGTAAATGTTAGATGGGTATTAGTCTGATAAGAACATAAAAATAAAAATCAGAGGGAAACGTGAATTCAATATTTCTCCATGATTTGTAAAGGGAAAAAGGGGTTAGAAGAGACGCCCGGGAATATGTGAATCCCCTCATGGAGTATTCCTATCTTATTACTATATTAAGTAGTACGATTATTACTTCAAAAGATTTAATTAGCCTATTATTACAGATACAGACTTCGTAATATTGGCTAGGGCTATGAAAATATTTGCTACAAGAATTCTCTGATCAACTATGGTAGTTGTGGGGACATTACTCGTATGAGGTTTTAGGGGCTCGCACCCCTCGACGACAGTCGCCGCCCAAAGGCTGGCAATAATCGTCTCTATGACGTTAAACCAATCTACACGAATGCGTTTGTATGTTCGTACCTGTACGTACGTACAGGTAAGATACATCGTACGAGTCGAGATCAATTACCTGATAACGATCTCGGTAATGTCACGACTCGGTACCAAACGCACTGCGTCGTTTCTTATCATCTCAACGGAGACAAGAAACGACGCAACGCATGACATAATTACGTATACATACGTATGCATGTGTGTCCGTGTGCGTGTGCCAAATTCGGTATTTAAACTCTCAGAACCGGCTCAAAAATTGCCAGTGTTCGCCGAGGATTTGGCTCTCCCATACTTAATCGTATGAAGTGGCAGAACACGCAAATACTGTTGAAGACCTTCTAGTGTGAATATCTCTCACGACAAGGTATTCCACAGTAGTAATAATATTAGATTACAATTTTTTTACAATCGTGAAATATATACCCACTCAAGCAGGATCATCGTGACGAAGAATTACCAAATGCCTATTTATGCATGCCGCGAACTTCAAAAAAGTTCTTTTTGTAATCTTCATTATTATATTCAGAAAAAACTGTAACTATTTTAGATGAGTATGGTCATCATTGCTAAACAAGTACACACATATTTAAGCACAAGCCCACAGCTGGGACGATAATTATCATATTCCTTAAATTTTGATCTTCATCTACGAAATGTTTTAAAAAAATACTGAATAATGTATCTAAAATACCTTATTCTTTCATTACCTATAATGGCACAACTAAGATACCCTGTCCTTCAAATCCTCGAGTCTTACCTTTTTAAAAAAACAGTGCCGGATCAAGAGAGTCATTTTAGGGGGGAAATGTCCAATAATATTGAGGAGTTGATTATTGTTTTTACTTTTTTTTGCTCTTAAACAAATTTGGACGATTTTTATCTCAATAACGTGTTATACTTGCATTTTTTTCCCTTGGATTTTTTTTTTTTTTTTGGTACATTGAGGGAAACGTTGTTATTCATTCGCCCTTAAATCCGCTACTTAAAAAAAAAAAAACAAAAAACTGCAATATTCATAAACAATAACTCCTACACCATCAGTATTAAAGTTTATATATTTTTTTTTTATAAATGTTTCTTTTATTTTTGGTTTTGTTAATTTTGAAAATTTTTTCATGATTTTTATAAAGTTTTTATTATTTTTGGTTAATTTATTTTTTATAAAATTTATATTGATTTATTTTTTCTTATTTGATTTAATATTTATTTTATTTTATCTAAAAATATTGTATTTTATGTTTTTTATTTTTGAGTTTTTTTTTTACAAAATTTTATAAGGTACAGTTTAAGTTTTATTGACTTGTGTTGTCTTTGAGTGTATACATAACGGGGGCTGATTCTCCTAGTTCGTTCTTCAACCATAGTGTTTCCGGAACAAAATTACTTGAGATATATATCTATATATTCTTATACATAAATGATTATAAATATAGATGTAGGTACCTACTTGTATAATTAGGTACGTGCAAAACAGTAATTTCATTTCCGGAAACGCCATTTATGTATGAAAGTATATAGAAATATACAAATCAGTCCTTCATGATATATATTTTCAAAGGTGTTAGTAAGGGGTAAACATTGTAAACAACTTTAAATTATGGAAATTTGTTCATGATTCGAAGCACCCTTACGACCCCATGTCGAATTTCATCCCAGATGAACAAACAATAGGTAAATTTATGAACTAGGTACCTCATTCATCACTACAATTGACAACAATAGACAAACAAAACTGAAAAGAAAAAAAATATACAAGAAAATGAGTTTATATACTTAATTAAACCCCTAGACTCACGGCCTAGAGAGACGAGAAAGCAAAACAATGTCAATTAATGTCAATCCGAACTACATGAAAATTAAGGAGAAAAATAATATGAAAGAAATAGTATATTTTCACACCAAGGTTCAAAAGTGAGCAATTACATGTGAGGGAGTTTGCGAAGCAAGCGCAGAAAGTGAGCAACTCCCGAGTCATGTAAACTCATTTTTGCATTGGAAGATATTTTATATAATTAATGATCAGAAAGCAACGAAATGTTAAAATTCTATTATAATGATGAGTCTTTCATAAAAATGATAAAAAATGGAATAAAATTTCAACCTCCTCATTGTGTCAGATTTACACCCACATTCTAGAACGATACTTACGGTATGTAAAGATTCGCTGCTTAAGTAATATTTCATCAGTAACTCCCATGTATAAGTACAAGATAAACCTGGCCAAATGAGTACTTAAGTCTTATTTGTTAAGAAAGTTCTAGAAACGAGTGTTAACTTTCTCGATGTAAACTGAATATGCTTCCATGTAAAAAGACGTTTCACGTTTTTACATGGAAGTGCGTTCACTTTATATTTAGATTATATTCATCAAAGATATGAGCTACTTTTCATTTGAAAAATACCAGCGTAAGTATTGTCTTTCTGATCATGATATTAGATATATAAAAATAGTTAGTTTGCACATAATTTGCAAAAGATCCATCTCATGTCGATTTTATGATCAATTTCACGATCGGGCGAAGGAGATGAAACAAAATAATTCCAAAAGGGTGAATAGGAAATATTGGAAATAAGAGATGAGAGAAAAAATCTTACGATCACAGATATCCATTTATGGTGAGAGATGCTTAAATCCATTAGGTGTGCGAGATAGAAAGCGGAAAAATAAGTGAGACGAACGCAAATAGAATTAAGAACAGGCAGAAGTTAAATTAACAAACTCTTGCATACTTTATGGGGTAAACCAAAAGTAAAAAACATTAAGAGGCAGAATAAAGGAATTGAACTTTGATCTATCCTTTAATTAGGCCACAAAAAGTTCAAAAAAATAATTTTCACCATTTTTTCAAAGCTTTTGATGTCACTACATTTTGAAGTAGGCCTAAATACTCGCAATAGTCCTACAACCTTTTGAAATATTTTTGAAAAATAATTTCTTCAAAATAATACCGACAGAAAGACATTGTGGTCTTCTACAGAAAAAATAACAAAAATTCGCAATAACAGGTTAAACATGGGAAAGGCAAATTCCAAAGGAAGCGATAATTGTGCAGAAAAGAAATGTTCGAATTTTGGGTCATTTTTTCTTTATATTTCTTTCAAGTATCTTCATTTCCTCTGCTCATTATTTTTATGACAGGTTCGTTTTTTTTTAACGCCTTCTTTACACATAACTTCTTACTCGACGATATGATATTTAATGGCGTCATAAA
Source organism: Ericerus pela (assembly GCA_011428145.1). Lineage (NCBI taxonomy): Eukaryota > Metazoa > Arthropoda > Insecta > Hemiptera > Coccidae > Ericerus > Ericerus pela. The sequence continues at coordinate 184,567 of WOFM01000589.1, read as the reverse complement.
AAAATTAGCTTACTCGAAATATCTCGGTTACTTGAGTATTTTATTGTAGCCTATACCACGGTTTTTTTATTTTTTCCTTTCATATTTCCTTTCTATTCTTGGAGGGCGTACCGTATAAGTGTTTATTTTTTATTTTTCATATACCTACCTACTCGAGTATAAATGTATCAATTTTTCAATCTAATTGGCGGAATAGTGAAAGATGAAGAATATTCAAACGCATCCGTCCCACGAACCTATTTTTAAAGTTCTGGGTTTTCAGGGAACGGCGAAATTATAGTCTCTATTTGCGAAGTTCCTCCTAGAATTAATGGTATATAGGGGAAGAGATCGAGGAGGAAATGCTATAAAGAATGAGCGAAATACCAACTTAGTTCCTGTCAAAAAATCTCCTTTAAGAAGACTGCTTTTCGAAGAATATCATTGTAGAATATAAGTTGCATGTTGTAAAATTTGTAGATGTAGCAAAAAATTAAGTTCATGAGTGAGCCAGGAAGTAATTTTCAAGGAGAAAAAAAGCAAAATAAAGCCTAAAATTAAGAGTACACCTATATAACCAACAGTAAAAAGCATTTGCTTGGACAGCAAATAAACTAATGGCGTTTTCTTCTAACATAGGCAGTCGTGATGAGCTGTGGTCCGAATTATTAATAAGTTAGATTAAAAACGAGTTTTTAAAAAAAACGCTTTTATAATTTGAAGAAAAAAATAAAGGCGAAAGAGAAAATAAAATTTCTCACTTTTTTCCGAGACAGAAACAAACAAAAATTGAAAAACAACTGATAAAAACGGATATAAGTGTATGTGTGCGTGTGTCGTAACACGTGAAAGCAGCGCTGAAGTTGGTCATTCGGTGTACTTCAACAAATGGAGTGAGTAGAATAAAAGCGTATAAAAAGGAGGTAGGTTACTTGTATTCATATAGTAAAAAATAATTTTATTCTTACTGTTTGGATGCACATAATAAATTTGCTGCTGACAGAATTTTAGTGTAGAGTTTGTAGGAACATACTTTTATTTACTCAGGTTTGAAGATACAGTTGTTGTTAGTTATGAAGACAAAGCCTGTAGTGTGTGGGTCTTATATCAACCTATTTTCTTCTTTCTTTTCATTTTCTTTACTTTTCTTTATTTCTGCCTGGCTAGAATTGGAAACTACACATTGCTAGCTGGTAAACCTAAGTCTCGACCACCATTGATTTTGTCTGTTAAACTCTTTACTTTTGTTAGCACCTTTCCGCCCTCTTAGTTTTCATCTAAACTAAACAATATAGCTTCCTTTCCTTATTTGTGAATATTTTCGTTTTCACTTTTCAAAAATGAAGTTACTAATTTTTTACGATTTAAATTCTTGAAATTTGTCTTTGATAATGTAGTCAGACTTGTAATTCACGCACTCTGCCTGGTGAAGTCAGCACCTCCGTGTCAAATTCTGTAAAGTGCGTGATGTTCATTTTTCTTGGTTAAATCTTCGATAATTTCTTTTTTACTCATTTACATTTTCCTAAGTTGCCTATCTATATGTTCCGAACAGTAAAGTTTAGAATATTTTGTTTATTATTATATAATGATAAATAGAAAAATATGTTTAATTCATTAAACCTAATCAAAGTGAAGTGTGTGTGAGGTAAATTGTGAGTACTTGATTCCCTTCTTTATTCATCCATCTCACACTGAAATAAAGTTTATTCTCTGTATCTATTGATCCAATTCTTGAAACTCTGCTTTCCCCTGTGTATCAACTTCTATTTAGAATTTTGCACACCACAAGCCTAGGCATACGGTTAAGTATGAATTCGATTTTTCTGGAATTTTTTCTCAGAATTTAAATGTTAACATCAGTGATGAGCCAATTTTAAAGTGTTCTCCCATTGCATATGAAAAGAAAAAAGCGAGGCAAAGATTTCTGAGATATTAAATTATATTTGTCGTGGCTTCGCCCATGGGTTTCCCGCGCACAGGCGATGCGCCGGAGTACTCCCTCCAGGAAGAGGAGACATTGGTGTTGAGGCAACGTCAGTTGTGAGTTTTGAGGCTGTGAGAGCAGGCGTGTGACTCCAACCAACTTTATATGATCCCTTGTACCTTAAACCACACTAATTATAAGTTTCTACCCACTACATGGTAGCAGGAGCAATTAGGTATGTGGTCAAAAGGAATGAATAATTCTTTGCAGATTGAATAAATTCATCTATAAAAATTGCTTCCACAAAGCATAACTCTCAACTAAAAAATACTTGTATTTTTTCCTGAATAATTCCCTATTATTTTCGACTATAACTGAATAAGTTAGACTATTTACTGACTGTAAATACATCGTATTTTATTTCTGCTGAACACAGAAAAAATATTTATTCGAAAAATAAATGACATATCATAATACATGGTATCTCCAATACTATAAAAATTTTGCGGCGAACAAATTATTCACCGCCCCCAGTAAAAAACAGAACTAAACATTCTCTTTACACTCTTTTTCATCTTACACACGAAAATACAGGCGAAAAAATTATTAAATTAATTTTTCCGCCGCCCCTAGCATTAATATTGACCATATTACGTATTTTCTCACACATCCGAATATCGGAATAAAGTCCTTGAAAAAATATCTGCGTACTAATTAATTCCCCGTCAATAAATGACATCGAAAAATGTTATGACGACAATTAATTTTCTAGATCTCAATTATCTATACACATTTTAATCGTCTTTTCTCACAAAAAATGCTGCGCCTACGAGAATTTATATCGCATAATATAATTAACTCCTTCTCTCTCGCACTCGCAAGATTAAAAAATACGAATTAAGAAATGCAGAAATTCCTCCGAAAATAGACAAAATACAGAGTCAATGCATCACATCGACGTATTCAAGGACAAAAATGGCAAACATTGTCGTAACCTGCAAATGATACATCACACTCACACATTTACAACCAACGTGTATATACACGCAACCCTACAATTACGTACATGCGTTGCACATTGTAGGCATCAACTGATTCTCATCGTCGTATGCTCACACATGCGCGGAATGCAAATTCTGAACACGTCCACCTTGCCGCCTATTCCAAATTACCGATTATCGATGCTGCAAGGACGTGACCACTCATCCCTTAATGAGTTTTAAACGCTTTTGCATATTAATTAATGCTTTTTTTGCTTAATTTTTATGTAAATTTGTGTATTTTTGTACGCTTTATAATAATTTGCGAGAATTATTACGTAATTTTTTCAATTTTACGTTTTTTGCGTAATTTTTGTGCATTCCCACACCGTGATCTTTTACGTCTTCAATACTCCATATTGAAAAAACTTTTTTCTTCTCGAAATCTTTTTTCGAAAATTAATTTTGTCCGTTTTTCCGTAATTAACATTACGTTGATCTTTCATCTTTTCACCAAAAAGATTCATCTCGCGATTAATTGCGTATCTTCTCCGTATCCTCAAAATACGACAGGTGTAGTGGCCAGAATCAATAATCCACACGCTGATCAATCCATTATCAACAAAAATTGGTAAGTCCTAATGGATTATAATATTTCAGTATTATATTGAATGAGCTTTCATTTACTTTCCAAGTAATTAGCGTCTATTTTCACGTAAAATTATTACGTGAAACGTAATCTCACAATTATGAAAATATTCAAATTAGGTCTATCGGATTCGAAAAATCCTATATTTATTGAATGAGAAATCATTTATTTGCATTAATTTAATTATTTACGTGTTCATTTTACCAATGATTATTTTGGGGTTACTCTCATGTTTCTCGTAAATTTTATTTAAATTAATTTTGCATTTTCAAGTGTCGCGATTAAAAAACCTTTTATCGCCCTTGGGTCACGCCCAATTTTTTTTATGGTTCCTGGACACTGAATATTTTTATTGAATTTCCCATTCATGTTATTAAATTGGATTCACGTCCTAGGGTCACGCCCAATTTTTTTTCTGTTCGAAAAACTTAGAAAAATTTTGTGAATTGACCATTCATGTATAAAAAAAATTGTAATTTTGTCGTAAGGTCACGCCCGATTTTTTATCAATCGTAAACACTTAGAAATATTTTCAAAAATATTTATATCCTCACAGATATAACCCTAAAATACATGGTAGAGTACGCAATTTTATATTCCGTATATAGGTACGAAAAATGTTTTTCTGCCTAAACCATCAGAGTATGCAATCGCGTATTTTTTTTAATGTACATTTTATGTTCGTACTTCCCTAGTGTGTTGAAGTTTGTGTTATTGACACGTATTCGTAATTAGGTCACTATGTTAACGCATAATATATCCTAATACACTAATTTTTTTGCGTTTTCCAAACGTAATTTTGCATTTCTATACAAATTTTTTTTGTATGTCTGTCTGTCAACAGAATTGAAATGGCTGACAAAAATCATCAATAACAATCACCAGCTGACGCTCGTGAAGAGGATTCCCTCCTCGATCCCAATAATGTCCCATGGCATGAGGAAGTGGATCGTGAGATCCAACAACAACAACAACAGCAAGAAGCTGCCAGATTAGCTGAACAAGCTAAAGAAAAAGCAGCTGATGAAGAACAGCTGCGCATGTTCAAAGAACATGAAGAAAAAATTCGCAAGAATATGGCCAAGAAAAAAGAGGCTGAAAAAGCCAAAGAGGCCAAAAAAGCAGCTGATGCTGAGAAATCAAAAAAGGCTGCTGATGCTGAAAAAGCCCAAAAGGCTGCGGATTCAGATAAAGCCCAATTATAACATGTGTCTTCCTACATCCAGCAGTTGCTCAGAAGACTAAGGATTCTGTTAAATATTTTTTATTTCTGTTCCTACAGTTTGTACTTTTTTATTTTTGTATTAAATAAAAAACTTTGTTTGTACTTGTCATGTCAAATCTTTCTTAGATTTCAGGTCAATCTTCAGAAGGTAGTCTCTGAAGACTACCCTCGCACACCGCCCCCAGTGTCGTGGCTCCGCCCACTGGTCTCCCACGCACAGGCGATACGCCGGAGTACTCCCTCTAGGAAGAGGAGACATTGGTATTAAAGCAACGTCAGTTGTGAGTTACGAGGCTGTGAGAGCAGGCGTGTGACTCCAACCAACTATATATGTTCCCTTGGACCTTAAACCACACTAATTATAAGCTTCTACCCACTACAATATTTACTAAAAATTCCAATCATAAATACCAAAAAATATATCGGATATCAATGTTCTTCCACAACAAACACCAATATATTAAGTATACAGGATTTTCACTTTATACTGCCTGGAAGGAAAATACAAAAAAAATTGTGTTTTTGTAACTGTGGCGACGGGTGGTCGATGACGAACGAGTGTGTCTTACACACTCGTCGACCACCTAGCGGGCCAGCGGGGTAAAACCCGCAAACAACCTTTTTGCGCTCACGGCTATATATTTCGTCTATATAGCTTATTTGTTACTGGGCTCGGCCCGCACACATACTACTACACGTATACGCAACCGACCTGATTGGTGTTTGTGTGGTGTCGTGTATTCATACGCACACACCCACAAGTGGTGACCTCCGACGTAAGTATTGTTTTTGTTGTTGACGTTTACCGTCGACGGGGGAAGGAACCGTCACCTCCTTCCCCACCCGCTTCCGACTAGCTCGGAAACAACCAATCGGCTCTTACCAGCTGATTTTCTCTAACCACGCCCCTTCTTCAAACGTTGGCATACCCGCCAACAATCGAAGAAGGAACTCAGTCGGCTCTCGTCAGCTGACGGAGAAGGTTCTCCTTCTCCTACCCCTTTCCCTTGTTGCTCGTCGGTACTTAAGTACCGACCAACGTCCAGAAAAATCAGTCGGCACCCAGCTGCCGACGGAGAAGGTTCTCCTTCTCCTTCCCTTTCCATTTACCTAACGTTCCACTTTTCCCTCTCCTCTTCCCAGGCTCGACGTCAGTACGCAAGTACCGACCAGCCATCCCAAAGAGAAACAAACAGTCGGCAATCAGCTGCCGACAAGGAAAGTACTAACTTAGCCTCTGTTTTCAACCACCTCCATGGCCTCCAAATTAACCCCGTCGTCTCTCGACGACCTGGTTCTCCCGCTGACGCCTGCAAAGGCCACAGTCAGCAATCCTTCCAGGAGGACGGAGAACCAGCCCAACCTCACGTCTGCCATCCACTCAACGCCGCATGTCAGCATGCGTTCGTCGACTGTACCGACGAACTTGGCGATCCCGCAGTCCTCTACGCTTGTAAATTTAGGCCCATTCCTCGACAATTACCTCCCAGGCGAAGAACTTTCGGTCAACCAGCACCAGCCAGTTGACAGTTCCACGCTGAGGTTGTCCCCAATCCTCAATCGACAATCACACCCCATCGGTCAGTCTTCTAGTCGAACAGCTGACACTATGCTCGACGACGAACCGATTGCGATTCCCCTTCCTCTCCCGCACTCGTCCGAGTCGGCTCACGCAACTGACGACAAGTCAAGCGTTGTAGACGACGACGTATTACGAAAATTGTTTCGTGGCGCCACCCAGTCGCATAAATACGACGCGTCTTCCTCCTCGGAAGACGAACAGGCCCCGCCTACAAAACGAACTCGTAATACTGTGCAACAACAGCTGCCGCAACCGCAACTTCGTTCGTGTTTACGAGACGAAAATAAACGGCGGTTACGGTCAAGAAAACGAGTGAAATTCGTGTTTTAGACACTCACTCTTCTCTTGACGTGCTTGGCTGTTATATACTCTTCATCAAATGCTACACAACAGGCGCTTTTAATAATATCTCGCGGAGCGTAATAGACTGGCGATATGTCCCAAGAGCGTCTTTCCCCTAGCATTTTGGATATTTCCGACGATGAAGAAACAGCCCTTTTAAGGGCTACCCCCCATTAACAGAGGGCGGTAACGGGGATGAACCGTCGTCTCTTCGTGCAGACGACCATCGCTCCCCCTCTCCCACCTTTTCCTCCCCGACGTCACAAGCTGACGTTGCCCCGTCTCCTTCCACCACGGCTACTGCCACCTTTCCACCGGTGAAGCAGAAATCGCCTGTACCCTCTACGTCCGACCAAGTATCGGCGTCACCCGTGACGCTTACCTCTGGCGGACCTGCACAAGAGGATACCCGCCGTACTCCTTCTCGAGTACAGCAACGGCGATCGACGCTGAGGCAGAGGGTGGAGTCTGCTGCCAGGGGTCGAGGTGTGCCACTTCGACAATACCGGCCTGCTCCTGGAGCAGCGGCGCGGGGTTCTGAGATCGTACAGGCGGCCTTGTCCGTAGCTCTCGTTCTCGAATCTTCGTTCCACTCCCTAGGAAGACCGCGTATTCGTTGGAAACGCCACCTCACGCTCGGACCGCTGTACAATTAAGCAATGCGCGGATTGACACCCGCACATTCGCTGAAGTCGTACAGCGCGTTCAATCTAAGAGACCTTCGCCCGGTCTTCAATCGTCTTCCTCGGTAGGACTCCCCTCTGGGGAATTCCCGCCGCTCAAGACGGTTCAGCAGATTGAACCGCTTCCCCTCCGGAAGCGCCGAGCGCAAGCGACTGCTACGTTGCGTACCAGCGGTTTTAAACGTCCGTCTGCAGCAACAAAGCGGTCCCCCCAACCGTCGACTTCCAAAGTTGCGGAGGCACCAGTAGCCTCATCGTCAGTCCCGAAAGGCAAGTCGCCGTTACTTCGCCCTTCGGTTGTACCGACTACCGCGGAAGAGACAGCGATGGACGTTGACCCTACCCCAACCCCAACCGTCCATCTTCCCTCAAAACCCTCGTCGGTCCCTCAACGTGTACTATCACCAGTACCCAAAGAGGTTGAACCGACAGAAAGTGTTGCTGTCGATAATAACCCTGTTATCGATTTAATGGCAACACCTTCGCCGGAGAAAGTCCCCGAATCACAGCCTTCCACCTCTCTTGACGAGAGTCCCCCGGCTGTTGATAAACCGGCGAAACATCCCCGTTTGGGCCGTAAGGCAGGGGGCCGCGCCCGGCGTGAAGCTCGCGCTCGCGGTCTCTCTTACATGGAGCTCAAACGGGACAAAAGACGCGGCAAAACCCGTACCCAAACTCCCGCTCCATTACTGGCTCCCGTACAGAAGTCCGCTCCATCTGTGGTACAGTCCCCTGTACTGCAACCGGTGGTTCCTCCTGTACTGCAGAATCAATCCCTGCAGCCGTGGGAGCAATTCACTGCCGCTGTGCTCGCAGCACACAATGCCCTGTCGCTCGCCCTAGCGACAACCCCGATGCCACTCCCACAAGTTGTAATGCCACCGCCCGGAATTCCCATTCCCCCGCATCTACAACTTGCGGCACCGGTCTATCCTCCGGCCACGGTAATGTCGCCTTTAATGGCGGCACCAGTTACCTACCCGCCACCCCTTATGAGCATTCCCACGTCTCGTCCCCAGACTCCGCTCATAAGGCACCAGACTCGAGTTAACCCTATTCCCCAGCCTCGAGCGCCCCGAACACGTCCTTCCCGTCCCACCCTCCCAGCCAACTTCGGCAAGTCCAAACTGAAGAGACCTGGCGATCCTACTACGTGAACGGTACCCGTGAGCGTAGTAGTGAACGCCGCGCCACACTTGACTGGCGTCACAGGTCACCGTAAGTTTCCTCGGAAACTTACTAGGAGGAGAGTGGTGTGGCGACGGGTGGTCGATGACGAACGAGTGTGTCTTACACACTCGTCGACCACCTAGCGGGCCAGCGGGGTAAAACCCGCAAACAACCTTTTTGCGCTCACGGCTATATATTTCGTCTATATAGCTTATTTGTTACTGGGCTCGGACCGCACACATACTACTACACGTATACGCAACCGACCTGATTGGTGTTTGTGTGGTGTCGTGTATTCATACGCACACACCCACAGTAACTTAAAAAGTTCCCATTATTTTTCATACTTTCTTCAACATGTAACTAGTAATAACCTCAAAAATATAGGGTGGAATACTTTTAGCCGTGTGCAAATATTTACATGACAGGAACCAGTCTGCAGACTATTTGCATGTTCTTTAGCAAGTATACAATTCAAAAGGAGCCAACCTAAGGAAAGGGGAGTCAACCTACGTAAACAATAGCTAATGGCTACTGTGCACTAAGGCTATTTATACCCAACTTCATACACGCACCAACACAAGTAGGTAGATAAATTGGTATATACCTGTGTTGATTGGCCATTATTTAATGCGTCGTATTTTATTTGTTATCAAAATAACTGATAAAGTACAAATGCACTTGCCACCAATGTGATGTCATTGAGTATTCTCGATTAGTTACGGACTGGTAATTGCAAATTATATGCACTGTGCAACAAGTAATTTGCCATGTTTGTTTGTCCAACGGGCAAGGCACAGAATTAGTCAACCTTTGGGCAGCAACTGTTGTTCAGGGGCCCCGAGGCCCTAATCTTCACATAGAATGATATATCCCCACATACAGCTTTGTGGTTTTAATGCGATATGAATATTAGTATTAGTATGTCGATGGTTCAGTTTAGTATTAGTATATCAATAGTTTGATACATATACTGTAGCAATTTTTACAGAGCATGCGTAATGTCTGTAAGGCCTATGAATGCAATAAAACAGGCTAACATGCATTTTCATAATTCATGTACAAACTAAAATAAAATTTCCAGGCTCGATAAAAGGGAGAGACATAAAATAGTGGATTTTCTGAAAATTTAGGTAGTTAAAAAATGGATTCAGATGCAATTTTCAATATTTTGGATGGCTCAAAAATTTTTTCCTCCCCCACACCCGAATTTCCTCTCTCCGGCCCGGCTAATTGATAACTGAGGTTTAAACTGATTCAATCAAAAACTTCGAAAATTTTAATCTTTTTCAATGAGCATGAAATAAACGATACCTAGGCCTCTTTTTAAAAACGAATGCTCAAGTATCGAAGTTTTGGCTAAAATCCCACGGAAAGTGCAACATAAAAATTATGTGCTGATAACGTTGGCTGCATTTTACATTGCCAACTATTTAACTTCCCTTTGAAGTTGTAGGTTAAATTGGACAACAAAAAAATTCATTAAATAGAAGTAACACCAGATATTTATTCACTTTGTTACAAACAAAAATATTTGCAAACATTCTCAGCGCGCATAGATAAACCGTTATTCAAAATGTTTTTATTTCGAATATTATTTTACAAAGCAATTCTTTGAATTTAAACTAAATTGCTTTTGAAATTTCGATGAAGCAGGTTAATCGTTTTTTTTTTTTACTAATTAGACAAACGCTGCCAAAATCAACCTAATATCGTCGTTCCTAAGGGAGATATTTTTAACCGAACAAGCGAAAGAAAAAATTATACTTCAATTTATATTTAAACATTAAAGTTGAAAAAGAATACGAACAATAAAGAAGAAGCTAACCTACAAATGAAAGGAAAAGAAAATAACAACTCTATCATTCTGGCCTATATTCAGAGGAGGCACAAGCGATAGGAAAATTGTCCAGGGCAGCAAAATTAAAAAAAAAAATTTTTCAGGGTAAGTAGATAGGTACTACCTATTTCAATAACAATTTGTAATATAGGTAAGCGTTTTTCCAAGATTCAACTGTTCGTGTATAGTTGTATAAAAACGGAAAGGGGGTGTGTGTTCCGTCCCATTTTTGCAGACGATTCAGTTTGTCTACAAAAATGTGTCGAACAAATCATAGACAACTATTATTCCTAATTCTCGGAATAATAGCTGTCTATATTTTACCTAGCTTCTCACGATCAGACACCACCAGATATGCTGACAATATTGTGTCATCATATTTGGCGGATGTTCTGTATCACGCCACCTTTTTGGTCGGCCATATTTGATTGAAACAAAGGAAACGAAAGTAATATCATATCTTTATTTCAAAGACATGATCATTCCTAAACCTACAGTCGAGTAGAAACGTTAGGGTTCATACTAGCTGTTATGGACATTAGGTTTCACTAGTATTAAGAAATAGTAATAAGTATAATTCTAAAGTGTTTGTAATAATTGAAGTGAAGTATTAATAAAAGATAATAATCAGAATTTATCTTATTTGTTGAGGTAATTTAAACGTATTGAATTACTCTCACAACAGTGTGGAATACCTTGTCGTGAGAGATATTCTCACTAGAAGGAAATTCAACAGAATTTAAGCGTGTTCAACCAGTTCGTACATAAGTACGGGTAAGCCAAAACCAAGGCAAACACTGGCAATTTTAGAGCCGGTTTGGGTGGTTTATATACGGCTTATTTGCATGCACACAAACACACGTACATAAGATAATACGTACATTGGTGAGAACGGCCAGGTCGCATCATCCCCTATCGAGATAAGAGATGGCTGGCCGGTTCGTGTACAAATCGTGATGTCATCTTATTGTGTCGCGATTTGGTACTCGTACATTACCTGCAAGTACATATAGGTAATTATTTTGTGTATTTAACGTCACAAGGACAATTGTTTGCCTGCCCTTTGGGGCGGCAACTGTTGTCAAGGGGTCCGAGCCCCTATACCTCATACGGGAGAGTCCCCATAGGGGGTAATAAAATGGTCGAGGGTGGCAAAATCTGGATTTCCCACAGACAAAAAAAATACAATTTTGGCCCTGTAAATAGATACCTATGAAAAAATTATGACTTGAATATTACATTCGATTTTTTCATTCATAAAACAAAACGAAAAAACGAAGAAACAAAGAAAAGTACAAAATAATACAGGTAAGCCTACCAACAAGTGCTAATGGTGATTTAGGTAAGACCGATTATAAGAAGGGATTTGGGGTATAATCCCACCAACCCCAAAAGAAAAAAGTCAATTTAAAACACAATTAATTGGTTATGTCCATGAAATATATAAAAAATTATTAACCAATATCATAAATATTTATGAATATCATAAAATATGATTCAATCCACACATTAAAAATAAATCCTAAAACCAGGCCTGAATAAAAGCAAAATCAAGACGACGACAACGATAGTCTTTTGGTTAGTACTCTCAATATTTCTTGCGTAGTCAGTCTTGGACTCGTCTATTTTTCTACTATAGCCTGTTAACTGTAGGCAAGATTTTTATCTTGATCTCAGAAAAAGGGCAAGGCCACGACTAATTTTGTTCATTACAAAGTCTGTCCCAGAATTAAAAAAAAAATTGAAAACAAGCTATGGGTTCACAAATATTTGTTGTTGATGGTTTATATTCTAGTAATTTTCAACGAATTTAATGAGAAAACATAATCCATTTAATTAACAGGGAAAAAAATATTTCAGAATGTAAATAGAAATGAAAGAAATATAAAACGACTTCACTGTATGAACCATATAGATAAAATATCGACCATACTTGATTTTAATACCTTGAGACCTACGCCCAAACCAAAAATTGGTTTCAAATGATTTTGTGGATGGGTGGCTTATAAGGTTCTCCATAGGCTGCTAAAACCGTTTAAGCTACACCAACTGAAATTTACCAAGTTATAAGCATTAAAAAAATACCTTAAACCCTTCCATTCTAATGTAAAATAACATAAAATACCTCATAACCCTGGGAAATATCAACTATACCTCGTATGGTACAACTTTTTGATTACCATTTAGGGCAAAGTTTGCAACTGCTTGCGAGCCCCACGACTTTTGGAATTTAATCAATACTGTACCTAGTAAAATTAAAAATAATTTGGAAAATAATTTGCAAGGCGGAGGTCTATAAAGTTTAATCCAGCTCTGTATTTCGTTGAGAATTTTTGAAAATGTAAAATCAACGTTCCTAACAAAGATTATATTTCGGGAAGAGGTGTGGAATTTTGTGAGGACAACAAATCTTTGTTCTTATTTCAAGAATGAATAAGGTGATTTTCTGGATTCACATGCTTACCAACTGCATACAGGCAATCGAAATAATCCTACAGGCTATAATATGATTTGACGCGATGATAGGAAAATTTTCAATAGAAACTATTACAGATCTTCATTCAGACCAGGAGTTCTTAAACTTATTTTTTGACCTACCAACTTATCTTCCTTAAAAAACTTTCTATACCACTGTTGCAAGAGTAATTCAATACTTTTAAATTACCTCAACAAATAAGATAATTTCTGAATATTATCTTTTATTAATATTTCACTTCAATTATTACAAACACTTTAGAATTATACTTATTACTATTTCTTAATACTAGTGATACCATACACACGCTTGCAGGTCTGATCACATTATCCTTTAGAAGGTCGTATTGTACAAGCGTCACTTCAGAGCCGCTGTTGACTGTTCCCTGTGTTTCATACTCTTCACGGCTCACAATGTTGCAGGGATAATTAGTTTACATCTTGCCCTGACTAATTTCATTGATGCACTACGGATATGAATTTTCCAATTATGCGGCGCATGTGGATCTAACACTAGGTGAGCAGCGCAGTCCGGATGATGGACGTTGCCATTACAAGCCCGAAAGTTATTGCCATAAAATGGTATAGAGTAAACGGGGTCTATTGCAAGTTTTTTGGTTGTTGCGGGAAATTCTGTTATTGGATACTTGGAACTACATTAGGAGTTCGCAAGTTGTATGAGGGTAATGCATAATTTGCTGCATTTGCCCATGGTTGTGGATTTATAACTGGTGCATTATATGCTTGTGCATAATTATTTTGTTGCGGTGGTCCATAGGGGTTGAGTGGCTGACCAAAATTTGATGTGAAGTTGTTATTGAATCGTGGCAGTCTAAAATTTCTTTGTGGGAATTGAGGTGTACTACGATTACGTAGTCTACAATCTCTTGATAAATGTCCCATTCTTCCACAATTAAAGCAATTTATCTCTCTAGGAGGATATCGATTATTATTTTGTAAGCGATAAGTTTCTCTCCTTTGGGGTCTATAGGAATTTTGGTTATTCTGCGGCCGATTAGATTCTCTTTCTCTAGACTGCCTTCTTCTAGGGTTATTATCATTTGTTTCGTTATTTTTACTATTATTATTTGAATTTCTTTCTCTACGTGGTCTAGATTCTGTATTTTCATTTTCTGTCGTCTGATTCCTGGTTTGATTTGGATTTCGTTTGTTGGCATTTGGCAGTTTCCATCCTGCCTCTACTAATGCTACAATAACAGTGTCTGTTGGAGATATAGGCGGGGTTACTGGTTTCACTGGCTCTTTTTTCTCGGGAGTTTTACCCTTCATCATCTCTTCCATCTGTTTTGTTAGCTTGGCGATAGTTTCTGTTGCTTTATTTAACATCTCTTCCGTTTTTTGGACATCGGTTAAGTCTAAAGCTTTTTCTTTAAATTCCTTCCAATCCGTAAATGTTTTTGAAATTTCACTTTGTGTCTGGAGATTTTTGGATGCAAAGAATTTCCTTATTTCTCCTGTTAGTCTGGGGAGTAAGAGGTCACAGATTTTTTTCTCGCTAATTGTAGCATCGAGTTGTTTATAAAGTTGGAAAAATTTTGGTACGTTCGTACTAAAATATGTATCATCAAATTTCAACGATTTGATACGTTTTTTTACCGTATCTTTATCTTTTTTAAAGATACGTGTTAAGATTTTCTTTACTTCTGACCATGAGGTTTCTGGGGTTATTTCATTTTCTGCTGCGAACAGTTCTAGAGCTGTACTACGGAGGGCTATATTTAGATTTCTTATCATTTCATATTCAGTTGCCTCGAAGGTTTTTGCCTGAATTTCGTATTCAAAAAGGAATTCAAGAATGTCCTCGTCGGGGCCATTTGAAAAATGGCTCAGAGTCCATCTTTCTGACCTTTTCCAGAAATTATTCATCGCTAGGTTGTGTTGTGTGTAGGCGTCATTTGCTGCTGCAAATCTCGCTTGTTGTTGTTGCAAAAGCAATCGTGTGTTATTTTCAGCGATGTCTTCCTAGGTCATATTTTTATTTTCTGGTTTTAGAAATGGGTTATTTTTATTTTCAACATTTACTATGTTGACGTACGCGGGTTCTTTTTGATCAAGAATTTCTACGCGTATTTCTGGGGGTAATGAATTAATAAGGTCGGTCGAAAAAATTTTCGGCAGTTGAATTTTGATTTTTATTTATTGGTTTTTCTAAATTTTCTGGACTTTTTACGTGAATTTGAATTGAATGTTGGATTTCGGTCTGTGAGGACTTTCCCTGTCCTTGAGGGACTAATGGTGACAAATCAGCACTAGACTGTGAGGGTTTGTCGACAAAAGTTTGGTTTAGAATTGATTCCTCTCCGAGGAAGATTTCGTCTTCGTCGTTTGGGAGAGAGAAATCAAATGTAACCGAAATCAATTTCTTAGGTGATACGTGGTGTGATACCTTAGACAGAAGTTTTTTGAAACTGGAGCTGAGACTTCGTCTCGCTAGTCTTCTTTCTGTTTCTTCCTTTTTTCTCTTCTCTGTTTCTAATTTCTTTCCTTTATTTTCTAGATCTTCTTCTGTATCGGAGAAGATTTCCTCTGCTTCACTAGGGTCTTTATTTTTTATACTTCTTGTTACCCTACGATAACTTTTACTCTCTTCGATTAATCTATCAAAATTACTCGTTCTTTCAAATTTCTCGGTGTTAGGGTTTGAGTATAATATATGTAACAACCAATGTTTAGGATATCTACCTTTGTATAGTTTTTTCTGGAGTTCGATACATGTTCTCCCTTCTATCCTCTTAATTTTTGCAGTTTTTAGAACACGATAAAGAAAAGAAGTGGATACTCGACTTCCCCAATGATTACCAAGGAGTGGGTAGTTTTCTTCTTCAGACAGGTTTTCATACAAATTTTTAGGGTGATTTTCAAGTTCTAAAATATTGTCTTCGGATTTTGAATCTAAAATATCCGGGAGAGATGTACTCGTACTTTCACTTTTCTCAGACATTTGCGAGGGTTGGGAGATTTTACATTTTACAATATTATTCACAATATCAATAACGGTTTCAATTTTTTCTGAAGTGACGGAAGATAAATTTATAATTTGCTTACAGTTAACTGGTGAGTGGTGCTCTGTAGTCTTCCGTAGTTTATCGTTAGTTTCGTTTAGATCGACGTTGTTGGTGAGTGACTTCTCGTTCTCTGTGTTGTGGTTTTGGATACCGGTTGGGCTGATTCTATTCTTTTTGAATTTCAGGAACTGGATCTGGATCTTCGTTTTATTTTTAAGTTTATTTTTAGATCTGTTTTTTGTTAGTAATTTATTTTTAAATGTTTTATTTTTATCAGTCTTAATCAAATGTTTGCAGTCCTCTGCAATAAAGATTTGATTTTGTAGACGTTTGTTTAATTTTGTTTTTAATATTTGAATTATTTTAGCCACGATTTATTTAATAATTAAACGAAAATATTTGCTCCAGCAAAATTAAATTAATTATTTGCGAGCGGTTTAAAATATTTTTCACACGAGTGGAAAATGTTTTTACTTTACAAAAAAAAAAATGAAATTTTTATTTGAACAGAATTATTATTTTTAAATTTTACTTCGGAGGGTTTTTTTGTTCGGGCGCCAATTTGTTGCGAGAGTAATTCAATACTTTTAAATTACCTCAACAAATAAGATAATTTTTGAATATTATCTTTTATTAATATTTCACTTCAATTATTACAAACACTTTAGAATTATACTTATTACTATTTCTTAATACTAGTGATACCTAATGTCCATAACAACTAGCATGGACCCTAACGTCTCTACTCGACTGTAGGTTTAGGAATGACCATGTCTTTGAAATGAAGATATGACATTATTTTCATTTTCTTTGTTTCAATCAAAAGATGGGCCAACCAAAAAGGTGGCGTGATACGGAACATCCGGCAAATATGATGACTCTTCACTGTCAGCATATCTGGTGGTGTCCGTTCGTGAGAAGCTAGGTGAAATATAGACAGCTATTATTCCAAGAATTAGGAATAATAGTTGTCTATAATTTGTTCGACACATTTTTGTAGACGAACTGAATCGTCTGTAAAAATGGGACGGAACAACCACCAAATATTTTATAAGGTTTTGGTTTTGATATTTGTAAGAATATTTTCATATTTAGAATTATTGAATATTAAAAAGTAATGAGATAATATTTTTTCCCTCACAATGTTTAAATTTCATCCGACTTGCCGACTACGTACCATTTGTGGTAGCGAACCACAGTTTGAGAACCTCTGACTTAAACCATTGTACCTAAGTTAGAGAAAACTTTAAAAATTTTAGAGTTCACAACACTGATGAATTTGAATGAAATTCAATAAAACTGATTCCAAAAATAAAAAATAAATAAAAACTATTTTTATTGAGAATATTAAGAAACCTTTCTTTATTAAATCGAGAAATTAATTTTATACAAAGAAAGTAGTTTGCTTGACAGCTATGCGTACACTACCTACCCTTTTCACTGTAAATTCATATAAACCAAAATATTGCAAGAAAGTCGCTGCCTTTTCCTCTTTCGGCTCATTCCATTTAAATTCTACAGTAACTGCTTGCTAGATGTAATTAACGGTATATTTACGAATATTCAAAATACTCGGTACTAATTAAAAAGATTAAACACTGCTTTTTCCCACGTTAGATATCGCTTCATAATTCACACAACGAAAGATAAAATAAATTACACTATCAGTCAAAGACATATGTTACTACTATTTTTTTTTTTTTTTTTTTTTTTCACTTGTACGCTAGTAGAAGTAATTTTGATGTGACACCTTTTTTTTTCCCATTTTTTCATTTTTATTTTTTTTATGAGTTACTTTAACTCTTTAATCACTTTTTTCTTCATCTCATGACTCTTTGAGGTGATACGTAGCCCCACAGAGTTGATGATTTGTGTCTCTTTTTGTCTCGCATTTGACGAGTACGTTGAATTATGCAATGGAAAAAATGTCGGTAGTACAGCTTCGACTATTACATTTCATAGTTCTACATGTGTACACATTTCAACCGAAACGGGGCGTGAAAAATTACCGTGAATACTTGACTACCGGGTCTGTGAAATCATAAAATATTAAGTGCGGATTCGCCATTTTTATCGCTAATTAGGGTGAAGAGAGATCAAATATAAATACTAAAAACTACTGAATATAAATTTTTTAATACCAATTTCTGAATTGTAAAATTCGTGGATGCAAAAACGTATTCACGGGTTGAGATGAAAGTGAATAGCCCAAGTTAAGCCGATGATGGAAGGTTAAGAGCTGTTTAACCATCAAATAAGTACATCATCGGCTGGAATTTTTCTTCTGCGGTGATTATACATTAATTCCAAATACAATTTATTACAAATGAAAAGTAAGTAAACGTATAATTAGTTGTCAACCGCGGGCTCCGCCTTCGCGTATCAATTTGATTTGAGACTTATAATAGTACTAGGAGAAAACTCCAGGGAGAAAGAGAGAACCACAAAAAGAAACAGAGATGGAGCTGGATTTTTATCTTTTTCTCTTTTTGTTTTTCAGTTCACAAACAATAAAGAAATGAGGGATGGACTTGGAGGAAAATATAAAAATCTGCACTCAGAAAATCTGCTGATTCCACCAAGGCTTAAAACCTTCCTTGGGACAATCCACCAGGTAAGAAGTAACCAACTTCTCTACATAAAATAGCTTTCTTCTCTCCCTCACTCTCCCTTTCTGTTTTCTTCCATCTTCTACATTTCATTTTCCTACCAGTTGTTTGACTAGTCCATGTGTACAGTACAGTACACCTACGCTTCAATTTTGTAACTTTTTCTCGCTCTATCTATCTCAGATAGGAGTGATACAGATGCATGAAATTTTGTGGACTTACCAATATACTAAGAAAAGCATGTTTAAAAAAAGGAAAATTATCAAAAAAATTTTATGAAGGGGTGAGGGGGTCAAAATCCACAACTTTTTCCTCAGGAGGCTATGGAATTTTTCTTTTCTGATGACCCATCTATATTGTGAAACCTTCTTTTTTAACATCTCAATCATGAAAATCGGTCCAGCCGTTTTCATTAACTTTGTGCTACGCAGTAAAAAAAACCTTTTAGAAATAAAATTAAGATACCTATAGATATTTCCTACAAGGTTACCTACATGCTTTTTTTAGAGCTGTCACAGCCCGGACCATAAACTGATACAGCCGTCCTGGACGGAAGGAGCGATTTTGGTAAGAGAAAATACGGTGTTTTGTGGGGGAGTTGGGTATTTCCAAGTTTCGGTGGAAAGTTATCTCTGTATCACTCATCCTTTGCTAACTACGGAATAAATCAATTTTTTAATTTCAAAAATAATTCATTATTTACCCTGCTCACTGAAAAGTGGTTGATACTGACGTCTTATTTGAGGAAGGATTTTAATTAGGTCCTTTACAAAACCATAGATCTCTAGAGGTAATACACTAACAAAATTAATTTTTTCCATATTATCAAGTATATGCACGCTTCCTGGGTTAATATTCCGTATTCCGAAAATTTTCTCGAAAAAATTCAATCCCTTTTCTTTTGAACGATAATGCGGAGGTAGGTCAGATTCAAATTTAATTGCCACAACTGACACTATCACACAACTCACAGTCTCAAACATTTGGAAACCCATCTCCTAACTGAACACAGACCGACAGAAACGTATGTGTATCCCGAAGGAGTGGTCCTGAAAATCTGAATGATGATGGTAGCAAAAGGGGAAGAAAAGATTATAGAGAATGAAAATTAGAAGAAGAAAAACAACAAGAAGATGAAACAGAAGAAGAAGAAAAGGGACTTCGCTAAGTACATATAATCTATCATCGAGTTGAAAGAAACGTTTCGGATAACCGAAAAAACCCCACCCTACGAACTATTGTCGAAATCTGGCAAGCTATTCGTAGTTACAGGATGTGTCACGACCATAACCCTATTCGATATGAATCGCCTCATAAACATAATATAAATTTTCTAGGTGTACTTACCAAATAAAATTATGACCATTAATACGAGGGAACTGAACGTAGTCAATAGAAAATCATTGCTCCATTAAGGTTCAGAGGTAATATCGAAATAATTTTGAAGTTGTCAAGTTCCAGAAATTGAGATATTGAAAACATTTTCAAGCCTCTAATATTCGGAAGTGATGAGTACATTTTTAGGTGTCTAATTTATCGATCAAAATTTAAAGAGTCGATACTCCCTGAAAACGTTTGTAGTTTTTTGCCAATTTATTATTGATTAATAAACCCGATACCAGCGAAAAATGTATGGACAACATTTGTGGGTAAAAAATTTAAATGTCTTGCCACTCGAATAATTTTCAAGAAATTTTTGAAAAAATCTTAGACTAATTTAAGGAGATATATCAGCTTATAGTACATCAATGTAATTTTTCCATAAAAATTTTACACTTTGATAAAAATATAAAATTTATTGTAAAATATACGAAAAGCCGTTCAAAAAATTCACTTCTCTATGATGTTTCAAGAGCAGTACTTAATAATTCTTCGATTTCATGACTTAACTTGAGACTTGAATTTTAAGAATTTCATAGCTCTTAGAATATTAATTACATTAAGAAGTGAAAACATTACTTGAAGGTTTTTTCTTTTTCTTTTTTATTATTCCTCATGAAAGCAATGTTGCCTGGAAAACTTTCTGTAGGGAAGGTATCTTATGTTCGATTCATTTACGATCATGATGGAAAGAGACGGCGCAGATAAATTCAAATAAAATCATGAAATTGATTCAATGTAGTTAGGTTACTAGTTCTCACACAATAATGCACTAAAAACATATCCTTTTATTTATTTTTCACTGAGCCCTAGTAACGTAACCATTCTTACCAGCGATTAGAGATTACTAAAATACTGTTATGAGGAAGGGGTAAGTCGGCATCCGGTGGCCGATGGTCTCTCAGCATGACAATTCCATCACATGAGCGGGAGTATCAACTGAACCAAACCAAATCGGGTGTGCTAGATATACTGCCATTTTGAGTTGGAAATATTATGGTGCTGATAATGAACCAACAACCTTTCGAGTAAAGGATAACAATAAGTGGCGTTGATAACTCCTGATTCTAGGGAGGGTTTTCAATTCGCAAAAAAAAAAACAAATTAATATTTATTTAGTATTCGACGGGTGGTATTAGCACAAAAATACTTTTTTGGGGGGTGGAGAGGTGGAGTTCAGGAGGGGTTTAAATTTTCAAATCCTCCCACAAGTACGCCACTATGACACGCAATAACGACACCAAAGACCAAACCACTACGCCAGACAGACCACTTGAAAACATTGAAAACTCGAAGTTTTGAAAATTCTTAGCAATACTTTCCACAGAGTGTCCAGAGGTTAAACGGCATAACTCCTGAATCGATTTCACCGGATGTAAAGAATGTAGGACGATAGGACTATAGAAAGAGAGTAAGTTATAGGCCTATTTCAAACTTATTTCGAGAAAAAAAAAGGTTATCAATTCGATTGGGATTGACAGCACCTAGTAGGTATATAGTTTTTTATTTTTTTACTTTTTTTCTTCCTTTTTTTCCATGTTTTTTCCAGCATACCTAGGTGAATTTTCAGTTTAAGTACCGATTTTGATGAACTTCTTTTTATTGGATTAATCATCAAGGTGTCACAGATACTGCCAAATTCTAGTATCTAATCATATAGTTATGGTTTGAACCACAATCTGAATAGTAATCAACGAAAAAAGATTACAAAAAAAATAATTATAAATTTTATCATCTAAAAATTCTTACCCCAATCGAAAAAAATAGAAGTATCCTAAAAAACATATTTCTCGTAAATTTCACTGCAGCATGTAATATTTATAGATTAAAATCTGCTACACGAGTTCCCAAACAATATTAAATAAATTCTGCAAAAACATCGTTTAACTTTTAATGAAGAACCAGAAGTCTGAATCATATTTTGAGGAAAAAATCGCCACCTACAGTATTTCTGAACGATTAATACCAACAATCACATTGGACAGACCAGATGAAAGTTAGTGAAGATTCTGGAAAAAATAAAGAATCAGCTGAAGAAAACTTCATTCTTAATTTCATTTCAAATTTTAGGTAAAATAAACGAATAAATATCTCAACGTCTGAGAATCACATGAAAATTATGAATCCTCTCAGTTAGTATTCATAGACGTATAGAAGACAGAAAAATTTAATTCAATTTGAAAAAACATTCATGTTAAATAAATATAAGAATAATCTATGCCCTAACAATACTAAAATATTTAACAACTTATTTAAAATTTCAGTTTTATTTGTGTTTCGCTGTCCTCTGGTTGTAAATATGTAAGTTTTATTTTCCACATTTTTGCATAATTTGGGATAAATGTATAGATATTTGCCTGCATATTTCAATTTTTTTGCTCCATAATTTCGAATAGTTACATATTTTAAGCTCATTTCTAAAAAGTGATTTTTTTTTTTTTTTTTTCAGAAAAAAATCACAACTTTGGTCCCAACTGAAAACTCCGCAAATTTCCATTAGCACCTTCAATATATCAAAAATTAATCGTGTAAGTACTTGCTTTTGCATCTTTTATTTATTTCGAAAAATTTTTAACAAAAGAATAACTATTAATCGATTTTTCTACAACTTTTACAGACCATTTTTAAGGATCTAGGCGTTTTGCAACTTGTTGATGTCAAAAACATTAATTTTATATGACATACTTTTGCATATTTTATGATTTTAAGTGTATATTGACGGTATATTTTGAAATTATAAATACACATAAATGCATATTTTGAAAGAATAAATGTATTAAAGCACCTAATCTGCTGACAAAATATCGAGAAAGTGTTGAAAAATCAGTATTTTTGTCAGGTCATAGGCCTATTTTTTTTTATT
The DNA here is from genome assembly GCA_011428145.1 of Ericerus pela. Lineage (NCBI taxonomy): Eukaryota > Metazoa > Arthropoda > Insecta > Hemiptera > Coccidae > Ericerus > Ericerus pela. Next base: position 161,837 of record WOFM01000589.1, on the reverse strand, counting down.
CATTGAAACAGATCGACAACCCGCAGAGAATTTTAAGCTGAGAGACTCATTTTAGCTCACGTACTCGTATTCTCGATATATTTAATCGGTGGTCCAGTTTTAAGAAGCTATTGTGTTTAAAAAGGTTTTCTATAAAAATCAATTGATTAGTCTTGGTGTCATGAAACGAGTTGGGAGTGGGACTAGAAACGTTTTTCGTTTCATAACTCAAGGAAAATTTTGGCACCAAATAATAAAATTCATATATAGGTATATGTACACTATTTATATAATTTATGTATAACCCAATTTCTTGATATCACGGAACAGATCGCCCTTTTCGTTCAATAGTCACGAAATTTGGAACCAACATTGGTAATAAGCCAAAGACCTTACTTATTGATTTTGATGTGGATTGGCCGAACGGTACTTCCAGGACGGCTATTTTTGTTTTTAGTTCGGCTATAAAATGCCTTATTATGGGTTAATAGCAACGAAATTCGGAGCAAATATTTACTGTCACTTATTCTAACATGCTACTAATTTTGGGATTGATCGGCCGGACGATACTCAGGGTATAGCTATTTTTGAGATTATGTTATATGTACATATAAAACACACGATTTCGAATCAATAACTACGAAGTTCGCAAAAAATATTTCTTATAATTTATTGCAACATGTTACCAATTATAGGTAGGAATCGGCCGGAAAACACAGTTACAAAATTAAATACAATCATCAATTATGATCTATTACTAACGTTTTAGCAACTAATTTTCTAATTTACGAAAACCAACTCTTGCCAACGACCCAAAAAATTTCGTCAGGTTACATAAAATTTCCAGGTAGGTACACCACTGTCCACTAACTCCACCAGAATTCTTTCGATTCTCCGATTTCTCGCTATTTTTTGTACATTTTTCGATTCGAGTTCCGTTTATTTTTGCCTAATGTTAGTCATGAATTGGCCTATTTTGTGCTATATTGAGTGATGTCGTAAATAATTAACTAAGTATTACGATCATGACACAACTTCATAAATATTTTTTTCAAATTTCGTAGGTCTTGTAAATTAAGCAATTTATACTTACATGGCTATGAAACCTACAAAATAGGAACAAAAATGGCGATATCGGAGTATCGGAAGTACCATCCGGTCGATCCACACAAAATCAATAAGTCTGGTATTTGGCTTATTACTAATGTTTCTACTAAATGTTTCATACATCACATCTTGGTTACATTTTCAATATGTATTTTAGCTCGAATTAATAATTGCCGTTACAAAATTTTTTTCGGCTATCATATAGAAAATCAAAGCACTTTTTAATAATAGGCTGTACGATTTTCGTAGGCAGGACACGAAAAAACCTTTTCTCAAAAAATATCGAACCTTTTGACTTGTTGACAGGCCTATCGAGAAATGGGATGGGGATTCTTTCTCCGAGCCTGAAATTTTTAGGGGCCTGGAAATTTAAAAAAAGAGAAAAAAAACTTGAAAATCTATACCTACTGAAAAACCCTTAAAAAATTTCTTTCGCTCATTCCGCTCGCGAAATTGGCTTCTTCAACTTTTTAAAACACCACCTACAGATAAATCTTGAATACCGCACTCAACATAAACGCAGCTTTCAATTTTTTGGAGGGCCCATAAATCTTTTGTTCTCTACAACCCTATTCAGGGAATAAGTTCTGACGAAAAGTTCTCTTCTAAAGATTCGTATTCATATTATACATTTCTTGCTTTCTATCTCATCAAAGAAGTTCTTTAAATTATTTTATTTAAAATATCAATTTATTGAGTTTTTCATTTCACAGAACTGACACGGAACTAAAAACCGCAAGGTTAATCTGAAAACTCTCAACAGAACGTATCCAGGAATAGAACTTTATCTGTAAAAATTTAACATATCGAACACAGTTTATATTTACAGCTGAAACTATTCAACCCTTACAATTACAGCTTTCATTTGAAAGTGGAAATTCATCGAGAAGAAAGGCAAATTTACTAAAACTACTACTAACATTCATCGATTGTTTCTTTTCTTAGAGTGCAGCAACATGAAACTAAAACCAATGAAACACGGTGTGTTAGTGCATACATTGAAAACAATAAAAATAGTCCGTAAAATATAAACTTGAAATTAGAAAGTGCTTTTTCGTTACATAAAGTATAAACAAAGAAAACTGTCTGATCTTTCAACAATAAATTATAATGCTCATTCGGAAGTACCATTCGATAAATGAAAAATTACTAATTTTGAAAGTCATGTGAGTAAAATTAATCAGCTGTTTAATCCACCCTATGTATTGTAAGTTAATAGATCATTAAAAAATTAGGGGTTTTTTATTTAGTTTGGGGCTCTTTTTTGCTCCGCGAAAGTAAAGATAATCTTTTAAAAGTGGTTCAGTTTAGCTCGGCTTGAACCAATTTATTTTTGTGTCCGACCATTATAATCTTTTCACAATAAAATCTAATAAAAGATATTCATTAGTAGAATACTAAGTTCAAAAACGAAACTGGCAATTTATTCCACGTTAAATGTACGAGGCAATCACAGTTTGACTTATTTTTTCGATGATACCACAGATAATTTTTTTGTCCTAGCAAAAAAAATTAATGTGGGACACACTGCGTACAGAAACCTGGCTGAGCCTCAGAGAGGGAGGAAAAGGGTACTAAAGGCACAGGGCTCGTACTTTTTCAGGGGGCCCAGAAGAGCCTTAATTAATGTTGAAATGAATTGCAATTTTCAAGTAAACATTTAAAAAGGGGGAGGTTATTGGATGTCAAATCCCCCAGATTCAAAAAAAAAAAAAACATTTCTATAATAAAAAAAACACCTAAAAATTTGTTTTACACGCGAAGAGAGTGTAATGGTTTTCTCAGTTTATAGCCACTTGCCAGATATAAATCCTTCAACTGGAATTAAAAGAGCCCGTCAGTTTATTCCTCCTGGGCTCGTAACTTCTCTGTGAGGGGCATGTTACCTGGGGAAATAATGTGAAATGCTAGCAGGTATGGTTACACATCTGAAGTGAATAAGAATATTTTATTAGATGCATTTAATCTCTCCCAAAATATTTAATTTGCAGTGGAAAGAGAAATTTCGTATTTTGAATAATCTGTAAATGATAGACTAAAATTTTTTGCAAAAAACATTTTTGCACAAGAAATCACAGCAATGGAGACAAATTTTGAATTTTAAGTTTTGATAGGCTACCTATACTATAGGGGTTCGATATAATATCAAGGTGACTATTGCTTTTGAGTTGTTTAAACTGATTGATGCATTGATCATTTGAGCACCATTTTATAATTTGCGAATACTCGTATTTGGCACATTTAAAAAGTATATATTCTAGGGTAATGGATCAGGCAGCCTAGACGCGAAAATCACCAGATATGGGTCTCAATTTCAATACGAGTCAAACCTACTGTAGCTACTTTGGTACATTTACTGATGGGAAAACCGAAAAAGTAGCTAAAAATAACGCAATAATTGACAATTTACGGCTACTTTACTACCATCACCGGAAACTTATATTCTTTGTACTCTGACACAATTGCAAGGTTGAGAGAAATTTTGGCTCATCGTTAAACTTGTACAAAGTTAGCTAGAAAAAATCCCATTCAAGTATGATCAATATAAATAGATCTGAGCGGAAAACTCAAAAAAATAATTTATGTAAGTCATTCAAAAACTTTGTTTTGAGATTAATTTACTAGTACGAAAAACATTTCATCACGTTAATTTCCTTTACTGAATATTTTCAAGATGTAGTATTGTCACGTTTTTTTAATTTTTATTCAGACAGAACAAAATAATAATCTTTTATTTTGTGCACTCATTCGTTCACGCTCGATAAATAAAGTAGTCAGAGGTATTCCTTCATTTTCACCATGAATTCAGATTCAGTACATAAATTTTCTGCATATTGGATGAATAGTGATAGGAACATTTGAAACTTTGAATATAAATTTTATTTTATTTATTCACACCCTCAGACATGACTTTATGACTTCCCAGAAGATGGTTGCGTAAGTAGCCTAGGTGAAAACTTGCCAATGGAGACATTTTTGGTTGAAAAATACTTTTTCATAAGCCTACCACGAAAGGCAGTTAAGCTTTTGGAGTTTAACGTAATTACAATGTGCAACTCTCGTTAATGTTTCATCCATAATAATACCTCAGTACCGGACAAACGTCGTCGATTTTTGGGCATAACATATCGCATTATGAAAAACAATACAAAGAACGCCACTCCATCATCTCCAGTTCTTCACCCTTAATTTCCAAACAAAATAAAAAAAATGTTGTAGGCCATATATAACACCTCGAGGTTTCTACAACGATTGGTATAATTTGACACAAAAATAATATAGTTCTCTGCGCGGAATTTTGCATGGGTGGCGCAAAGTCTTAATTAAAAGTTTTTTTTATAAGGTTGAATTCGTTACGTTCGTTTCATGTTATCTTTCATCAATCTCGAAACTAATAACTCCATAAAATTCACAATTTACTCGACATTTTCATCTCTACCGCCTACGAAAAACATTTTCATGAATGAAAACAACATTAAACTTTCGTTTTACTATTGTCTTGTGACGATATTAATTTTTTTTCGTTTTTTAACAAAGTTTACGCCATTTTGACTAACGCTACAAATATTGCTGACGTGTCTCACACAACATGAAAAATAATATAAAACACCCTAGGGGGTCATTATGACGATCAGACGAAATTTATTTTACACGCATTTGTCATTCGCACATCACACGAAGGCCAAATTTCTACTTTTCTTTAACAAAAATTAGAAAGTCAACTCCGTGGAAAAAAAAATACAAAAATACAAAAATACAAAAATACAAAAATACAAAAATACAAAAATTGGTTAGCATCCAAACAATCATCAATTATAACAGCGTAGTACACTGGAACACCGAAATTTTTTGCACGAATTTTCATTTTTTTATTCGTAGTTAGAGTCCACTAACAAAAAAAAAAAACCATAAAAATTTTTCAGACCTCATGAAAATTAGAAAGAAAGAAAAAAATTTCACGGAATCATCGAAGTAAAAATGAAAAACATCAAAGAGGGATTCATGGTTTTATAAGTACCTACTGGTTTGGTTGTGTTGATATAGTTCATAATTTTCCATGGAAAATGTTCGACAAGGAAATTTTCTGGGATAATTCGCTTTGAAGTGAACAAATACAGATAATTTTTTGATGAACATTCTTTGTATTGTTATTTTATTATATACATATATTTTTAATGAATTATACCTTGTACATTACTGATTACATTTCGAACGTACATAACTGAGTGAAATGCAGCCATTAGCGTTGATAAAAGGGAGTGAGTATTCCATGTGTAGGTTGAAATATTCGCTCTGCAGAATGAAAAAATATGCAAGACGTTTTAGATTCACTGATCAAAATAATGAGAAGAATGGATACCCTGAAAAAAATATAATAAAACTAACGTTCCTTTGACTGAAACCTACTACTAAGTGAAATGACAATAACATTAGTCCAACGTTCTTCAGAATGAATTTTTCGACGAGGAATTTTATTCGGACGTATCTATAATAATTTGTTTAGTGATCTTCCTCTACAAAATTTAATATCAAACGTGAAAACCTGACTGATACCTCAATAGAAAGGTTTTTGTGGTAAAATTTGTAATTTTTTAAATTTGAACTTTGGTTCGAGCTTAGTGAAGCTATTAAAAAGTTTTTTGGGCAGAGTTAGATTGCGCAACAAATTACAAAAATGAGAATCAAAACAAGTGTGTGGTAACTAGTAAGCAAGAAAATGGGTATCATTCTATCACAGGCTGACAAAATAAGGAGAAATAATTTATTTAAATTGTCAAAAGCGTATGGAAAATGGCAATAATGGCGGTTCATTTTGTATACTGACATCATGAGTATGAAGAATGTAGCCATCAACATAATAGTATTATGAACAATAGTTACCTATTAACCACAAAATGTGTGCTGTGCATTTTTCGAAACCTTCTCTAAAAACACTGAGGGAACATTAAATAATATTTGAAGGAATAAAACAAAACAAAAAAATCTTTATAAATTTAATCATAATTAATTTGATATCAGACAATTTCACGATTGTTTACTTTCTTAGTTTCATTTATTCGCAAAAGGTGCATATTGTTTATGTAAATACATCAACAGAAGGGATTCTTTAGAAAAATAAATTTTTCACTCACTTTCAGTACCTGATCGTTAAAAATAATGTAAACCTACGAGCCACTAATAAAATTACAGGTAGAAATTTGCTTTTTTAGCTTATTAAAGCAACAAAGGTCATTTATCTCTGATTTGATCATTTACAGAAATTCTTCTCAAATCTCCGGGTGCATCATGCTGAGCATTTTTGTGATTGAGGAAATAAAAAACAACTGTATATAAGAAAAGAATACAGAAAATTGAAATAAAGGCAATACCCCTAATTGTGGCATTGTGCACTTGACCCTTAGAGAAAAATACATGAATTATTTTAAGAATATCCAATCGTGTTCATAATTAATGACATCTATCATTGAATACAGAAAATTCGGCGAACAATCGTAGACTAAAATTCTACTAATTATGAAATTATAAAATAATCATAATCGCACGGGTCGTTCATTTGACTGAAATAGCCAGCAAACTAAGAAATATTCGATGAAACTACTTACAAATGATAAATAATATTGATTTTTAGCAACTGCATAGTGCATACATAAAATTTTTATTTTTATAACAGTTTTTGCGCTCCCCTCCCCACTAATTAAATTGTATCAATACTTATGAGATATTTTCTACAAAAATTAAATGAATATGTTTTTCTAATATTATGTATTCTGTCTAAGTTTCTTGACTACACGCATTTAGATAAAACTGGGAAGGGTGAAGGAGGAAATCAAACATAAGCATTTGAAAAACCGAAAGAACAGTCTCAAAAGATTAGTTTCGTCGAATTAGATTAAACTAGACCCATTCAAAGAAAACAAGGATTGAAAAATTTTTCACTTTTAAATTAAAGTATACTTATATATCTCTCATCTCAGAGGAAAATTCAATTAAAAAAGAGTGCATAGAACCTCGTAAGTCTCAAGTCCCATTCGTATTATTCATAGCTTGAAGAATTTTTTTCATGATGAAAAGGCAAAAAAATTAAAATACTTAAGGTAGCTATAGCTCACCCAACTCTCTCCCTTTACTTAAGTCAAAGCAAAACAGTACAAATTTCTCATTGTAATTTAATTACACACCTGAAACATCTCGTAGGAGGGAAAATAATTTATTCAGTGAAATAAAAGTCCATAAGAATATCAGAAGTAAAAAAAGAAACCGAACCGATACGCTTTTTATGTCACTCTAGGGAATGTTGAGATCACTATTATCGTTTTTAGAATTAAAAATGAATAAATGAAGGGGGAAAAAAATGTACATATATTAAACCGACTATCTTTTCGAAGACAAATGACAGCTGCTGTGGAAATCTTCGAGTTGGTCACACTCGTAGAAGTTGGTCTCATCTCCTTTTTTGGAACTATTAATTACGTGTGACGTCAATGATTAATAATAAGTACGAACATAAAATGTGTGAGAAAGAAAAAAAAAGTTACGAGTCCCCGACGGGAAAGGGAGGAAGAAAAACTCGCAAAAGATTTCCATCCTGTCGTCGGATATTTGTTATGCTGCGTAGTAGGTCTATATTATATGATACGCGCCAAATGGGAAATGAATTACGAAATCGAGGGAGTATTAAGGCTTTTGCATAGGTTAAAATTTTTATAAGAGAGACAGAATGAAGAGAGAGAGTGAGAGAGAAAAAAGGAGAAAATAAGATGACTGTCGCACAGGTGGTAGGATTAAAACTGAGTTTGGTACACCACAGGAACTGTTAAGACTATAAAATTATGAATTTCTTTTAATTATTCGCACTTGAAGAAATTAAGAAAGAATTTAGGATTAGAAGTGCTCATGTACACGTCTTTTTTTTCAAACTTCCTATCTCATCCCCGACTGGTTTTCAAAAAAGCCAACACTTAAAATAGGGTTTGCTGCTCAGGAATTTTGAAATTTTTATGACTCCAGAACTTATTGTTCCGGTGAAACTTTCTGCATAAGAATTTCGAGACTTCCTAAAAATTCGAAAACCTATATTTTTCTAGCCAAACTGGCAGCTTACAGTTTTTAAGTCAGGAAATATTTTGAATACCTGCTTTTCTAGAGGAGAATGTTGCGTTGGGATTTTGAAATTCCAAGCGTATTTCTACCGATAGAATTTTCAGATTTTCTCATGATTTTTTACGTAGGTTTTCAAAGAAAATCTACACAATAAAACTGATCTGGCTTTAAGACTTGGTGTGGAAAAAGGTTTCTCCTTTTTCGTTTCATAACCTCTAAAAAATTTTAGTACTATTTGCTCAAATTTATACATAGGTATCAATTTGATAAATATAATCTTTAGTGGTGTGTATATATATATAGAGAGAGACTATACACACACATTTCTATGTAACACGATACAAGTCGCAATTTTTATCCTATAGTCATGAAATTTGGTACACTTGTTTTGGATCTAGACAAGGATTATGAGGCTTATTGTTTTGGTGCAGATCAGCGCCATAGTATGTCCGGTACATACAATTGATGTTGCATTTTCGAAGCTTTAATAGTTTTAAAACGCGTAATTTTTAAACAATAGCCACGAAATTTGATACAGACATTGAATAATTACATTATATTCTAATATTTTGCAAATTTTGGTTGTAGTTGGCTTAACGCTTTATGCCTAGAAGTGATTTGTAAAAACCTTAAACTATTTCTAAGAAAAAAAGATAGGTGAATTCCAGATGAACCAAAAAAGCAAAGGGAAAGCAGGCTTGTTGTCATTTAATTTGCTAAGCAATCATTTAATAACTTGCGTGTATTTTATAACTTCACAACACAATTGTGGGGACTCACTGGTATGAGGTAAAGGGGCTCGGACCCCTCGACAACAGTCACCGCCCCAAAGGGCAGGCCAATTACTCGTCTATATGACGTTAAATACACAAAACTCGTTCGATCGTAATTACCTGCATGTACTTGCAGGTAATGTACGAGTACTGAATCGTGACACGGTACGATGACGTCAGGATTCATACACAAACCGGCCAGACATATCTTATCTCGGTAGGGGATGATATGAACTGGCTGTTCTCACTAACCTACGTATTACCTTACGTACGTGTGTTTGTGTGCGTGTGTTTGTGTGCGTGTGCCAAAATCAGTATATAAACTCTTAGAACAGGCTTTAAAATTGCCAGTGTTCGGTCTGGTTCTGGCTTACCTGTACTTACGTACGAAGTGGCTGAACACGCTTAAATTCTGCTGAATTTCCTTCTGGTGAGAATATCTCTCACAACAAGGTATTCCACAGTGGTGATCTCGACGTGATTTTTGGCTACGTCGTGAGGTGTCTGGAGGCGCGTTGCGCTATTACAAAAATTCGGCGGGGTGCGCTGGCGAGATACTCGCTTGCTCGGCAAATAAAAAATTTTTTTTTAGCAGACTAAGACACCTTTTAGGTTGTTGAAGTAGAGTCTGCTGAAGTGGGAATTTATACCCCTCTCCTTAAAATATATAAACAAGGAGAAACAAGACAGTAGACCAGGAGGAAGAAGATTGGACTCATCCCCCAACTCCCCCAACTTCGACTCGACACTCTACGAATTTACCAAAAACTGAAGAAGGCCCTCAACACCCAGAATTAGCACGACTGGGAACTGCAATAAATAAAGGAGAACTAGCAGTTAAAACGTTGAGAAGTGGTCAAACTTTAAGCCAAAGTTCTGACCTGAAAACACATGTCCTACAAACACAGGAGCCAGTGTTTTCAACCAGCAAGGAAGGAAGTAGTTCTGTGGAATACGCTTGTCACCAGAAAGACATAGCAATGGTTCCACCACCAACTGAAAATCCACAACCATCGCAGGGAGGTAGTAGTCAGCCGCAGCTGACACCCGAAGTCTTGGCGCAGATTATGCAACTTTTGCAATTACAGCCAGGACAAAACCCTAACTTCTATAGACGGAGGATAGAGATCCTGGAATTTCTGCCCAATGAGGTAGATTTGTGGTTGACACTCTTGGAAGGCAGGTTCAAAACAGAAAACATAACACTGAACCAGCGGTACTTATACATCTGTGGAGGCATGCCCCCGCAGATAATCTGCCACATTCCGGACATCATGGAATGCCCTTCGACAGAAGAGGACAAATATGCCTGGTTCGTCAAGAAGATCAAGAATGTTTTTGGAAAAACAAAAAACGAAATAATAGATGATGTGATGGGTGGTGTGAAGATGGGGGACAACAAACCCTCGATCTTCATGGCGAAGTTAAGGCAGAAGGCGGACAATATCGTAGCCCCTTCTGTCATAGGCAATCAATTTTGCAAGCAACTTCCACAAAGTGTTGTGCAATGCCTAGCCGCCGTTGGTTCAACTGTGATCAATACATAGATCAAAATCTAGAAACAACAACAATAACAGCAATAGCAGAGGACGACAGTCCCAGTCCAGAGACCGCAGATCTAGTTCCAGTAACAGGGGTCAGAGTTCAACTCCCCCTAGAACATCATCTCCCAAAACCCAGTCTCGAAATTGGGATGATAAAAGTTGTTTCTTCCACAACCGGTTTGGCGCAGAAGCCACCAAATGCAACAACAGGTGCAAATGGTGGGGTAAATCCTACAATAAGGAAGCATCAAACTAGAACAAGGGGCCATCTATGCGGCCAAAGACCCCTCGGAAAAACACTCATGCCACCTGTTTGTCAAGGACAGGACTAACAGGAGATGTTACTTAATAGACTCAGGTGCAGACCTGAGTATATTGCCAGTAAATAAAAACAAAAAAGTACTTCTTTCGAAATACTATCTCCGTACTGTGAATGGTCAAAACCTTCCAGCTTACAGACTCGAGACCAGCAAAGTCGACATCGGACTCAAAGAAAAAATGACGTGGTCCTTCACGGTTGCTGATGTTCCAAACCTGATCCTGGGTGCAGATTTTCTTGCACATTATGGCCAGATCATTGACCTCAAACACGGCAAACTGATCAATAGTGAAACTAAAAATTGTGTGGATGGCAAAACGCATGCTTACAGACTGGACACAAACATATCCAGCTGTACAAAAGTCGACGGACAACTCTTACGGATCCTGTCTGACTATTCTGGAGTCACTCAACCATCAATTTGCAGGCATCCTACATACAAACACGATACGGTTCATTACATAGAAACCAAAGGACAGCCTTGCCATGCTAGAGCACGAAGGTTACTGCCTGAAAAACTCAAAGCGGCACGGGAGTACTTTCATCGCATCATTGAGGAGGGCGTATGTCGCCCCTCAAAAAGCTCATGGAGCTCCCCAATCCACATGACCAAAAAAGCAAGTGGAGAGTGGCGAATTGTTAGGAGACTACAGAGCCTTAAATGCCATAAAAGTTCCTGATCGCTACCCAGTCCCCAATATAATGGACTTCAACGCGAACATGAAGGGTAAAACAATGTCCACCAAAATTGACATCAACTGGGCATTCCACCAAATTCCTATGGCCGACCAGGATGTACCAAAGACAGCGGTTATAACCCCCTTTGGACTATTCGAATACCTTCGAATGCCGTTTGGACTTTGCAACTCAGCACAAACTTTCCAGAGATTTATCAACGGACTGTTTAGGGAATTGCCGTTTGCATATGCATACTTAGATGATATCTGCATTTGCTCTGAAGGTGGTGAGCAACAGCACGAGGAGAATGTGAGAGCTGTGGTACAGCGTATACACGCCGCCGGATTCACTATCAACGTAGGTAAAAGCTTATACGCACAAACTGAAATTGACTTCCTCGGCTACAAAGTCTCGACCGAAGGCATTTCCCCATTGAAGACCAAAGTAGAGCCAATACTGAATTTCCCAAAACCCTCAAATGTCACTGAACTCAGGCGTTTCTTGGGGATGGTGAACTTCTATAGACGTTGCATGAAGAATGCAGCAGCCGAACAAAGTAAGCTGTTTGCACTAATTAAGACAAGTAAAAAGACAGACAAAAATCCACTCGAACGGAATGAAGAAGCCGAAAAGGCCTTTGAGAAAATCAAAGATATACTGGTAAATGCAACTCTATTGGCTCATCCAGACAAAAGTCTGCCGTTACGCGTGAGTACCGATGCATCTGATTTTGCTATTGGTGCAACCCTGTACCAACTGGATAAAGACAACAAAAAGTTACCGCTAGCTTTCTTCTTGAGGAAGCTCTCAAAAACCGAAAAGAACTATAGCACATACGATAGGGAATTGCTCAGAATTTTTGCTGCGTTGAAGCATTTCAGGCACCAATTAGAGGGTAGATGTTTTTCTGTGTATACTGACCATAAACCCCTAACATATGCCTTCACACAAAAAGCAGAACCGGCATCGCTGAGAAGAGCACGACAATTAGACTATATTGGTCAATTGACTACCGACATCCAGTATATAAGTGGAGAACTTAACACTCCAGCTGATGCCTTGAGTAGAATCGAAGCTATCTCGGCTCCTGTCCAATTGCCTTATGCTGAAATAGCTAAAGCACAGCTTAAGGATGCAGAATTGCAAGAGTTGTTATCGAACGATGCCCATTGCCACCATCTCAAGGACACAGATACCTGTTGACGATAATAGACAGGGCAACACGATGGCCAGAAGCAATCCCTCTACATGAGATGTCAGCTCCCACAGTAGCTGCAAGGTTATACGATACCTGGATTGGGAGGTATGGCGTACCAGGAAATCATAGTTACAGACCAAGGTCGCCAATTTGAGAGCTCGCTCTTTAAAGAGCTGTCTAATAAGCTTGGTGTTCAACACAGTCATACCACAGCTTACCATCCTCAAGCCAATGGCAAAATCGAGAGATGGCATAGAGCCCTCAAAGCCTCTATCATGTCTCATGATACTAAGAGATGGGTAGATATACTTCCTACCATCCTCTTAGGCCTTCGATCTGCCCTACAAACCGATACAGGTCACTCTGCAGCGCAATTAGCGTTTGGCGAAGAGCTACGCCTCCCAGGGGACTTCTTCACAGAACCGAAAGAAGTTAGCCCCGAAATCATGGTACAAAACATAAGAAATGATGCCAACAACTTTCTAAAACAGGCAGCTCGCCATGGCCAGCCCAAGATTTACGTCTCAAAACACTTGGCCAATACCTCACACGTATTTGTTAGAGACGAAAAAATGAGATCTGCGCTGGAAAAACCATACGCCGGTCCTTACAAAGCAGTATCACGAGATGAGAAAAACTTTGTGATACTTATTGCAGGCGAACCTCGAACAATTTCAATCGACAGATTGAAGCCTGCATACATGGTAAGTGACGATAAAAGAATAAAAAGGTTGCAGAAGGAAAATGTAGAAAATATACAGACGGATTCACAAATAAACACTGACGAATCCGTCGAAAAAAGTGAGAAAAATACCTCACAACAGAAAACACAAAAGAAGTCAGTAAGATTTTTGGACAATGTTACAACCAAAACATTTGATCCTGAGGCCCCCTTATGTCCATGTAAAAGAGGCAGGTCCCCTGGCAGTAAAAAACGTAAAAATTCCCACCCTTCTCGCATGTCCGAGAGGTTAATGCGAAGAAAATAAAATTTACTCCCGAAAAAGTAATATCCACTACGTAAGTTAAAACCAGCTAAAAAATATGCGAGGAATATCGGAACTCCGCGAAACAAAAGAAACTCCGGACATAAGCAAACGAGGAATGCCAACAAAAAGAAAATGACAGGAATAAACAAATCCACGTGCAATATGGAAACAAAACATTGCAACGTGCGTTTACCGTTAAACACAAAGATAATCTCAACGTTGTGACTTCACAAGCGGAGATTCCTTTGTAATAGAAATTTGAAAATTATATTCACTGAGTTTATTTCAGGCATAACTCTGCTTAAACCAATCATAACTTAACCGGAAAACTTGCATACGGCCGAGAATTTTAAGCGCTATCCCCTCTACGTGTTGATAAAAAGATTGGGAAATAATGAAAAATAACTGTAATGGTAAATCGAAAAACGAAGTAAAATCACCCATTTCAGAACCGCCAGAATACTTGGACGTGTTTTTCTGATATATTTTTGGTTCCTTTTCCTAAATAACCTTATAATGTCACTGCCAACGAATCCTATCCTAAAGTCCGCCACCTCCCAATTTGCCCGGAAAACTGCTGAGCCCTCACAGACTCAGCAGAAGACCGAGCAAAGAACGGAGTTGGATCGGATAGAGGAGGAGCTCCTCATGGATACAGCTCCTCCCATTGATCAAGTCTTGACGGAGATGACGACTCCGCTCCTGCCAATCATCTCTCCTCCCTGGTCACCACTGGAATTGGCCCCAGAACCAGAAACCCCGAGATTGGTGCTGAAACCTACGGAGACCAGGGAGCCAATGAAGTTCCTCATCACGGCTGAGCGGGCAGCAAACAAGAAGGCCAAGATGGTTACCTTGGCATCGGAGACATCAAACTCCCCAATGCTGAGGAAACCAATTTTTAAGGGGCCACTGCCCCCTCACTCCTGCCACCACTCCTATGCCTACACAAAAACTTGTCCACCGAGGCATAGGGGAGAAGGCAGCTGGGCCCAGTACCAGGCGCACGCCGATGCGAGAAGGCAGTCATATGAATGCGTCGGCGCTGCAGTTGGGAGTGCGCTAGCCAAGTGGGAGGCAGACCAGAAAAGGCGCTCATAAACCCGCATGTCCCCCCAGGCCTTGCCCATTTTTTGATCATTTTTGCGGCGCAAAAACTGGGGGGAGTAGCTGTGGGGACTCACTGGTATGAGGTAAAGGGGCTCAGACCCCTTGACAACAGTTGCCACCCCAAAGGGCAGGCCAATTACTCGTCTATATGACGTTAAATACACAAAACTCGTTCGATCGTAATTACCTGCATGTACTTGCAGGTAATGTACGAGTACTGAATCGTGACATGGTACGATGATGTCACGATTCGTACACAAACCAGCCAGACATATCTTATCTCGGTAGGGGATGATATGACCTGGCTGTTCTCACTAACGTACGTATTACCTTACGTACGTGTGTTTGTGTGCGTGTGCCAAAACCAGTATATAAACTCTTAGAACAGGCTTTAAAATTGCCAGTGTTCGGTCTGGTTCTGGCTTACCCGTACTTACGTACGAAGTGGCTGAACACGCTTAAATTCTGTTGAATTTCCTTCTGGTGAGAATATCTCTCACGACAAGGTATTCCACAACAATATTCATAATGAATTTCCTTGACACTTCATTTTAAACGTAATTTTTACCCACCATTCTGTCAAATACTTTTGATATTTTGACTTTTTTATTGTATTCATTTATTTGCTTATCTATTCATTTTTTTTTTGAAAACCTGCTTTTCTTGCAGAGTGGAGCATGCTGAGTCCAGTTTTTTTATTCTCTACCTGGTACATCGGAATAAACTAAAATTGTCATTTTCTGATCTTCCTACAAACGAAATTAGGCACTCAACTTTGTTCAAGGTAAATGAATAGGTAAACCTTTCTTGATGGCTCCCTTATCAAAACAAGGTTCAACAAAACAGTTTAATGAAAGAAAAATACAAAAATACCTGCGAAAAAGGACGAAAATCCTCAACAGCGTAATGCCCTGCTTGAGAAGTTATGAGGAAAAAACTTTAAAGTTTCCACATAAAGCAAATTCGGATTTAATACGTTCTTCAAGACAAATGTGCTTCGTATTTAAACTACACATATTTATTTTCGACATGAGAGCACATTCGAACGATTATTTCTACTTTATGAAGAAACGAACGTCGAAAATGGTTCTCACGTTGTCAACGCCTAGATATGTATTGCAACGGTGCCAAAAAAACGTCCAAGTTCACTGCCCCATATTTTCTACATTTCTTTTTCTCGTTCTCGGGCATTCCCTTTCTCTTTCAACTCTTACTCAGCCCTATTCTTTATTAAAAGTATCAAGTTGAAGTTTGAGAAATTTGTTTGTACCCTTCGTGATGAAAATAAACCCGCGATGTCAAATATATAATCGTGGTTAATTTATTAATTTTCCTCTAGTTGTTCGCATCACACAATGGGCTATATCTTTATAAATGTGACTTTCACAAAGGAATAAGAAGAAAACATGAGTGATGCCCAAATAGAACGGAACTGAATTCGTTGTATTCCGTTAATCATAAGTACTTACCTACATCTACCTATGATAATAAAATAGGTATCGGTGGAAAGTATGGTATTTAACTTATGAAGGAAATGAACTTGTTTGTCGGTTGGAAAGCAATTAAATTAATGTGTAAGCCAATTATAAATCAGTAGGTAGCATTTATAACAGAATGATAGTACTTACACCCAGGTCTAATCGTTAAAGGAGGAATAAAAAGTGCATGCACTTTAGATAATTATTAAAGCTATTACTGGCAAAGTTGAATGAATATAAAGTGAGCTATCAACCTATCGTAGTAATGAAAAGCGAAAATTATGATAATATAACTGGTAAGTGTGAAGGCTAAAAAATGCAAGGGCCTAGAATGAATTTCACATAAAATAAAAGTAAAATGATCGTTTCTGGCGAAATCAAACAATATTGTTAATTTTGGTTTGTTTTCAGATAGCAGCACAAGTTCATCGAATCATGTGTAGGTATTTCTTTATTTGTAAACACTCACTTTTGAACCTTGGTATGTAATATACTATTGAAGTTCAGTACCTAAGTACCCAGTTTCTTTAATATTGAAGATCCTAGGCATTGACAGTAGATAACTGCTTCTTAATTCGTAAATATTTGAAAACTGTTGTCTTTAATTTCGAGCAACAAATTTTGAAACAAAAATTTTCAACATTTCAGAGTTTCAATTATTCTACTTATCTAAACAATTAAATTTTAATTAGCGTGAGGCTCTAAGCAAGTGTAACATTCAATCAAAAGCACAAACCGGATGAACAACTGGCAGTAACTCAATTCTTACCCAATTTTCTTGTAAATGAGGCATTAAAATTGATGTAGGTATGTATCGTTCAAATTTTTACGATCATGGTTTTGAGAAAACTTCAAAAGCAATTGGGCTGAAATTTTCACCAGAGATAGTTCTCACTTCTCTTATAGGAGTAGGTCTGATTGAAATTAAGTGTCTATTTGTAAGTAATTTTTGACCCAAAACAGTTAAAATGATAATTTCAAACAATGAGATTGGGAAGCGAATATTATTCATTTCTGTTGGAATAATTTCTAAACGTCATGTAAATTCATTTAACTGAATTTGACTGCAATTTTGACTAAAACTGACTGATAAAACTCAAAACAATTTGACCACGTTCCAATCAACATTTAATGACTTCAATAACACAAAATTGTAACAAGTACAGGTTATACCTACTAACAGTAGGAGACTAACTATTGAGCCCCTTAACAGTTATTGATGACAAGAGACTAGAGAACTGAAGTACCTAGTTACTCTGTGATGGTTATTAAAGATAACAGTTAAAAGGTCCTTCATGAAGTGATTTCACATTTCATTTACAATAATTAGATCAACGACGAATTTGCAAGCAGATGAATACTATGAGCTCGTAAGATGGGGTAAGAAATTTTATATACAAATCCATGCTTAATTCATTTTTTGAAAAAATGCATTAATTATATAGGTTTTGGAATTAGAGTCCTCAACTATATTATGGTTTAAAAATGTTTCTCTTCATAAAGATTATTTTTTCAATGACTTTCATATACATTGAGATTTTGAATTTATGATCTCCGGATTTTGAATTGTGGCTTAATAAAAAAACATTGATTTCTTACAAAGTTATGCTGCGGTATTTATTTATTTTTTTGTATGTGTCAACTTTTTTGGCTACAACTTTCAATTTGTGTTTTTCAAAAGACGAACATTAAAGACAATTGAATTCTGTACCAATTCAGTACGAAGGTTGAGGGACACGTCTTTCAATGGGTGTGCGGGCGAAGTTCCCAAGGGCTGATTCAAGTTTTTAATCAAGTGGGCTTCAGTCTCCCAAAATTTTAAACTCTACTTGCGCCTATGCATTCAATTAAAATGATGCAAGAAAGTTGGAAATCAAGTCGGGAATATGAGAACCACAAGTTGAGACGAATTCGAGAATAAATTTTACAATTCTTTAAAAAGCACCCAAAATTCAAAAATCGTTTAAATTAGAAAAACCCAAAATATGATTCAGCCTATGTAAATCTACACGTCACGTTTTGGCATCATTTTTTTTTTCTTCATCCATGACCAGCCACGCGACCATTTTACATTAAAACATATTTATGTGTGGCACACAATTTCAGAGAACCACTCTTTACATAATTAATTTTCGTGGTGGCTGTGGTTCAAGTTGGAAATAAAATGAGTAAAAAACTTTTACTACAGACAGGAAATTAAAATGTTAAATTTTAAGACGTTGATTTATGATAAGTATAGACCGAATACGTAAAATAATCGTCAGCATTGGTATACAGTGGTAGAGTCGCCAAACGCAATGACAAAAAATTTAAAGGTAAGAGAGAACAGAACCTGAAAGGCCCCTTCAAAAAAAAAGTTTTTTCGTTGAATGGTTATTCATTGTGGCGAATTACGTAGCCTAGCCTACGGATAATACTCGAAGGTAGGTGTCAGAAAAAACTGTAGGTATGTATTCTATTAGTGCATTTTCCAAGAAAAATACAACTATATTGCATTTAGTGAAATGATGGGGTGTGGAAAAGAACTGATCCTGATTGTAAATCTTGAATATACATTTAGGTCACTCAAATTTTTCTTAACACAATATATTTTCATTTTTTATTCACGTTAGTAATTTTTGGCAGCCCGTGGAGTCTCCAGATTTTTGTTTATGGCAGTGAAACACTTGGCACAGTGTTGGAAATTTTCATGGGTTACACTACACATTCGTGTTGAAATGTTTGAAATTGATCCAGTAGTTTTGAAGGGAAGAGTTTTCAAATTTTGCAAACCCACCATGTTGTCATACTGATAACTCCCTTAAATTAGAAGATTTTGTCCTGAAATTTTTATTGTAGTTAGAACTATTGAGGACTGGTTTGATATTGAATTTGAGAAAAATCGGTCAATTGGTTTTCGAATAGAAGCCATTATAAAATTTGACAATTTTAGAAAATACCCACTGACCTTAGTTGATGCGCGGAAGAAATATTTGAATTCATGTCATAACTTATTAGCTCTTAGAAGAATAATGGATAATGGGAGTTGATTGATTACGTTTCTCAAGTTTTGAAACCATTTTCACTCGTGTTAATTATATAGCTAAACCCGAACAGATTTTGATGCAGTAATCAGAAAATATCTCTTCCGCGCATCAACAGCGGAAGTGTATTTTCTAAAAGTGTTGAATTCAGTAATGGTTGCCATTCAAAAACCGGTAGATCGATCTTATTCAATTTCAATAATAAACCATTTATTAATAGTCTCTAATTACTATAAAATTTTCTGTCAAAAATTTTTCAGTTTATGGAAATTATCGGTATGACAACATGGGGTGATGGCAAAACCTTGAAAACCCTTCCCTCCAAAATTATTGGATGAATTTAAGAAATTTTAATACGAATGTATGGCCCATGAAAGCTTCTAACACTGTTTTAAGTTTCATTGCCAAAGTCATAGGTCAAAAAGTGGAGGCTTCAAAGACTCCCTAAAATTGCCAAAATGAATAAATATTCACACAGAAAAAATTGGAATTTTTTTAGTAATTTTGAACCATAATTCAATTCCTATTCCAAAGGCAATCTAAAAATTATGAAACCACTTTCTTAAACCACCAGGAAAATTACAAGAGACGTAATTTCGAATAAGTCGATCCACTGGACAAAAAAACCTCGCTGTTTCCTGATACAATGTTAACTTTTCCACCCTAATGGACAGTTTTTAATTTTTTTTTACTTGGTTTTAAGTAAAACTAATGATGTTTCCTAATTACTCACAGAAAACATAACATGATAATGATTTCCTTAAATATACAATCATCTTACTACCAAAATCCCTAATTTCCATTCACCATAGATCACCAAATATATAACAGCTGCATTCGCCATCAAACCCTCAATTTCATAAAATTAAGTATTGATTTATCCAGGTAGATTTTCATTCTTATTCAGGATATTGAAGAATTTCAAAATGATTTCAAAGTAAGTAGGTATACCAATCTCTGAAAGGGAATATATAGGGGAGTGTTTGAAGGATCCGAACTCCTCCTTGAACTCCGAAAAAAAAGTTTAACAGAAAACAATAGGGTGTGTTTATCGGTGATGGTGGCATTCTGGAGGGGTTATGTGAGGGAGGTCTGGATATACGACCGAAATGTGGACTCCCTTATGATGGATCTATCTACACCGTTGTATTTCCAGAAAATGATGGCTATACAACTGCGCTGTGGAAAGTGATGAGGGTTTTTGTTGATATACAAGCGATTTTTGCCATTTTGAACTCATATGAAAGTCTACTTCATCAGTAACTCAAAATGGTAATCACCTCCAGACAATACATGCTACACATGCTAATTAAAAATCATCCCACAGTAGTGAGAAAGAAACAACAAAAAAAAATAGACAGATAAAACAACATTCTAATTAATTTTTATGGAAAACTTCATTCATCGGACATTTTTCTATAAGCCTATACGTTCTCTTATAATTATGTTCAGAATAAACCTGCACCAGTCATTTGAAAACTCATCCACACCGCCTCGACAACAACAAACCAGTAGTTTCGTAAAATTTTTTTAAAACACCCATCTCTTTTTTTTTTCCTCTCCCTAATGTCTTCTCTCTCCTATAATCGCCTTCTCTGAGGTTGTACCCATAATTCCTCTTTTCGGTAGACTAAAACAAGGATATTATATTTCCGGTTGGTCGAGCGTGTTTACCGTTCATTAGTAAAATACCATTTGTAGCATCCACTTTCAACGGCGAGTTATCTCCTTTGTGATTATAAAAGTATAGGCTACGAATTCGTGCGGTGTTCAGTTTCTAAGATTTTTGTTGTTTTTTTTTGTCTCTTTTTCCTCCTTTTTGCGTGTTTCGCTCACTCTTATTCATATAATTAATGACAAATGTTTTTTTGACGTGCCCTGAAGTCCATAGACGGCAACTGTTTTTCTTAAAGTAGGTATTCAATTGAAAATCTATTTATTAATTTCGTTCTCGTTGAAGGACCTAGAGGAGGGGTCAAGTACGTTTTGACAAGAAACATGTACTTGCGAGGGGGAAGGGAAGTACTGACTTGAAATTTTTTTAAACGTGGGTGGTGGGCTAACGTTTCGGCCACGACCGGCGTGAGGGGCGCTGGACGAAGGGTAGGACGATCGAGGGGCACGAAGAGCATGTTCCACGATTTATAATTTTCAGAAGTTATCCATATGTAAGAAGCACCTGGGGAGTTCAAGGGGGCGCAAATAGCCGAGTTTTTTCTTAAATATTCGCACACTAATAATGGTATACACCTAATATCCCAATTTACTCTGGTAATGCTAATGGGTGAGTATCCTACATCGTATGAATCCAGTCCGATAAGCTAGTTCCTATGATATCGCTAATCCAACACAGAAGTGAAATTAAACTGAAACAAGCTATATCGACAAGCAACGTTTCAACAGGGTTTTTGCTTCACATCAGATGCGCGATTATTCGATTAATCGATTATTTCAAGCAATCGATTTACCATGTCTTACACCAACTTATAAACTTAATTTTTTCAACACCCATTTATAGAAAACGTTTCTTCTCCAACAGCTAACAAGTAGGATTTTTCTCATATTATATTTCATCTAGTATAAAGGTCTGTAAGATCGCGCACCTAGTGGTTAAGTCACCGTAACTTCATAACAAATAATTAAAATTTTTCTAGTTTTCGATATGTTATAGTCCAAACCTTTGTCTATGGAATATCCAGAGTACAACTTATGGCGCGAACTACAACTGAAGCTATAATGATTTTTACAAGATCTTTCAAAAATATGACCCCAAAAAACGTGTATGTAAGGTCGCGCATTTGCATTCTTTTGATTGTGAACCTCCATAACACATCAGTTTCGCAAAAAATTGTAAGTGATTCTCCCGATATGTTAGAGATAAGGGTTTGGATTGTACATATCCAAAAATAGTAAAGTTCTAATCATTTGAATTGAAGTTAGGAAGACCTAACCACTAGGTGTGCTATCTTACAGATCTTTACCATACTACTATAATGCTTTCTCCATTCAGGATTCTGTCAATAGTTGAATTTAGTAGGCTAATTTAAGTGTAAATCTGAGTTTTAGAGGATTATTTGCTCTGATTGTTGTCACATTTTCACATAGGTAGTGAAAAAAAAAAAAGATAAAATGGAATGCAACACTATTATTTGATATGTGCGCGATCTTATAGACTTATGATTTGAATTTTTTTGAGCTATTTTTCTCCATCATAAATAAGCATAAAGTTAAATTCCATTATATTATCTAAAAGCTTATTAAATGTACTTTCCATCAATATAAAGTTATTTGCCCTTGGAATTTTACTAAAGTCACAAAACACTCAAAAGTAGTTTGAAAAAATTATAATTTCTTGGTCTAAAAACTTAAAATGTAAATTTTTTTGAATGAGAAGTAGTAAAATCACATTTTTAGCATCAAAATCTATTATATCATTATTGCAATATCGTAATATATGTGAATTTTCATATCAGCTCTTCAGTTCTGAAAAATGGTCAGCGATTCACGGATCCTCATTCAGGCCAAAAAAAACATTCGATTCATGAATCTTTATTTCACAATCATGAAAGGAATCGATCCACAAATCCTTTTTTTTTACAGATCATTTACTCGTTTGGTTTCGTTTCAGACTGACAAAAAATAGCTCAGTTTGGGGAATTTGGAAGCTAAGTAACAGTTTTTAGTTTTTACAGATTCAGGTAAAAGTGTAAAACTGGGGAAAAATCATTCGAATGTTGTCAAGATCAGTACTCTGATTGTAAAAACAGTTAATTTAATGGTTTTTACAATTTTTGATTTAATTGCAATTGCAACTACAAGTTTTTCTTATAATAGTAAGAAAAGCTGCAAGCAGTTATTGCAGTGAGGTAAGATACCCAACAAAAGTTTCCCGTTGATTTTTGCTACTTATTGTTCCATGTAGAAAGAAGACGTGAAACTAATAATTATGAATATTGAACATTTTTTTACATTTTTCAAGAAAGTAAGTCGATAAATTTGTCCCAATGAGCTGTGAACCAAATTGATCATCTCATTAAATTAAAATATTTATGGTGCTTGTAAACTGTATTAAAAAGCAAACCGATTGTAAATATTCTTTGGTTTATATTAAGCTGTGGGAGCAGAGTCCCATAGGCATTAATTTAATTTTCGGATCTAGTTTTGAAACTTAAGGTAGATAAATTCTCTTTGATTCATCGGAATTTTAACGACGTTAAATGCACAGTAATTTGTCAACAAATTAACGCCGTTAAATTAAAATGAATTCCTTAACGAATCAACGCAATTAAAGAAGAGCATATAATTAACACAAATTTGTCGAAAAATCGAATAAAATACGTGGACGAATTACCTTTGATTTGTCAACGAATTTGTTTTAATTTAACGACATTAATTCGTCGACAAATTCCCGTGCATTTAACGCGGTTAAATCATCAACAAATTGAAGAGAGTTCATCTACTTCAAGTTTCAAAACTGGATTCCAAAACTAAATTAATGCTAAACAGGATTCTGCTCCCGTAGTTCAATATAAGTACACCAAAGAAATTTTTATTCAATTAGACGATTGACTCGATTCTAACCTCATTGGAACAACTGATTTTTTCTTTAATTTATCAACTTCTGTCTTGCAAAATGAAAAAAAAATTTCAATATTCATAATTATTACGAACTATAGCCTGTGAATGAGTATTTGAGTAAAAAAAAATCCAAAAAATGATGTAATTTTAATGATTTTATTCACAGATCTATTGTGATAAAAATAATTAACTGAGTCGCAGATCCGGATCATAAACTTTTGTAATTGATTCAGGAATCGACTCCAAAAGGAATCGAATTCTGCCCATTCCTGATGGATTACATAATAAGCCACAAACAGAAACATATAGCTAAAGAGATGTCAAACTCTCTACATGCGCTGTTGTACAAAAATGTGATAAGGATCTTCGACCATCATCATCAATGAAAAGTCAACTTTGTTCAACGTTCTGCAAAGCCAAAGCATATTTCCTAGTGAAAACAGACATCTCTATACCAATACACACAGACACACACACAATCAAGCTATGACACACCCGCAGTGACAAATAATGGAATTCAAAATGTTTTATAACATTCTATCTTTGTCATATTTTTGATCGGGTGTTGGACATCTTTTTAGCTATATGTCTCTGGCCAAAAAGCACTTCAAATCCTCACCGGCCTTCTTGTCTCTTCAACCTAATGTTTCGGACGATGCTGTTTGATTCTGTAAAGGTAGAACAGTTTGAAACGCAACTGGCGAACCACTAGGTAATACAATCCGACATGTTGAATCAGGTTATTTATAAAAAACTAAAATCTCAAAATTTAAGCTCGTTGAAAGATAATAATAATATGATAGTCATTATTTCGTTTCATGACCCAAGGAAACTTTGGACACCAAAAGCTGTAACTAATTCATACATACATAATTTTATGTACCTATATAATTATATCGTATAAGAGATTCACGGTGGTTAATCAGTTGAAAAAATATGCACAATATGTCATATTTCACCCAGTGAAACAACATGTACCTTACAAACTGATACCTCTTGTTCGTCTCCCAAAGAATCAGCATAATTGAACGAATTAATTCAGCTTGCACAACTAATGCGCTTTTTTACACATGCACGTTGGTTAAGTGACGCACATTGGTTTTACATCAAACAACTTTTTAATATACCTACATACAATACTCAAAAGAAAAAAAAATTTGTTGTCAAATCTGCAAACAAAATTAATATATAAAACTCTATGAAATGACAGGCGACGAATTTTATTGCGCAAACAAGATGATTGATGTTGCACATTGTGTAAATATAGTTTCGAGGATTTGAATGTCATAAAGTGCCACTGAAAATAAAAGCAAAAAAAAAAAAAATTGAAAAACGCAATAATTTGTAACCACGTTTTTATTAGAGAAATCGACATTTTTAGTCGTGATCCCAATGTTACAGCGATAATTCAGTTAATTATTTTTTGTCGAGTAAATTATGTTAGATACAACGACGTTAATTAGTAAACATTTGCACGTGTTTGTTAAATCTTCAAAGTGCCCGTAGACAATGAGTAATAGTGTAACTTAAATATGGCGCATATATTATTCGTAATAACATTAATGCCAATTTTTGTGCATGCATATCACAACGAAGGTAAGAACGAACACTAATGTACCTATACGGAATATTAATTTTTTTTTTTTTTTTTTGGGGGGGGGCTCCCTCGGATGAAGTTGTCTCAATTATTTGACATTAATATAATGCGAGATTTTTTTTCATCTGGAGATGCAACGAAATTAAGGTAAACAGAGGTCAAACCTCTTTGTACAACTAAAAAAATATTAAAATTTGATAATTCAAACTGTAAGGCAAGTAGGTACCTACTAACAATCTGTTATAGACGGTTATAGATTGTTAGAAGATTTCATTGAGTTGTCTGAGCCAGCGGCTGGATCACTTTTTCAGAACAGGGTAAAAAAGATGTTGAAAAAGAAAGTGAAATTCCGGATGAAAAGTGAATAGAGGTTTCTTTTTATAACAGCCTGAAACGTAAACAGTCGGTAAACTTACAGAAACTAAACATGAAAACACGTATTATAGCTTATATCTACACTACCTAATTTTTATCGATAAGATAAACAACAGGAAACTTTTAGACTACAACAAAGTTAATTATAATATTACACTTTAATTTCGTTAAAATACGATAGGTTATTATTCAGAAATTAAAGAGTACCCAATGCTGCTACACAGCAATAATTCACACACCCTACCTTAACTATTTGCGGCGTTATATGTATACAACTATGCGGACAAACAAACGAAATATGAGCACGGTAAGTAAATAGCAGTCTTCAAATACTTCTTCCTAATTCTCTTTAAAGAACCTTTGGCTTTTCATTCAAACATACCAAATTGAATAGGATGCAATAAGGAATAAAATGAGACCAAGAACAATAATTTTTACTCCTCAGAAGCCGAGATAATAATAAAAAAAAAAAAAATTGTCTCAATTTCACTGTTTTTGGGCCTTTTTATTGGTTGATTGTTTGTCCACATGGTTGAACTTTTTTTCCATGGCGCCACCCCTACTGTGAGATCAGAAGTAAAATCAATCCCCCATTAATCAACTGCACAATGCAGAAAAAAATGATTTGGAGTTAGACTGAAATTGAAATATACGCATAAAAAAATATATCTGTAACTATGGTCACGTGATAACGTTACAGATCTTACAGAAATGGCTTTTATCTACAAGATATTTGGTGATAGAGCGTCTGATATTTTAATGGTTTTTTGAATCATCTTCTCCATTTTAAAACGTTTCAAAGCTAGATAGAATAAAAAAAATAAATATGTCTTGAAAAATGCGGTACCGTGTATGACGTATTTCAGTCAGAAATGCAACCAATAATGTGGTAATAATTTTTAGGAAAATACAAAAACAGTTGAGCTAACATGACGAAAATTTCTTCAATTTTGTTTAAAGATGACTCACTATATGGGTATGATATTGAGTGGACTACCTATCTATTTCAGCTTTTAGAAAGACCTGTTGAATTTTACAAAAAAAAATTGTTACAAATAAGTATGTATTGCATTTTGCAACTAAAATAAATATTATTTTCAATAACAAAAAAAAAAAAAATCAAAACACTGCAAATTGAAACAGTAAAGCCTTCAACCGTACATGAAAGCATGTATCAGTAAAAATTAATTTAAAGGCTTAATATTCAGATGGTAATTTTCGCTGTGACTTCACATAATTTATAAGTTGGACTAATCATTGATAACTTACTTACAGAAGATAAGACAGAATTTGACTATTTCTTGTAATATCTTTTGATCAGGGATGCAGCGAAAGACTTTATTTGGAGGAGGAAGAGAGTTAAATTTTGTTACATGAAACATTAAAATTTCAAATTGAAATTTGGACCAAAGTTAAGGGGGTTAAAGCACACCATATGAAATGGAACTCTTATTTTATCTACCTTTCATTCTAAAAAGGAATTACCTCGAGGCCATATTGATTTAGAATAGTGTATAATAGGGTTTAAGACATTTTTGATATTGCACACTATCATATGTGCTCTCATTTAAGAATCAAAGATAAAGTGACACCTATAAAATAACCATTTCTAACAATTTTATTCCTTCATTCAAATTGAAACATCAAGATGCTTAATTGAGGTGAGATATATAGTAATCACATACACGAGCTTGGAACACTCAGGAGTTACGCAGCATCACATGAGCTCTTATTGATTTAATTCGGTCCATTTAGACTGACGCTACCATAAAAAAAGTTAATCTTTAATTTTATCCATCTTTGAATCTTTTTCACAAAAAAAAGAGAATTTTTACGCTGTTTATTGTCCCTTATTTAGGAGAAAATTGGATTTCTGATGATTTTATTTTAATGATATGAAACAATTAAAACAGCAATAGTTACAGCAATAACTGCTATTTTGAAAGCTTCCTTAAAAATAAGCTTATATTCGTTTAACATATTTGTAAATTACATTAAATTTAAAATATTACATTTTTTTTTTGTTCATAGGACTTGATAACATTTTTTTAATACAAAATTTTGATTATACGAAATCCAAGTCTAAACTATAATTCACAGCCAATGGTTCAATTTTTTCAAAATTTAAAAAGTCAAAATTTTTTAGATGTAAGTAACTGATAGCAGAAATAATATCAGAATTATCTGTAAAATGGCAATTTATTTCAGATATTAAGTGAACAATAATAAGGTAAAGTACTTTAATCCTGTAATTTTCTGATGTTGCAATTATTTCAACATTTTCTATAGAACAATTTTCTATTAAAATAAAATTCTTATAATTTGAAGGAATTTTGGAAATACGTTTAGTGGTCCTATTTTTTCCAATTGCTTTCATATTAAATTTTGTTAAAAATTTTTGAGCATTCATCAAAAATCAAATCAAAATATGAATTTTTGTTAGTAGATCTTCTGATCTAATTATTTAAAACATCTTTCAACACATTAATAGTAATCTAAGTTTTAGCTATGTCAGCATCTTTGTTTTCTAAATAATCAGATATAAACTTAAACTTATATGACATTTTTTCGAATAAAGCCAAGTTGAAAATAAAACTAAAATATAAATGATGTAAGAAACCATCAGCTTCTGAGCTTCGGTCACTTTTACTAATAGCTAACTTATACGTAAACATACAAGAAGAACAGGAAATGTTTTTTTCAAAGCCAAACAAGCAAATACTTGAGCAGTCCAACGAGTTAAACAAATTTTTTTCAATTCTAGACTCACTTTAGTTTCATTTATTTTTGTAATTCAATAAATTTACCATACAAAGCAGAACCACACAAAAAACATATAAATTTTCTATAATATCAAAAAATAGTTTAACACAATTAACATTTTCACAAACATCCGCCAATACTAAATTCAAGTTGTGGTTATAACAGTAAACACAAATAGCATGAGGTACTTTGGCACAAAATAAAGCTTGAACACCTTTTATATAGCCACTCATAACATTAGCACCATTGTATGTTTGTGAGATACACTTATTAATATCAATATCATTGTTTTGTAAAATACTTCTTTAATAAGAGCAAAAAGAGAAGATGCATTCAGTTCTTTAGGTGGCTTGAAATCTACAAAATATTCATAAATTATTCCGTCATAATAATATTGCAGAACCATTGACAACTGCTTAATTTTAGATATATCTTTACTTTCGTCAACCATAAGAGCAAAATAGTCACATTTTTTTTTTTTATCACTTATTTGTCCTAATACCACACCTGTCATAATACTTATAATTTCATTTTGGATCTTAGTACCAGAGTATTTAGCATTTACTTGAAAGGCTTTTAATTTTTTCTTTGAGAGGCTCATTAAAATCAGCAATAAAATGTAAAAGTTCTAAAACATTACCATGATTGGCACTACTTTCTGTTTCTAAATGCTCTCTTTTTGCTATACCTGGAACTGTTGTAAATAATAAAATTTTTGCGACTGTTTTAATGTAATTCTTATTTTCGTTGATTAAATGTAAATGACCTTCATTGATTTGAGACATTACACAAGTATTTTCATTATTATTTACTTTGGAAGCTGAGGTCTACCGTAATGAACATTTCTTATACTCGGCTGATTTACTATGTTTTTCCAGACCTGACAACCTGCCTAGTGCATTCTTACAGTTTTTATAACCAACATTTACAGATAAAATAGTATCATCGTAATTATTCGAATAAAATCGACAAGGAAAACAAAAAATAGCATTATCACTCACACTATATTCGATCCAGTTATAGGTGGTGTACCAATTACTATTAAAATGATGCATTCGATTTACAAACATTGTTCTCGAGTATAATTTTAATTGAAGTTGTTTGGGACCATCGAGAAATGACTTTAGGACTAGGTATAAAATTTGAGTAAATGGCCTTTGTACTGGTGTAGTACACTTAGGGCTAGAAACAGTGGAAGGTTAAGTAACATCATTAGTACTGTTATCATCATCACCAGTACTGAAAGCATTGTAGAAGTTGTTAAGATCAATATCAATATTGTCAATGTCTGAATCAAGATCAGTGGTCTCCCCAGTTTCTCTCGAATTTTCTTGATTAGCTTCAGTTCTAATATCAACATCTATTGAATTTAAAATTAAAAATAAAATATAAGATTAGTAGGTATTCTTTGCTTATGTAAGTAGTTGACTAATTGGCTTTGGCTGAATGAAGAAGTGTTGAAAAATCAAAACTGAAGATGTTTTACCTGAATTAGTTAATAAAATACTTTGATCACTTTTTGCTCTCGATTTTAGTTCAGTAGTTTCACTTCGCTAGATTTATTTTTCTTTACATTTGTATTTTTATTAAAGAATTGATTAATCTTCTTTGAACACTTCATATTAACGACTGATACTGCATAGACATGGATAGCACTTAAATCTTAGAATAAAATTATAAAAATTAAAAGATAAATGTCAAACTGTATTAGAATTTCACTGTTTCTCTGTTTTATTACATCAAATTAAGAGATATGAATGATGTGATGTGACTTTGCATAACAAACTGTAATGGGCATGAATGTAATAATGGTTCATTAAGTAAAAATAAATTGGATGATGCATCAATTCTTATCACCTAAAAGCATTAATTTTCTTCATAATTTTTCAAAATTAATACGTATTATTTTTTCTTCTTTCTTTTTTTTTTCATTAGGGTGATTTTAAGAGCTAAAATTTTTTGGGTGGGCCATGAGTGGGGCATCCAACTTTTTTGGGTGGACCTTAGCCGACCCAGCCCCCCTCTGGTTACTCTACTGACTAGCTCCAAACAACTTTTAGAATAATTTTTCAAA
The DNA here is from genome assembly GCA_011428145.1 of Ericerus pela. Lineage (NCBI taxonomy): Eukaryota > Metazoa > Arthropoda > Insecta > Hemiptera > Coccidae > Ericerus > Ericerus pela. Next base: position 131,151 of record WOFM01000589.1, on the reverse strand, counting down.
ACCTTTATATCTCAGTCTAATTGATAGTCAAATCAGAAATTGTGCATAACATCTGGAATTCTACATTAGAAAAGCTACAATTTTCAAGATAATCATTGAGCAGGATTTTATTTAGGGTGTATGAAGTCATTCAAACAAGAATATAAAAAAGCAGTGATTAAAATCTCATTGGAATTGAAAGTAGTCTCATAAAGACATTTTCACAGATTACACATACCAAGAACAATTTAGAACTTTTATACACAGTTCTCTGAGTTGACTTGCTCACTAGTATTTTGAAAATCAAAAATTACATTCTTATAATCAGAATTATACATACCTAAGCTCGCACTTTTATAAGACGGATAGGATGGAAAATATATACATACACCCGAACTCTCAACCTATGATGCATAATTTCTTTTAACTTATCCTAGTTGCTTAGTAATAGAAATAAATTTCTTCATTTAGTCTTTCAATTTTCTCCAAATTATGAAACTGATTTGAAATTTGAGGCCAGGGGAAAACTAGGTAGATGTATGCATTACACAATAAATTTACGAGATATTTTAATACAAGACTCTTTGTTTCAGATCTCAGGCCCAGTCTTAGCTGCATCCTATTTGGTGATGTTGGCTGTAAAACAAAATGTGCGTTACTATGTAAATCTTATGGATGTATAACCTGGGATGCTGTCTGCAATAGTGTTTACTGTGACTGCAGAGAACAGTATGCACCAATCACCAACAACCATGAAATTGATTCAACCCAGGATTCAGAGGAAGATTTCGAAGAATTACTGGCTGTCAAATTTAGGCGAACTCCAGTTTTTGATGACCTAGAGGAGAAATTGAATGCAAATCCTACTTTAAAAGCCGAAATTGTGCATTTCCTACATCATGAGCAAGGTAGTGGTTATCCATTGAAGAAAAAACTCAGGCAAACCTTTCCCTATATAGAGGAAATGTTGCGACGCTTGAAACCACGTCCTCTACCAGACCAAGACCGAAATCTGAGTAAGGAAGTCCAGAATCAGCACTTGGGTAACTTGAAGTCACCAACATCTCGCTGGAGTTTATTAAGCAATTTGTGGAGCAAGGAATCACAAGTCCACAGTCAAGCAAATCAAGAGCGCATAATTGATTTGGTGAATAGTGTTGAAAATAAAGAAGATCTTCTTAACACATTTCAGTTATTAAAAGAGTCTGGTGATACACCTCTCTACAATGACATTGCGAAACACTTTTTAACCAATGGATTAATAATGCCAGATGGTACACGAGTACTCAATAAAAATTCTGATCCAAGAATCATTGAACAAGACTTGGATAGTGATGAAATTTTCCATGCAATTATGGACAAGATTGAGGAGGAAAAAGAAATTAAGAAGGAGAAAAAGAGAAAATCAAAAATGGCCCAAGATGAATGGGCAAAAGAAATTCAAAATATTGAACCAAAACAGAAAGAAATACAAAACAATGATGTCGAAAGAAAGGCAGAAGGGCATGAAGTAAAAGAATCAAATTTATGGAGCTTTCCAAACTGGTATTTGGAAGATTTGACAGATTCTGAAGAACTGACTAAAAATGAAGAGATACAATACACACCTTCATCTGAAAACCCTTATTTACAGTTTAGGCAGTCAGACAAAGATAATTTTGAAGCTGAATCACTGGAGTATGATGAAACAGATCCCTACTTTCCACCATCATATGAACCAACTGAGGATATTACATATGAGAATGAAAATGAATATTATTCTGAAAACCCAGAAGAGAACTCATACTGGACATATGAAGAACTCAATTCATTGTTGCCCAAAGAAGACCATTACCCACAATATGGGCCATCAAATGAGGATTATTTGGAGACTAAAATGCCAGAATATGACTATAATCTTATTCATCCTCATCCTAAGGATACAATAGAGAGAACCTCTTTTCCAGAAGATGTATATAATACTCATAATTCCCAAGAATACTACATGCAGCACGATGACAATGCAGTGGAGTATTCTGACTGGCCTGAAGGGATAGAGCATCATTCTACTGATTTATTAGACCAGTATGATGATACTGATCACAACCAGTATTATGTATCTTGGCCAAATACAGAAACAACTAATGAAATTGAGTTTGAGAATGAAACTGTACATCCCATGGTCACTTCCATAGTACCAGAATGGTCTAATTTCATTTCACAAGACAGCCAGAAATTATTACCAACTTTGTCCAAAGAACGCTACTTAGAAAATGATGCAAACAGTAAAACTGATTCTAGCACATTGCATTCTTACTTGGAGAGCACCAACAACCATGATAATGATCCATCAAAATATATAAAACCAGTCGAATCACGTAATGGTGATTTTTCTGTTTGGAATTTCTTTGGAGGTTCTACAACTCCAAAAGTCAATCATGTAGAAAAAATTTTACCAAAATCTGCAACACTGGAGTCAGCTTTGAGAAAAGAACAACCAGAATTGATTTCTTTGCCAATAGAATTTGACTTAGAAACTTTGGATTCGGATGAATCTGCAGACCAACGAAATCTCAATTTCTTCTTTGATAATCAACCACCAGAAAAACCTAAAGAACAAATTATTAAGCTACCACCAGCACCTTCAATTACTTATGAAAGCAACCAATCAGAATCTGAGGAATTTAACAAAGATAGAAGTAATGATATGTTCCAAAAATTATTAAAACAAGGAAATATACAAGTTGATGAGAATACAAAACTTGAAAATGATTTGGATACCATGAATATAGAAACAAGAAATTTGAAAACAGATTTTGAGAACAATGATTGGTTTCTTTCAGACTCGTCCATAAAAAATTCATCGGAGTTAAATCCTACAAGCAATCCTCTTGAAATAGATGCCTCTAATCCTATTGATGAGGATTACATAGTTGAGCGTAAACACCTTAGTCGTTTAAGTGGACTAATTCCATCATCATCAGAGTCTATATCATCTGATGAAGAAATAGCAATTAATGAAGAATCCACTACACAAAGAATGAATACACCTCAAAGTATGTTCAGTGTCCAACTTCAAGGTTTGGAGGGTTCACCAATATTGCAAATCAATGGGCTTCCTAACCCTACAAACACAGAAATTTTATCTAATTTGGAAGATACACTTCCTAAATCATCCACAATGAATTTGCAAGAAGTGCTACCAAAAAATTTAATTAACGAGTCTGGTGAAAGTTTGCAGTATGTTAATGGAACAGAAGAACCTAATATCTATTTAGGGGCTGAAACTGACAAAGTTAAAGAACTGAATTCAGAAATTTCTAACAGTCTTAAAACTATAATCCCAACAAAGGATAATGTGGTTGAAAATGAAGTTCCTTTATCAATTAAAGATAATTTTGGCACAACCAATTTTTCAAAGGAGAGGTTAGTCTATAAAACACCAGAATTGCTACAACCACCAAAAGAATTTATTACAGATGTCTTTGGTATAATTCCTACCATGAATTTATCCTCAACATTACAAAATAATATTCCCCAATATAGACAAAATTTTCCATTGAATGAAAATATCTTTCAGAAGGAGCATACTTTGATACCTCCAACATCTGAAAATGAGATAGTGTCACTTCAAAAGCCAGAAGTAAATTTGTTACACCCATCAACTACTGATATAACACTGAATCAAAAACAAAAACCATTCCAAAACTATCAGTACTACCAGGAATTGAATACAGATGAATATATGAACATTCCCAGCAGTGAAGACAAATATATGCCAGAGGTTCCTGTGCTTCCTATTTGGAATGAAATACTGACAGAAAAACAAAAATATGAAAATAAATTTGGATCTACAGATGAAGAGAATATCCCATATTTACAAAACTTCACAAATACAGATAATTCAGCAAGTTCCAAGCTACCCCAACAAATTATTTTAAGCAATGATGACAATTATTCTCCAAACTCAGAGGAAATACCAGTTGTGCAAAGAATACATGGAGGGGAGTACTCAGCTCCACCACCAGATTCTGGTTTGACTAATGTAACAAAATTTTCAGGAACTGCCCAAAAGTCAGGTAATTTTGGTTTGGTGGCTCCCTCTCAAAGTACAAACCAATTTAATGATGATTCTATTGATGATGTGTATGAGCACATACATAAAAAATTGCCTATCTCAAATTCAGGAAGCACAAAAGAATCAGATAAAATTAGTCTAAAAGTTCCCCTTACAAGCAAGAACTCTAAATCTGAACCAATACCATTTTCTTCCACTACAGGAAGCAGCAATGCTGCTGAAACTAAAGAAGCCACTGATACACTTGATCAATCTATTTCACAGCTAGATGACTTGATAGAAAACTCCAAGAATCTCAGTCAATCTGATTTCAAACAGTTAGATGTTTCAGTGCAGCAAGGACAAGATGCAATAAAAACTCCAGCAGTTTTGAAGCTAGTTTCTCAAAGTGATGACAAATCAAGTCCATATCTTGGCACTGGAAGTGGTTACCAGCAGCCTTCTACTAATGAAGACATACACTCATTTTTATTTGATAGACCCAACTTTCATTTTCTCAAACCTCCCAACAATATTCTCGGTAAAAATGATGTCGCACCTCAAGATGAGAATTTTGATTTAGACTCATTTTTGGAAATAGGCGATACAAACCAATTTGAAGATTTTGTAGAAGATAAGTTTGATGAGCAAAAAAGAAATGGACATCCAATAAACAAACTTAATGCTTTGTTGGACCAAAATAGATTATTGGAGAATTCAGGTTTAACTGAAGAATCACAAGGGCACAGAATATTTAATGAAAATGGAACTAAAGCAGTGCCTCAACTAGAATTTCAGAGTGATGAAATATTAAATCCTCAAAATGGAACTGGAAATGGAGATCTCACACACTCTAATATTGAATACAACAATTTGTCATTGGATTACCATGAGCCGGATTTCAATGACTTCTTAACACCTACAAATAGTGCTCTTCAAAAAAATAATATACTTGACAATGGGGATTTTGATTTAAATTCACTTTTTAGGATGAACACAGCTGAGGAATTTGAAGAGAATACATTCAGCAATGAAAAACAAAGAGGCAAAAATCCCACAAATGAATTTCATAACTTTTCCAGTGAAGAAGGTCTTTCAGAGTTTGTAAATACAGCTAACAGCCCACTAAAGTATATTGAACAAGATGCTAAGAAAACTCTGGGAGTGTCAAAACTAATTCCTTCAAGTGATGGTATATCAACCAAATATATGGGCACTGAAGATGATTACCAGAAACCTGTCATGGAAGAATTATCTGATAATATACCAGATTTTGATGACTTCGTCCAGCCTCTAAGCAGCACTCTAAGTAAGAATGACATTAAACCAAACAAAGAGGATTTTGATTTGGGTTCATTTATTGGGATAAATGGAAAAAAGTATTTTGAAGACATAACCGGAGATATGTTCACAAATGAGATACAAAATGGGGAAAGTTTCAACGATAACTTGGATGACTTTTCAAGCTTTGGAGAAATTTCAAAAGATATAAGTGAAGTTAAAAAACAATCAATTCAAAGTGACACAAAAGTTCTCAATAGTTTTGAAAATTTTTCAGCTGATGACATGCCTTCCTCAGTTGATAGTTTGACACATATAAAAGTATTTCCTCAGCCTATAATTCCATCAAATCATGATGAGAGGATTCATGAGGTACAAAATCATGTCTATAATAGCAACCCATTTGAAAATGAAGTTGATATCAATCCAATACAACCTGCAAGCCTTAACAATTTGAATTACTTGGACAAGAATTTAATAAATGACCTCTCAACATTGGATACTGAGAGAACTAACCCTACAGTGGGAAACAACAATTCACAGGTACAACAATCATCAAATTCCAAGAATAAACCAAAATATGAACTAAATGATACTAAATCAAACAACAATAATGAATTACCTGCCAAGACTCCATCAACGATACAAACAAAAAATATCAAAAATACAGGATTGAAAGAATACTCACCCAATAATTTGTTTTACCATTTTGAAAATGATGGAAAATCAAATTCATTAGAAGCCCTCCCAGAAATGCAAGGAACTTCTCTTCTCACAAAACCAACACAAAGTTCAACACAAACCACACAAAGCCTCTTCCAGGACTTGTATGAATTGTCCAAAGAACAAGTCGATGATGCTCCTTCAATCATCAAATTGTTTCCACAAATTCCTACAACATTTAGTGACAATTATTTCTCCCCCGAAGAATATGGAGTTTCAAAGAAATTATCAAATCCAAGCCAAAACCAGGATAAACCTCTTATGAATGACTTTCTGACCAGTAATTTGAAAAATCCTAATACAAATATGGCAGATATTTCACCTTTCTCTGCTTCATCCTTGTACAATAAAGAAGATACATATATAATGCCAAACAATTCAGGAACTCCCGATTCCTTAGGTTTGAATTCTCATTTTTTTTCAGATGAAAGACTGGAATTGGTAAATATAGCAGATGAACCAATTCCTCAAAATGATTTTCTGCCAGATGAGATGAGCTTATTTGATGACTTCATGGATGCTAAAAATGAAGATACATCTCAGCATGATGTCAGTAAACTAGGAAAACTTGAAGGGAAATATGATGTGGTTGCAACAGACCAAGAAAATCCAATCAAAGAAATTTTAACTAGCAACTTGGAAAATCTCTTCAAGGACCTGTTCCCTGAGAAACAAGACTCTTGGGAGGCTTCAGATTATCCAACAGAGACAAAGAATATGTCTTCTGAAGAAGCACTTACACTAGCTAAAGATTCTTTTTCAACTAAAGAAGAGTCAAATGAATCTGGGTATAACTATCCTACCCATCAAAATAGTCAGAAAATAGAAGACAAGATGGCAACAGAAAATAAAAGAGCAGACCTAGATGCAATTGAACTTCCTGAAGAAATCACAAATGGTGTTACATCACCATATCAAGAAAAAGGTAGTATGGAACTACAAAGAAAGCAAAGCAACTCGAACCCATTGCAAAAATTACCAGAACATTTGACCAATGAAAAACAGTCAATAGAGCCAGCTAATGAGAGCTTTTCAGAAGACAGTATTCTCATTCCATTAATTTCTTCAGATTTTTTTGGACTCCTTAATGACAACAAAAACACATTCATTAAACAGACTCCACCAAAATATGATGAACAACTTATTTTAAATCCAGGGCAAAAAATATCTGAAATTTTAGAAAAGCCTACCACTTCTACTGACAATGAACAGCATAGTGTTGATTATGATAAACCTTCAACTTCATCAAGCATATATAATTTTCCAGAAGAAGCCAGTCTAACAGCAAATATTTGTAATTTATCTGGAGAAGAACCATCAATGGATTACTTGACAGATTCAACAAAAACTCAATCTGCAAATGGTATTTGTGAATTTTCAACGGATGATTTTCATTCAGTGAAACCAAGCCCCAATCTTTCACATCCAACCCTAGAAAATTCAATAAATGATAATTTTGACAAATTGTTCAATAAATCTGATCATACATCAGAATCCATAAGTAAAACCCTTAGTAAAAATCAGAATTATAATTTTCCTAGTGAAGAAACACCATTTGGTATATCAGATGGTTCTATTCAGAGCTCTCCATTAGAAAATATTCTCCCTAGAAGTGGAGATTCACCTGCACCATATGGAAATGTGTACACAAATACTGAAGAATTTTCAGCTACGGCCCCTAATGTTGCTCCCAAATTGACCAATAATGTGATATCACAATCTTTTGAAACCAGGGAAAATGAAAAAGGTCAGAAAAAACAAAAACCTACTGCGACCCCATCAAAACCAGAAAGTATACCAGAGATTGTTCAAAATATGTTACCAGAAAATGAGGAAAATGAATTTCTGGAAACAACAAAGATCATTCAACCTAACCTTAAACAAACACCTGTGGAGAATAATACATTAGGAACACAAGCAAGTAAGAAGAAATTGACCCATTTACAAAAACAAAAATTAAATGGATCCTCCCAGCTCCTTTCAACTCATCCAAACATACCAAGCACCTTGGGCTTTATAGAAGAAGCAAACCCTACTGGCAATATTCTCAATCTATCAGGAGAGAAACCATTATCATATTCCCTGAAAGATTCAACCAAAACTCCATCTGTAAGAGATAATATTCCACAAGGTGTTAATGAATTATTATCAGAAGATTTAAATTATGAGAAACTAGGATCCACACTTTCACATCCAAACCAAGAATATCGGAAGAATGATGATTTTGACAAATTGTTCAATCAATCTGAGCATCCTTCAGAATCCATAATTGAAAGCCAAACTAAAAATCCATACTACAACATTCCAAATGAAGAAATACCATTTAATTGGTCTGATGTTTCTACTCCAAATTCTGAAATAGAAAATATTCTTCTTAGAAACAGTGTTTCACCTGAACTCGATGAAGTTGTTTTCAAAAACCTTGAAGAATACCCTCCAGTGGAAACTACTAATGTTGCTATCAAATTGATCAACAATACAAATCCACTAACATTTTCCAGCACCAGTGTAAATGAAAAACCTCATAAAAAGCAAAAATCTAAGGTAAACCTATCAAAACCAGAAAGTGTACAAGAGACTTCTCAAAATATACAATCAGTAAATGAGGGGAATGAGTTTCTAGGAACAACTACAGAGAACAATCAATCTAACTTCATACAAATACCGATGGAGAATAATAAACCAGGAATACCAGCAAGTATGAAGAAATTGGCCCATTCAAGTCATCTCAATGTACCAAGCACCTTGACCTTACCAGAAGAAGCTAACTTTGCTGCTAATATCCTCAATCTATCTGGGGAGGGGACATTATTTAATTTTACAGAGGATCCAACCAAAACTCCAACTGTAACTAATCAGATTCCTCAAGGTATTCCTGAATTCTTATCAGAAAATTTTAATTATGAGAAACCAGGATCCATTCTTTCATATCCAAACCCAGAATATTCAACAAATGATGATTTTGACAAATCTTCCAATCAGTCTAATCATCCATCAGAATCTATAGTTGAAAGACTGATCAAAAATCCATATTCCAATTTTCCAAATGAAGAAAAACTATTTGATGGGTCCAATGTTTTTGCTCCAAATTCAGAAGTAGAAAATATTCTTCCTAGAAATCAAATTTCATCAGAACTAAATAAAGTCACGTTCAAAAACCTTGAAGGATACCCTCCAGGGGCAGTTCTCAATGTTACTCCCTCATTAAAAGATAACACAAACCCACCATCTTCCAGTACCAGGGCAAAAAAAAGACGTCAAAAAAAACAAACCCCTATGATAAATCCATCAAAACCAGAAATTGTACAAGCGATTGCTCAAAATATGTTATCAGGGAATGAGGGAAATGAGTTTCTAGGAACAGCTACAGAAATCAATCAACCAAATTTCATACAAACACCCATAAAGAATAATACATCAGAAATACCAGCAAGTAAGAAGAAATTTATTCATCCACCAAAACCAGAATCAAACGGATCCTCCCAGCCCCTTTCTACTTATTCAATTGTACCAAGCATCTTAGGCTCACTAGAAGAAGCTAACCTTGCATCCAATATCCTCAATCCTACTGAAGAGAGAACATTATTGAATCTCCTGGAAGATTCAACTGAAACCACTCTTATAAATGATCATATTTCACAAGGTATTAATGAATTCTTACCAGAAGATGTTGATTATGAGAAACTAGGATCCACTTTTTCACATCCAAACCAAGAATATTCAACAAATGATGATTTTTACAAAATATCTAATCAGTCTGATTATCCATCAGAATCCATAATCAGAAACCCCAACAAAAATCAACATTACAATTATCCATATGAAGAAATGCAATTTAGTTTGTCAGATGATTCTATTACAAATTCCAATGTAGAAAATATTCTCTCTAAAAATGGAGATACACCTGTACTGGATGGAATAGGATTCAAAAACCTTGAAGAAACTCCTCTAATGACTACAAATGCTGCTTCTAAACTGACCAGCAATTTGACCCCATCTACATCTTCAGAAACCAATGTAAATAAAAAACCTCTGAAAAAACCAAAAACTAGAGTAAATCCATTAAAACCAGAAAATGTACCAGAAAAGGATCCAAATCTGTTACAAGCAAATGAAGGAAATCAATTCCTAGAAACAACTAAAGAAATCAATCAACTTAATCCTATACAAACACCAATAGGGAATAATACATCAGGAATACCAGCAAGTAAGATGAAATTGATTAGTCATCCAAACCCACAATTAAATGGATCCCTTCAGCCAATTTCTGCTCATCCAATCTTGAATATTTCCAATACCAGTTTAGTTGCGAGTGACATAAACCTAGATTTGCCTACTGATTCTACAATAGAGGTAGTCAATCCATCTAGTATAGAGTGGACAGAAACTCCCATAAAACAAACTGATGTGGCATTAAGTAAGAAAGGCTTGATAGAATCACCCTTTATTGGTTTAGGTACAGACACAAATCAAGTAATTTCAAACAGCCCAATGGAGAATATTCCACAATTGATTGAGAACAGGAATCATAAGTATCCAGAACAATATCACAGAAAAATACCAAGTGTACAAACTTTGTTTAATGCTCCTTCAGTTCCAGCTAGTACAGTGGCAAAGGAACCTTTCACCAGAAGCCACATTGAAAGTGAGACAAAACCAGAAGAAAATTTTAGTCAAAAATTAAAAAATACATCTTTTGAAGAATTTGATAAAGTAAATGATTTTCCTACAACATCTCAAAGAAATGATGACGTTAATCTTGAAATTACCAATACTGGAAAGCTTCCACTGTTTCTTTCAAGCCTACTAGAACCAAAGAATATAGTGGAATCAAATAACAGCATTGTTCCCGTTGAAATAAAAACGAATTCTGGAGAAAATTCAACCAAAAGGCCTGGCGATGAAGATGTAATTTTGCAAGAACCAATTTTCTATCTAAGTAGCAATTATATGACCACAATGGTGAGTGATTTACCGCAAGAAAATGAAATTAATGATAATATGCTTTCTCCAGAAGATTCACATGGAAGCTCCTCATCAAAACCAACCCCTAAACATCAATGGAAACAAATTTCAACATTTATTCCACAAGTTACCACACCAAGCACCACCACTGAAACTCTAGCAGAAAAGTCAGAAGTTCCCAACCTTTCAAATATGTTGAAAATAAAAACACCAGATAGTAATACTCTGTCAACCTTTGAGAATGTTTCTAATATACCAATATCCAGCCAAACTGTTTTGACCACTGATGGTGCTGGCAAAGAAACTGAAAGGTCTTCAGAAGAAGTCAAACCATTAAATATTTTGGATGGTATTGTGCCATTGGATGAAAAACTTTTTTCTTCAATTTCTCCATTCAGTGAAAGCATAGAAAATTTAAGTCAAAAAACAGACAGAACAGAACCTAAACAATCACTTAAACCTATTCTTACCACTTTCAGAGATGAAACAGCGATTGAAAGGCCTTTAGAAAAAGTAAAACCATTCTACATTTCCCATAGTGATACTCAACAATTTTTTTCTCCAATTTCTCCAGTCCGTGATAGCCAAGAAAATTGGAGTCAAATGACAGAACCAACAATATCCAAAACAAAACCCAATCTTAATAGTATTGATTTAGATGATTCTGCAGAAGAAGATTTATTGCAGAGGATGCTTGGAAATTGGCTGAAAAAAAATGATGTACCAACAAATTCTTTTCTTACAATTTCTGATCACAATCATGTCTCAGATATACAAGAAAATAGTGGATTGCCCATGGTTCCTTTGAATGAAGCTGTGCAACCAGCAGAGAAAATGAGTTCTGAAGTTTTTAACCCAGTTTCATACCTCAAGCTAGGTGAATTAACAAATGCATCAAAAGAAAAATCTGTCAATCCAACTGCTTCCCAAATACAACAGACATTTAATTCATCACCTGCTACTTATCAAGTTTCCAAGAAAAGAGATGAACAATCAAGTGTGGAGCCACCTAATTGGAAGCCAAAAGAAATAAATCCTGTAATCAGCAAAAATGTTGAAAACTTAAGTGGAACTGATGACTTACCACGTGTGGCTAGACAAGAACTCATTGATTCAGCAGAAAATTCACCAGTCAATAATAGTCAAAAACAAAAACCTAAAAAATATTTTAATAAAATTGCTAACAGTAAGCCTCCAGGGAATGTTGCAAACCAAAAATTGCATTTACCAAAGGCGACATCAGAAGTAAATGGTCCTTTCAGCAACATTTTGGCTCCAGAAGTGAAATTTGAGAAAAAATACCATGATGACCTTACAAAAAAGAACATTTTGCTAAGTGAGGATAATGTCGAAAGTTTGCTATCAACAGAAAATGAGCCTCCATCGATAATAAAATCAACTATAATGTCATCTCAACCAGAAAATAAACCTTCCAAAAATACACTTGGCAATGCAGCAACCCCAAATTCAATGAATGTTCCAAATATTATGAATATTCTGCAACCTAACTTGCTCAACCATGAAAATGAAAATTTTCCAGATGAATTTTCTTATGAATCAATTAAGACTGGCCCTTATAATTTTAATACTGATCATATAGAAAAAAAAGATATTTCATCTGAATTATTTAGTTTTAAAGAACAACCAAATGATATTTATTTATTAAAAGAAACTGACATGATTTCATCAACACGTTTACCAATTCAAGAGGATAAAGTAAATAATTTTCCAATTTTCAACCATCAGCAGCCCTTTAACGATAAATTTACAAAAGCACCAGTTAATTTGGAATCGGTATCATCCATAATGGAAATCGAGACTCCCTCCAAATTTGATGATACAGTGCCTTTGAATAGTGCTAGTCTGAACACTAAAAATACTCTAACTGCACCAATTCAGTCAGTCAAAAAAGTTCCAGGACAAAAATACAAACTGCCCAGTTCCGTTTCCCCAGAACCTCCTGAATCATTGATGAAAATAATAAAAACGAATGATTTAGACATTGAACCAGAATTCAATTCTGATAACAAGTGGTTAGGTAAAAATCTAGCAAATGAATTACCACCAGGCTCACAGATCGAATCTCTTCTACCAATACTTAACTCAAATCCATTTAAAAATTCTAAACAGAGGCCAAATCTAGAATCAAAGTCACCTCCAACACAACCACGGCTACCACTGAAAAAATCCTCCTCCAGCACTTTTCCACAAATTAATAAGATTAATAATGTCAATGAAAACCCTTCTGCTATGAGTGCAGTCACATCAAAATCAGAGCCTTACGATGCAAACCCTTCTCTACTAATCACAAATATAGAATCTGTTTCAAACACTTCTCCTTTACAATCAACATCAGTGGCATCCCAGCCTCAAATAATTAAAAAACCAATACGACCGCGGCCAGTGAAAATTTCATCTCCACCACAAAAACTCACAAGTTCACAATCACCACCTAAAAGTGACACACTTGAAGTACTGCCTCCAAATAAGCCTACCCCCAATGATTCTCAGCAAAAGATTGACGATATTATGAACCACCTACAATTTGTTGAAACCGATAGTCAACTGTCTTCGGACTCATTCAAACTGGAGGAACCATCCAGTTTTGGCAACATTCAACTTCAAAAACCTGTGACTGTTAGCAAACTTATAAACGATAACAAGAAAAAACCATTCAAGATCAATAAAGGACCACCTAGCAACCAGCGGTCAACTTCCTATCAGCAACCAGCCCTGATAAATTTGCCAAGGCCCCAGCAGTCACAAATCAGAGCAAAACCTGAAACAAAATGGACGAAGGCTACAAACAATACACCCACAATGAATTTGGGTAAACTTTCAGCAACAGTTGATGACTTCAATTTCAACGATCCTTTCTCCTTGTCTGATGAAGGAACACCCAAACCACCAACTGGAGTAACCATTCCTCAAAGTCAAACAAAACAAACTGCAGCATCAGAATTCGATGATTTTGGAAATTTTACCAATATTTTGTCCACCGATGACCAATTCACCGAACAGGAATTATATTTAGCCAACAAAAATCCCAAAATTCGACCTGATATTTTACTGAGCTCCCAAAATTCAGAAAATACCAACTACAATGATATAAAACCGCGAGAAATAAAGTTTGATTCACAACGTACTCCAGAAAAAAGAGACTAGAACAAGGTTTCATTCACAAATACGATAGTAAATTTAAAAAAAAAACAATTATAATAAAATTTTTTTAGATGTAATACACTTATTCTTCTAAATTTGGCATAAATAATTGATTTTCAGCGGTGGTCCAGTTACTTTCATCAAGAGAAAAGAGGACTCTGAAAGAATTTAAAACAGAAAATTTCATTCTCTGGATAGGAATAAATGAAATTTAACTGTGAATTTCTGTGATTCCTTTGTAGAAAATGTAGAATATTATTTGATCTAAACTGTCCCCATTTAATTATTCCACAGGTATCGGAGTCGATATATTCTTTTTTTTCAAAGAAGGGGTTGGGCTTTAGCTATGACAATTTCATCCTGATATTACTTCCTCAAGTTAATTTTAACATTCTTATTAAAAATCTCACTACCATAACTCTGAATTTCATTACAAATCTTCCATTGTTTATAAATTTAACTGAATCTTGATTTTAGTTGTACTGATTAAAGATTTTATTTTCCATATTATTTACTCAATGGTACTTCGTCAGATCGGAAACTAAAATTATATAACGTATCATTATAAATACTTGATACTGAGGAGGGTACGGAAAATTAAATCATTGCAAAGAACAGATTACCTACAACAAAATACTAGGTATTATAGTAGGAAGAGCAGAGAAAAAAGAAAATGATAGGTAAAGGAAGAGAATAAGTTAGGTTAACAACGAGTTTTTAAAAAATACGCTTTTATAATTTGAAGAAGAAAATAAGGGCGAAAGAGAAAATATAATTTTTCACTTATTTTTCCGAGACAGAAACAAACAAAAATTGAAAAAACAACGGATAAAAACGGATATAAGTGTATGTGTGCGTTTATAAAAGCGTATTATAAATACGTTAATTTCAACACAGATGATTGTGAATTTTCTCAGTTTTTGATGTGTAATATACTACTGTAAAATATTACACTAAGTAGCAACAAAGGTAAAGTTGTATTTTTTTGCCAAATGCGAGTTTGCAACACGAGTCATCTCCCAAGGTGGCCTCTAAGGTGCATACTTTACCTGAGGCAATGCCGCAGTCCGCAGACAATCATACGACAGAACAAAAGTAGGGGAAACTGAGAATTTATCATGGTAACCCCAATTTTTTTGGTCCTAAACTGGAATGTAGTTGTCTGTGTATGTGCAGCATACAAAGGGAACATTTTTTGATCCTAGGAACAGAAAGCAGTCATATTTTTGGCCCTAACACAGAAACAGTGGATGTGCTTATAAAATTTTTTGGCAGTGCACCCGCCCTTCTCCATAGCCCTACTACTAGTAACAAAAAAATAAAATCTTGTATTGACATGGCATTAAGATATCACATGTACAAACTTCTGGAAAATTTGTTTTTCTCATATTCTGAAAGTTTTTCTACCCATAATTCTTGTTTTTTCCCACAATTATAATCTTCTGGATTCTGATGATGTGAGTCCCTGAGTCATAGTTTAGCATATAGTTCTCACAATTTGCACTTAACATGAGGTCATTCTATTGACTAATAAAAGCTATCTCCAAACTGATGGAGAATAGAAATGAACATTGTTTATCGATAAGTCGACAATTTTAATCGAATAAGGATAACCAAGAGTATGACTCATGAATGCTTTTTAGTGCTATACTTAACATGGGTGTGTACTGCATAGCACGTATACTTTAAACCTTTCATCAATTTCTGGAGATTACATACGCTACATACGATATATACCTTATGTGCACATCAGTGGACAGAAAAGTAGTCATTTGACTCAAAAAAAGGTATTGGTTTTTTCTACATATTTCTATTTGACACATCTTAATGCCGGGGCAGGTGTTCCATCAACCACCGGGGTTACCACCAGGTTATTTGCAGGTTATCCCTAGGTAGAGATGTCAGTATTTTATCGATACCAATATTTTTTCAATACATCCACCGAAAAATATAGAATATAAACTTTCAATATTTTTTACTTCTCAATATTTTGAGTATTGGTATCTGATTTCAAAGGCAACAATTCTCTTGAAAATATCAACAAAAACGGAACTATTCATGATAAATATGAATTTTTTTATTTGCTATTTCGTAATTTAAAGGTTTTCCATAAATAGTTAAATACACAGTTCAATAAAATTTATTTTGTTTCATAGTCTTTATTCATTAAATTCTGTTTTCCTTTTTTATTTTTTTAATTATTTAAATAAAATAAATGATGATAAAACGAAAGTATCGATATTTTTACACTTCAGTATTGGCAAGAGCGATATTACTCAATTTAAATTCTAGTATCTACAATAATGAATATCGAAACTTTTTACCAAGTATCGGCATCTCCAACCTTAGGGCCCATATTCACAAACGTCATTTTAACCTCCCTTCACTTAAATTTCACTTTTAAAAATTTTTTGCACAATTTTGTATTTAAAAATATGAGAACATTGTATTTTTTATAAAAGTTCCAATATAAAAATAAAATGTTACCACACTCTCAAATACAAAATTGGGCCAAAAGTCATTTTTAGAAAGTGAAGTTTAAGTGAAGGGAAATTAAAGTGACTTTTGTTAATATGGGCCTAGGACTTGATGGTTTTAATAAAGTGTTGGTCAAAAAATGTCTGAAGTAACACCTAACATTCTTATTTCATATTACTGATATCAGTCAAAACAAAACACTCTACTTTGACCTTCATTTCTTACACCTACACCTACTCACCGAGCAAGTGTAGGATTTACTACCTCAATGTTATTCTGGTGCGATTTTACACTGATGATTACCACCAGGTACAAAAATAAAAGAATGCACAGTTAACAAGCTGTTTTCATTCAAAACTGCAAGAGGTTTGGCCTCTGTACCTTTAATGAAAAAAAAAAGTAAAACAAGAAAGGTTATCAGCTTTTTTGAAGAAAGGCAAAGACAACAAATTAATAATTAATGTAATAGATCGATAATTTACAACTAGGAAACATAAAATAATAATAAAATAACAAAATTACCCAAAGTAAGACAGTCCACTTACATGCGATTATTGAATTGGAAAAGTACATAAGTTCACTCAAGTTCAAGCAACTGTCTTTTGAACTCAAACTAATTTCACATGTGTAATGGAATTTACTTAAACAGATAAGACAAAGCAACGGAAAACTAATAAACTAAAGATGAAATATTAATTTCTTATTTCAAGTTTTCATTGGAACAAAATTTAAAATCATGACAAATAAAAATTGTTGATTATAATAGATTTTTGGCAACAGTGCTGCTAAACCTAATAATCTTCGGCGTTGTTTATTTAAAGAAAGAATGTCACTGTTGATCTGGAAGTAATAACACAAATAGTGAAACCGTTGATTTTGGTAACAAATTGAACAAATCTATTATCACCACAAAAATAAGAGTATAAAACGGGCTTTTTGTTTGCAACGGAATTGTATAACATATTTTTTACTGCTTCCTAAAAAATTTTTTGAATATCCTTACAATGAGACTTCAGTTTTTATAAGATTTATTTAGAATCTGCATTCTCATCATTCTTATCAACTGCAGTCAGTTTTTTCTCCAGAATGAAAAATTATAAATTCGATCTTGGAATACGATGAAATCAGATCACGTTATTTGAAACATCCTGTATAGTATTTCGTACAACTGCCTAATATGTTCCAAATTATACTCGCAATCAACTCTAAAACTGTAGCGAGAGTAGGTATTCAAATTAAACTATAGCCTACATTAGTTTAGAATACAACCGTCTCAACACGGGGGGGGGATAGGAAAAAAATGACACGATAAATCTTTCGAAAATATGATGTCTACAGAAATGTGTTACAGTTCAATGAGCGAGCCTAAGTTCGTGGGGGAGCATCAGCGTTTTCGAATTACATCGTGCTGGTAACCCTAATTAAAAGTCGAATGTTTACCATATATTCGCCTTCTTTGTTATTTTTCTAGACGATAACTTCAAAATACACGTTTATAATTTTTGAAAGGTTGCTCGAAAATAGACTACGTAATTGACAAGAGTGTAGTTCACATAATTATTATATACTTCGGCTATACCATAATGTAAGTTCATCTGAAAAATGACTTTCTCTACATCTTCACCCATCGTCAATTTTCATTAGCACTCTCTGTGCAATAACTAATAAAGCGTGAAAATATCGTGTTTTTCATTAGAAACGTTTGTTGCGTATCTATAGGTAGGTACCAACGATGGCAGGCAATGTTAACAAAAATATAAGTTAACAAAATACGCACTTACAAACTTCTATTGTCTCCCGTTTTTTTTTCAAGTTACCAGTAGAAAAGTTTATTTTCAAATACAGAAATTTGTAC
Source organism: Ericerus pela (assembly GCA_011428145.1). Lineage (NCBI taxonomy): Eukaryota > Metazoa > Arthropoda > Insecta > Hemiptera > Coccidae > Ericerus > Ericerus pela. Next base: position 112,672 of record WOFM01000589.1, on the reverse strand, counting down.
ATGTTCCAAGTAACGACGGAAATCATCGTTAAAAACTTGGCCTTTTAGCTCGGTTTTTTTTTGTTTCTTTTTTTGTTTTTTTTTTCATTTGTAAAATTTTGGAAATAAGTACTTTTACAGTTAAGTTATTTCCACAAAAAAAAAAGAAAGAAAATAAATTCCGATAAAAAAAATAGAATAAAATTAAATCCATTGACTATTCTAAAATCTCCTATATAAACTCAAGAAACTGGCTACAAAATTACCTGTGTTCGCCCAGGTTTTGGCTTCCTCCTACATAAGTACGAAGTGGCAGAACACGCAAACAGCTGTTGGCTACCTTTATGTTGAGAATACTTCTTCACAACAAGATATTCCACAGTCACCTACTTGGTGAGAATTTTCATTTTTGGATACTATAAAAATTTAGTTTAAATGTTTTGAACGGTAACATTAATCTCACGTTCTTCTCACGAAAAGTGAGAAACATAATATCATTAAGCCTACTCCCTTTAGCGTTCTGCGGGTTTTAAACTGATTGATAGCTTTTTAATTTCAGTTACTTGATTTCCAAAGTTTTATCGGACAGTTCCAAAATAATTCCGATTATACAAACCTCTAATTTTACCTGCTCAAATTTCGAAAATATTCTGTGAAAATATTCTTTGACGTGTTCCTCGCTTTCTCTCAAAAGGTGTTTATACACATAATAAATGGAGTACACAAAGAGGGAGGGAGAGACAGAAAAAGTGTGACAGAAGGGAAGATGTGAGTGTGATGAATGCGAAATACAATCAAGAAAAAAATTTATACCTAAAATTCTGAATGAGGATATAGTGAGATGTTCGAAAGATGGAACAGGAAGATTTCATTTGCTCTCTGTAAGTTATATTTTGAAAAAGAATTAATGCATATAAAAATAATTTAATGCTATTGATAATATAAAACATCCTAAAAATATTTTTGGTAAATACAAGACAAAAGAATTTCAAGAAGGAATTAGGAAAATCATAAAACGCAGACAGAAGCTTTTCGTATTTTTACCGTAAGATTAAGATGTTAAGCGACGAATATGATTTTTTCGTAAGTCTTTTTATCTCTAATTACCTGGAGACTACAAACCTTTAAATCAACTTACTGTTATTAAAACTGACATATTATATCCTATTTTTAGGTACAGATCAAATACCTGAAACTGATTTCACGTAGTAATATGAAAGTTTATTTCATCGTAAACATCTTTCATCCTTCCTAATAATTTCCTTAAAGCAAAACGATTACGTGACTTCAAACCTGTCGCACCTTTTCTCTAAGTTTTTCTGAGAGTCCAAAATCATACAACACTTTTTATTATTCCAGTCAGGACTTCGCAGTTCATAATGTTTATCATTCCCTCACACACAACTAATTATTAATCACTCTCTTTACAGAAAACGATACGTTTACCCTTCAACACGGACTCAACTTAACCTTAAGAATTCTAAACAGCGGCGGGTCGATGGGAGAAATGGGGAAATTCCCTTCAAATGCTGAAAAAGAAGAAAAATTTAGGGGAAAAAATGAAAATACGACCACATAATTTAGATAAAAACAGTAAAAATTAGTTGAAGAGTAAAAAAAAAAACTCCATAAAAGATTTTGTCATTTTTCCCCCTGAAATGACGTTCTGGATCCACCACTGATTCTAAATTGTTTATGAGCTAACTGCTTAACAAGCAAATAAGAAAAAAAAAGGAAATACAAATTTATTAACGAAGCAGATAGGTAGCAATACGAATTTAGTGTCGTAAAGAACTTGAAGCACTGAGTACCAAACTCAAAATCTCACTTTTAAGAAACACTGCTCACTATACTCATTTTAATTCGTTGGTTTAGTTTACTTCAGAATGGAGAAGCCATTCGTACACAAACTCAGATAATATCAGTATACATTATATGTAGGCTAAAATATCTCCGTCGAATCACAAATATAATTAGAGCAACCGCGTTATGCATATCAAAAATATTTATAATTTTTCATCATTAGGGAGAAGGTAGGTAAGTCTGACAAAAATCTTATTGGGAAAAAATAAAAAATTTCCATAAACTTCATGCGATAATCACGTCTTGTTTATTCAAGTGCTACTAATACAATACTGCTGTCAGAACACTTCGAGTTCAATTAACAAAAAATTACGATTGATCGTCTCTCAATGCTAAGGACAAATTATTATTTACCAATATAACGTTGTTTAATGTATAATCCACAGTGTTGTCACAAGCAAAAACTGTAATCATGTTAACGTAGATACTCTTTTTTGAAAATCGTAAGTTACCGAAATTTAGGAAAAATTTTAACTAAAATTTCGTTCATCATGGCAAAGGTATACGTTAACTTGGGTTTAGTTTCAATTTTCATAGGCTTTTTGTTAATATGCTCAGGTAGGTTATTTATAAATGCTTTTTTTCATCTCGTAAATATTCTGGTTGAGGAAAAATTTGAATTATAGGTAATTAATAACATGACTGAGGAGGGAAAAAAAAATTAATTCGCCATTTCATCCCAGTTAAAGCAAAAAATTACAGTAGATACTTTTTCATTTTTCTTCACAGGGCATGCAATCGATCGAGGAAAATTTTTTTCAACATCCGATATAGAGGCTGTATCTAATAATGGACCTGAGGTTAATTCATTTCCAGGTACGTTTGATAATAAAAATTTGCACTTTCGATTTTAGCAGTAATAGGTACAATTAAAATAACACGATAATTTAAAATTTTTCAAACTGGTGCCAATGAATCATTGTCAAAAAAAAGAGAATATCATTTTGTATGTTTGACAACGAAACTTTTTTCTTGCAATTTTGAGAACTGTTACTTATTAACACATCTATATTTCAAACATATGGGAGACCTGAAACTGAGAACAGCCACAATACATTTTGTTTTTAATTATGTATCCCAAAACTAAAAATTAAGCAACTATATTTACCTGGTGGACCATCCATTATTTCCTTTGAAATTTTGTTCGTAAAAGTTTTTCAACCTTGTTTAAAACTGTAAAATCTTTCGGTCCTGTAATATTTGAAAAAGTACCTAGATGAAGACTGATTTTAAAATCTGGCCTTCACCAAAAACTTGGCTCTGAAAAAATGAACGTACAGATCAGTCTTATCTGATCGATATCACAGTGGTTGGCACGTGTTTCAATCGATGTCTCCTGGCCTGTATAAAAATTTAATACATGAAATTTCAAGTAGTATTTATTAATATATCATTGACCATTTTATATATTTTTCGAGGCATCCAGTTCAAGTCTATAGTCTATTTTTGGACAGAACTACTCCTTCAGCCTTTTACCCATTGAATGGGAGTTATCTACGTAACTTTTCATATTATATTACAGATAATTGTATGGTTGCGTACATTTTTGAAAAATCTGAAGGGGGTAAAGAAAAACTTTTTATATGTTACAATCACAGAATATTTAGTGGTAAGTTATAATTTTCAAGACACTGAGCTGACAGTCCATGTTATATGAGGATCTTGCTGGTTTCTATTATTATTAATATTATTATTATATGTAACTAAAAATTCACTTTTTATCTGTATAGTTTCGAAGTTCTACATAAAAATTTTCAGCAGGGGCCGTGCCATGTTACATCCTACTTACTTTTTAGTACTAAGTCAAATGAGACCAATCTCAACAGTATCGTCGTTTTAACCAATTATAGTTCGAAAGATACTCCATACCAACAATTCTTATCCGTATGAAAAGTAATTGAAAGTTTCTTCAAATCACAACAATTTTTAGAAGTTGTTACTATTAAAAATGACGTTTTTCAGTACAAAGTTCAAAATAATAACTCGGAAAGTAGTCTGTGAACAACCTGCAGTTGGTTTATTTCGATTCATCGTTAAAAAATACATAGATCAGGATAACTCACTCAACCTAATTTGTGAAACTACAATTTTCCCAAATTTTTCCCATCCCCTACCCCTAAAATGGTGTTCCGACGCCTGAATTTTCACCATCTCGGCAGGTCCTCAATTCTACTGTCAATATAGCCTTTTTTAAAAAATTTTATGAGAAAACTTATTTTGCCACCAAACAGATCATTTTAATTGGTCTTTATTTCCTATACTTTCTAGGAGTAATTACTCTGTTTTAACCTGCCATCATACATTGAAGTATATTAGAATGAAAAAACAACAATCTACCTTATTTAATTCCCGATCATAAATTAACATATATTCAGAAAAACTCGAACGCAACAGCAGCTCTGTTAGAAAAAGTAGGTTTTCGAAAAATGTAAAATTAGGTAGTCAGTAAAAAGTTATTGATAGACGCAATAAATATTTGTTCCGAATTACATTCCTATTGGTCCAATATTAGGCATTTTATAGGCAAAATAAAAACAAAAATAGTGTTACCAGAAGTACCATGCGACCGATCCGCACCAAAATTTATAGCAAGTTGTAATATTTGATTGATCGAAAATTAATAATTTTATAGCCAAAACAAAATCGAAAATAGCCATACCGGAAGTACCATGCGACCAATTCGCACCAAAATTTAAATCAAGTTATAATATATAATAGTGAATTTCGCCCACAGATCATTCCATGACACCGATATTAATAAGTAGATTTTCAACAGAAAACCTTAAAAACTACTCTCCCACATCACATTAAGATATTTTAAACAGGTATTGAGAAACTAAAACATCTACTAAGCCGGTGTTCATAGAAGACACTTAGGGTTCACTTATCCAAGAGTCCATTTAAAACTTGCATTTCTTAGCTATATTTCTCTACCAAACTAATTTTTTTTCATAGCTTTGCTACGGTTCTCACCATTCTCAGCTAAACTATATTTTTTGTAGCTTTACATTAGTTTTAAAATAGACCTTTAAGCCACGTATAGACGAGTGCGCCACTCATGCAATGTAACATTATGCATGGGTTGCATGCCGAAAATTATTTTTTTCAACGAACATGTAACAATCACTGTGAGCACTCATGACTGCTTTAAGGAATTCCTTCATTTTCGCACCAAAAGACCGACAAAAAATGGATAATGTGACACTGTTGCTGCAATGGCACGCAAACCATTTTTTGTATGTGCAAATGGATGCACTGCACCACCCAAACAACGTTGCATTGCATGGTTAGCGCACTCGTCTACATGCGGCTTTAGGTAAGTGAACCTAAGTGTCACCTATAAATACCGGCCTTAAACTATCAAGTTTCTGCTTATCAAATTATTATATCTGTTGAGCGGAACTGGCACAGAGAAAAGTTAGTACCATTTTTGCTTTCGGATAGAACTGGTGTAATCCCACCTGATGTAGTATGAATAGGCCTAATGTGAAGGAATGCAAAACTATAAAATAATGTATACTTGTGCTTAATTTTAACGAGAACTGCAAAGCAGAATAGACCAATGTTTTCCATCAGCAAATGTTTGTAGGATTCAGGCATTGCCAGGGTTTCATTTTTCTACACAAAATATCAATAAATAAATCTACTAAACAAGGTGTTGTGACGGTTGGCCATAAATGAAGTAGCAGCAACAATAACAATGAGGCCATGTAAGCAGATAGGCGTTTTGAAGTTTATCACAAAAGCCATTCTCTCTCAACTCATACATGCATATGCGCCGATTTACGGACACACGAGGTACAACTGCAACACTGAAAATTCATTCTCCGGATCCTAAAATTATTTTTTCCAATCTAATTAACAGTTTCCATTCATTTACAAATAACAATTACGAAATTTAGCAACATTGAAAAAAATACTGAGGTCGACGCCTATGCATACATGAAACACATTCAGTATCGAATTTAGACATTTTCCTACCTGGCTATAATAAAATTGAAACCCTCTTTTAAGGAACTCATGCGAGGGAGGCATTTGAAATTATAATTTTTAATCTGATAAAGGGATGTAATACCAATGAATATACAGTGCAGTTTTCACACCTATTTTTTAAGGTTTTCTTAAGAAAATCTATTTATTACGCGTGGTGCGGTATTAGCCCCCCGGGTTGGGGGTAGGTACGTTTTTCGTTTCATTACCTCAGGAAAATTTTAGCTCCAATAACTCAAATTCATATACACAAATATATAGACAGATATGAGTCAATTTCTTGTTCCTACCGTACAAATCGCAATTTTTGTCCGATAATCACGAAATTTTTACGAACATTTGTTTCAAGCCAAGGACCAGACTTACAGATTTTGATGCGGATCGGCCGGACAGTACTTCCAGTACTGCTATTTCTGTTTTTATATTGTTCATAAAATGTGGAATTTTGGAATAATATGTACGAAATTTCAAAAAAATATTTATTATAATTTATTCAAGCACCTATTCGACCAATTTTGGTGCGAATTGACCGAACGGTACTTCCGGTAAAGTTTTTTTCCCTCTTCTACTTTCACTACGCTGAATTCAGAGTAAATTCGGAAAAAATTATTTTGGTTAAATTTTCATTAAAAAAGGATGCTACAGCCAATCACAGAAAGAATACAAATTCCTACAGCCAATCACAATTTCCCCACTGGTCGAAATGAGGGCATATCAATTAAATTAATATCGATATGTAATGTTTTATCATAAGAGTATGAAGGAATTGTTGAGACCACCAATCCTTCTCCCCTCTCACTCCACGAACACACGATTACATAAAATACATAATTTATTTATATCTATTCGCGGCTACACTGATCTACCACTTCCGCCGCTCATTCGTTCATTTCCGTTAACACTCGTTTATCTATCTTAAAATGTACTTTGCTGGAATTATGTATCTTCTTCGAAATACACTCGCTTCTTGGATGGAACTTCGCTTAAATCTTTCTTTCTTGTTTCATCTCCGGTCCTCATCCTCTATAGGAATTGGTGTTGATCGATATATCGATATGATATCGATATGATGAAATGTGTACCACAATAAATGTTCTAGTTCGCTGACACCCTAGAGCGCGTTTTTTTTTTTTTCTAATTTGCCTGAACTTTTCTTTTTACAAAAATTAACCCCATGTTCATGTTTTCTTTTTTTTTTTGTTTCATAACTTTAATATATTTATTTGGTTTTATTTGAAATTATATGATTATTTACCATACTTTATCATCTTAATTAATTTTTCATTTCAAGAAATAATGCTCTTAAATTTCACATTGTCTAACATTTTGTCAGCAGCTAACACATTTCATACAATCATAATATATACCAATAACGCATATAAACTCACAAACAATTAATATGACCATCAAAATTCATAATTCTTTTTCTCGAAAACCCACTTTTTCTAGCAAAACTTACTGCTCTAGAGTTTTTGTAATTTCATATCACTTTTTTCAAACGCGTGGAAAGCTTTCCTCTTCCACTTAGACATATGAAACGAACATTTGTTTCATCTATTTCGTGCATAATCTGTTACAACTCATAACTATAGCTAATCTTACTACTTTAACCATAAGTTTTATGGCAATGGTGGAAGGTGAAATGTGAAAATACAGGGTTATATGTTCGTCTAAAGCTGAGTTTCGTCAACAATAAGCACAATTGGGCAACGCAGTCCACTGTTTTCTTGTCCACTTGATCGTAGTAGGAATTCAATGGCATAAATTCATTTTCCTCCAGACTCCTACTACAAGCATATTTTTTCTTGACCAAACAAATTTAAATAAATAAATAAATAAATAAAATATACAATAAAAATATGAAAATTCCGGAAATATTTGCCAGAATGCTGGATTAAAATTACGTTTAATGAAGGGTCAAAAAATTTATAATGAATTGTATTGCGATATTATAAATTACAAAATACGTGTGCAAGTTATTAAATGATTCCTTAGAAAATAGAATAACAACAAGCTTGCTTTTTGCCATGCTTCTGTTGTTCATCTGAAATTTATTTATTTTTCTTAGCATTAGTTTAAGATTTTTTGAAATCACTTGTACACATGAACCTTAAAGCCAATTGAAACAAAATTTTGCAAAATGTTAGAATATAATACATTCAATATCTGTACCAAATTTTGAGAATATTTCTTAAAAATTCCGTGTTTTATTAACATTTGAACCTCAAAAATGCAACATAATAAGATGTACGGCACGTAAAACCCAGTCGATCTGGACCAAAAACAACAGGGTTCATCTCTGTTTAGATCGTAATAAGTGTACGAAATTTCATGACGATCAGATAAAAATTCCGACCTGTTTTGTACTAACTAGGAATGTACTTGTATAGGGTATAATTAAATATAAATTTCAGCTCATAGTGCCAAAAGTTTACAGATGTCATGAAACGAAAAATATACCTACCGTTGACCCTGGGTCTTAATACAAGATCAATTTTAATATGTAGAATTTCTTCGAAAACCTACATAAAAATTTACTTTTTTCTGATTGTTCTTAGATCCACTATCTTTCTCGTGAAACACATTCGAAATATCTTCTCACTAATAATGATAAGTAAAAGCGAGATAAAAAAAAAACACCTTGGTATTCTTGGTCTTAGACTTACATCAATACTCCGAGTCTTAGTCTTGTCTTCAATACTGTAGGTTACGTTACGATCTTGGCATACGCCTTATGTAAAGTGTGTAAAGCCAATACCAATTTTTCTTGTCACTACTAACGTATCATTACAACTTTACGTTTTTTCCTGCAGGCAAACTTCAACCCAGCCTCAGCTGTATTCTCCTGGGAGAAGCTGGCTGCCAAGGTACGTGCACGCTAATGGGTAAACTTTATGGCTGCGATACCAACAGCATCTGTCGCAAAGGCATCTACTGCGAATGTAACGAAGTCTATCACTTTCAAAAACGTGACATTTCAGCGGAAAACTTTGAAAACTTACCCCTAAACGAATTATGGTACTATCGTTTTGCTAAAACACCCCAATCGACATCATTACTCAATCAAATCCGCAATAATAACGAAATGCGAGAGTACACATCGTCACTGCTTCGAGATCCACACATAACTGGTGAAGATGCAAAATACCTCTTGTCAGATGAATATCCCTCACTTGACGTACAACTCCAAGAATTAGAGATAAATGCACACGGTTTAAAGAGTGAATTGGCCATCAATGGTGATTTGGAATACGACAATATTGGTGACTATCTAGGAGACTTATTTCAATCCATCAAGGATCAAATAGGTAAAAAATTGGAACATTGTCGATCAAAGCGACGAGTCCTCAACTTAATTAGGAATATCAACAATGAACAGGATCTGCAATATATACTTCGCCAAATTCTAATGTCTGGGGATGATAAGCTGTATAATTTTGTATCATCATACTTGAGGAGGAATGGACATATGTTTGAAGATGACAGCCTATGCCAACCACGTAGGAGATTTGGCTGTCGGCAGAATGGATGTCGAAAACGTAAACGATATGGAAAAGGACGAGGTGGTAACGTAGACATAGATTTTAATGGCTTAAACCAAGCAGGTAGTTGGCATGGAAGACCAATCAAGAAGAAAATCATTTTGAAACATAATGATATGCCGATCACACTAGATGCTGACGAAGATGAAATTATTGAAATTGCTTTAATTAACGAATTGAAAGGTGATATTGGTGCAGAAATTACCAAGTACAAGACACCCCAACTAGAGATAAAAAAAGAAGTGATTGTTTCCCCATCTCCACAGATGAGACCAACGCATCTGGAAATACCTACTCCAGCTCCGGCTCAAAGTAATTTATTAATGCATGAGTCAATGGCGCCATCATCAATGACTTACACATCACAGATTCCCACAATTCAAAAAATAGAAGAAGTAGTCTCAACTCCTAAAATCGAGCTACCCATTTCAGCTAGTGCCCAAAAAGATATTTTACTCCCGGAGATGAAGGCACCAATTTTGATGACCAATATGCCTGAAGTTCCTTCTATGCGGGAAAGTGAGGAAATGGTTCAAACGTCATTCACAGACATGAAACCAATTAGCGAGGAGAACCATATCTTGTCCCCTTCCTACAGTGATACGCTCAGGGAGGAGACAAAAAGTTCAATTTTGGAGACTAATGCATCACCAACTACCATAAGACAACAAGAGAAGAGGAAATTCTAGCTCCCCAACAAACAAACTCGCTTGAATTACCCCTACAAGCTCCAGTTTTTCCAAATAATATTCCCATGCAAGGGGTGACACCTCTGACAGCTTCTTCAACTTTTTCTCCTACAATGGGCAATAATTTAGACAGCATTTTCATCAGTGACATAGGCCAACCCTCAACCAATCAGTTTATCAATCAAGTGGAGAATGCGAAAGACAATTTGGACCATCTTTTTCCTGAGATTGATATCAGTGAAACTGGTTATACAATATCTGACAGGCCAGTGCCTTCCCCCACTACTATTTATACTAATCAAGTTCATCAAGATCTTCCAGAGTTAATCAGTCCGACAATCAATTTCACACCTATTCCTCAAAATGTATACAAATACGTATCTTCATCACCGAGTATGATGTCATTCAATCCTACCCTTGGCAACAACATGCCAACCAACAAAGCCAGTTTTACAACCAGTCAACATCAAAATGAACTTCCCAACTACTTATCAACATCAACTAGCACGAATAGATTAAATGAGATGGGTTTACCTCAAAGTGGTTACGGTTTCCAAACTGGTAATCTGGCAGGTCATCAGAATGCCAGTGGAATGAATTTGATGGGCCCGCCAATGAACACTATAACCACCATAAGTAATGGAATTTCGAATTCGATGCCTAAACCAAGTTCGAATATAATCTACCAGAATGACATGTTCCCTGGCCCCATCATCAGTGATGAATCAACAAAAATAAGTTCAGAAAACTTGCCTACCGTCAAACAATCCAATATAATCTTCCAAAGCAACGAATTTCCAACAAGCTCACAAATTATGAAAACGTCCACTATGCATGACGACATACCGCGATACTTCGAACAATCGGCAACTAATAGTCTAGATTATGGAAATTCAAATGAACCTAAATTTGAATATTCAACAAATCAAATCCAATTCCCAACACCATCAGGTTTTACTAGTACTTACAGCATAAATAAAGGAATGGGAGAAGCTATGGATAATATGAATTCTGATCGCGTTTGGCAAGGCAATAGTGGACTTGGAACAAGTAAAAATGTCGAGTCCAATAGATCAGTTATGCAGCAGGATATGTCAAAATCAATAACAGATGAAGGCTATAATAAAAATTCGTTGTTCTACTTGCTCATCGATAAATACGGTAATGTGGTGCATTCAGCAAATGTAGACCCAGAAAAGGAGAGAGAAAAACATGCAGCTGCTGCAGCTAGTTCCAGTTATTGGAGTGCTCCCAGTTACTTTTCACAAATATATCAAAATGGCATGAACCCTCTGCTGAATTATAAACGGCCAAATTCAAATCAGTGAAGCACCTCTTACCGTGAATTATATTTTATTGAAAAAATAATTTGTGTTGCTCATAAAATATATTTATTAACTATTTTCAAGACAAACGTGAGAAAATTTTCAAGTTTCTGTTAGAAATAAATAACAATAATTATAGAAAATTAAAGTCACGAATTAAGAATGAGAAAAATGCACATTAGAGGGGAAATTCATCCTTCTGGATAACATAAATTTTCTGTAAATTTAAACTCGGTTCATCGGCTGGTTTTCAAATAGATTTTTTTTCTTTTCAATAACAACCCAACTCCCTAAAAATAACAACAAAGTAAGGTATAATAATGAGAAAGTACCAAAAAATGTTAGTTTGTTTTTTTTTTGTTTCCTTGAACACTAAATTCAGTTTCTATTTACGCGGGTGTAAAACTGTACCCTAAATAGAGTGAATAGTATGAACAGATTTCCGAATTCTTTGGAGGAGTCTAGAGGCGTAGGCCCATATTCACAAACGTCACTTTATCCTCCCTTTACTTAAAATTCACTTGAAAAAATTTTTTGCACAGTTTCATACCTAAAAATGTAGGAAAATTGTACCTCTTATCAGAGTTCCAATGTAAAAATAAAATGTTACCACACTCTTAAATACAAAATTGTGCCAAAAGTCATTTTTAAGCAAAGTTTAAGTGAAGGGAGGTTAAAGTAACGTTTGTGAATATGGGCCGTAATGTATAAAAAAGTGTAAAAAAGAAAAAAAGTTAGTAAAATAATAAAATTATAAGTTTATTTCCTCAGTATCACTCAAAATAGATTTGAATTGGAAATTAGCTTAACCTTCAATATTTTGGGTGAATGAGTAAGTCCATCAGTCAGTCAAAGCTTCTTTTCATATGTACAAATAGGAGATAAATGCATTACACCATACAGGCATACACTGACTATATTTCTACACTTCTTCGACGGATGGCAAGTGTATTTGAAAATTAGTAATTGTGTACTTACACTTCCTACTTACGTGTACACACTTCCTACACTAAAGGAGATAAAAGAAACGGACCTCATATTTAGAAAAGGTGTAGATATGGGGATATTTAGTGGTTTAAATTGCCCCCAGAGCAATCTCTCCCGCGAATAAAAAAGATCCCTAATCAGTGACCATCCGTCGAATTTAAATTACTTGAATATGTAGGTATTCGTTTTTTAAATAACTTCAAAAAAAAAAAAAAGAGGTTATAACAATTCGATCCATACCTAAATTTCTTTTGTTTTTCTTATGTTTATTCCTGCATCTTCTCAACCAGGAACTGATTTTGATGAACTTCTTTATAAATGATAGAAGGGGATCCCATGGTACTCTCATATATTATTTCTTTTAGAATCGATGAGATGGTTTCTGAGTTATCTTTAAAAAAATGTTTGGTACAAAGAAAAGTTACCGTTAACACTAATATCAAAGCCTAGATGAAAGGAAAGGCTATAAAAATTTTTTTAACACAAAAATCGAAGCAACTTTAAAAAAAAAGTGATAAAAAGAGAACAAATAACCCTTTAAAATTTCGTCAACAAGATTTACTGCAAAAAATTATAATTAAACAAAAAAGCATTAGTCTAAATGAATTTTTTTTCCCCTTAAATATAACTAATTAAAAAAGAAAAACAATAAAAATTCGCTAAAAAGAGAAAAATAACATTTTTTAAAACTTCTCCAGAGACTGAAATTATTGAATACGACACCAGTGTGGGGCACAGATCATTCAAAATCAGATCGACAGATCAAAAGATCAAAAGATTACAATCTTAGATCGGTAGATCATTTGAAAAAAAAAAGATCTACCCTAATTGTGTGATCTAGATCGCAATTTTCTGATGTTCTAGATCGTTATATAGATCATTTTAAATCAAAGTTTTCGTATTTGTCTCAACTCCTGAAGTTGCTGTATTTCTATGTAGGCTAAGAATCAATTGTTCACTCAAGTTATTAAATCGAAATAATAAATGACTCGGAAAAATTCAAAATTCTGTACAGCCTTATTTTTTTAATTTTCTCATTTTTCATGTGGTGGTAGGAGGAGAGGGGAAAGAAACAATCTAATGAACTAGATCGTAATCTAGATTGTCGTGGTAGCCCAATATGTAGTTTGCAATCTAGATTGCAATACAGTCGCAATCTGCAGATTAAGATCTAAATCAACAGGACCGATATTTTTCCCCACACTGGTCGGCACTAACTGAAAAGTTTTCTCGTAAAATTAGACGAGCTGATGTAAGTATAGCCTACATGAGGTGTGCCCAAACTGCAACCAGCAGGCCTCTGTGATCCATAAAGCCTACAAACTAATCTGAATGCGAACCAAAATTAGAGCTGTATAAGAGGCAAGTATGCTTATACATCATTCCATGTGCAAAAAGCATCATTATGAGATAATCAGGAGTTGTATTTATTTTATTTTTTATACGCTTTTATTCTACTCACTCAATTTGTTGAAGTACACCGGATGACCAACTTCAGGGCTTCTTTCAAGTGTTGCGGTACATGCACACATACACATATCCGTTTTTATCAGTTGTTTTTTCAATTTTTGTCTGTTTCTATCTGGGAAAAAAAAGTGAGAAATTTTATTTTCTCTTTCGCCGTTATTTTCTTTTTCAAATTATAAAAGCGTATTTTTTAAAAACTCGTTTTTAAACTAACTTATTTATGTTGACGTCTTCCTTTTCCCCTCAAATGGAAGAACTGCCAATATTACATTAAAATGAAATTAATTCGATCATTTCCAAAAAATCAAATTTAATTAATTAAAAGTATTTTCGTTTCTCTATAAAAGTAGGTAAGTATATCCATAATAAAACATTTAGCAAACAAATTGACGTACAACACCCTCCTTTATATAGCTTTATCAAAATTAAATAAGGTAGGGTAAGGTAAAGAACCACTAAGATGAGTATAGGCATTCGTTATTTTCTGTCCAATTTTGGTTTTTGTTTTGCACGCACCTATATGTTATTTCAATGAGCAGTGGACGAACACAAAATCATTTTTACCGATTATGGATTGTTTTAAATACATGAAATAAAATATTTATGATGTTGAAAAGAATTTCTTAATGGAATATTGAATTTAAATCGATAAATGTGGCCAAGAAAACGGAATTACATACAGTTTTCCCAGGACAGGAAAAGAAGTATATGCGTACTTCTCTTAAAGATTCTCTAGATAGGGCAGAAATGACAGAAAACACTGTAGCGCAGCAATATCTCTGGTAAAAAAAATAGGTTTTCAAACATCAGCCAGTTACAACCAAAACTGATATCAAGTTAGAATGGATCTCAATTAATAATTGTACAAAATTGCATACCTCTTGATCAAGAATTGCAATTACATAGAGCATAGATGTGAAGCAAATTGTCATGAAATTGGGTAGAATGTTGAAATAGTAGCTTTGTTCGACGTTAAGGAATTCTGTAAAATAAAGGGGCTAATTCCGATAAAATTTAAATTACTAAATGGAGTCAACGTCATAAAGACTATTTATTTGTAGAATAGCCCCTTTAATTTTACAGAATCTATACAGAATTCATTAACTTGAACAATCCTAGAACAAAGTCAGTGTCTGTTTCAAATTTTGTGATTACTGATTTGCATCAAAATCAATAGATCTCGTGAATATCTGTACCCTAATTCACGGCTGTAGAGAGGAAATTTGGGCCTGTGGGAAAAAACTTAATGGTCCTCCTAAAAAACTGAAAATTGCATCTGTGTTCTGGTGTAGTATTAAGGATTGAACTGTGCGAATGATTTTACAATACCAAAAAAGCTAATTGTGCTCACTCATCAGTTTTCTCATGGATATCGCGTCATGTGCATTTATGCAATGACTCCATAGAGCGTTGCAAATAACATCATACTATTTTTTATATCTGAATCTAATATTCTATTTATTTATTACAATTTCAACAAAAAAATGGTATCTGTAGGTTTTATCAGTTCAGTAAATCAAACCTGGGATGTACATATTTGCCAGCTAAAAGTGGTGAACTTAACCACATGGCCATCTCACCACCAGCTATAACTGTCAAATGTATTTTATATAAAGCATGATAAGGTGGTTCCCATAATATTTAAACTAATTCAAAATTATTATTCTAATCGTCACAGGTTTTTTTAATCTATGTTTCATTAAAAAAAGTAATTGTGCCTAAGTTACCTACTTTTTATTGATAATTACACGCATTTATTAATTTTCACTTACATCGCAAAAAGAATTCAAGCAAAAAAACTGCAATAAAATACTGTTGATTTTTAGAACAAGAAAAATGGAAAATAAAAAAAAGTCCAGCTCTTTCAGCCGTATACAAGTTAAAAAGTTTTAGTCATTTCAATTCATAGATTGAATCAATTTTTTTGCAATGAACTTGCATTCTTTGTAGGTAACAAAAATATGCCAAATGAATATGATTAACTTATAATTCCCTTTTCACGACCAACTATTTGCTCCCTATGTGTAGTCAAGGTAAAAACAAAATTTTGTTTGTAAAAACTGATGCACAGTTTTTCTTTATTAATATCACCAAAGGGTAGAAATTATATGAATCAAAATATAACATATCAAAATGTATCAGTTTCAACTAATCACATCCCGCTTAATTTTATTTGGAGGAAGGAAAACTCCTACAGAATTTATATGAAAAAAGGAATGAAATACTTGCTCCATTTTTTCAAAAAAGTTTTGTTTCTTCGTTCACTAAGTACCTATTGAAAAGAAAAGTATTAGCTTTCATGTGGAATCGATTCAAGAAATTTCATAACTCATCTGAATAAGTACCTCCTCTGTAATTAACTATTGCAGTCACAGAGATGTTTTTCTGGCAACAGCTTTTTATTTATCTGTGTTACCTAAAATCTGGAGGAAAGACAAAATTCAACAATGTAAAATTAATGAAAAATATATTTTCAATAACAATACCCTGAGGATAATTAGTGATGCAAGTGAGGAGTTCAGAGCAGAAGTCTACCAAGTCCACAAAACCTTATTTTGAAATAAATACCTAATTTCCAAAGTTTACTTTGTTTCATACTGGTTCTGTGAAAATGTGTTGGTATAAATTAAGCTTAACAGAAGAACAAATCATTGCTATGTATACACTTGTGACTAAATCGTATAATTTGAGAAGTGATTGCATATCTATGACAAAGCAGGCTTGTTAATTGCTGCCATGGCTTAGTGGTTAAATACGAGTCTAGAGTGCCAAAGCAATAGGTTCTACTCTGGAGTTAGATTAAACTTTTTGACATTTTTTTTTAGTCCACTAATATTTTTGTGTATTGGAACGCTGGGTGGGGTCTTTTCTTATTTTTTTGGATTTTTCATCAAAATTACAATTAAAAAAAAACAAAAAAAAACAAAAGCTAGTCCATGATGTCATTGTGCCAAATGAATTTTGCTGTCAATCCACTTTCCTTCAGGCTTGCCCTTTCATAATTATACGATTTAGTCGCAAGTCTATACATACCCGGAATGAACAATAGCACAAATCAGCACAGTTGAGTTGAGCGTAATCTATATTCACTTACATCAAAAGATTGAAAATTTATAACTTACTCGACCACATAATTATGAATTATTGTTTTTGCCTTTCACCATTGCCAACAAGCTACGTGTGACCTCATGTCTTTGTTAAAGTGAACATGGTACAACTACCACTTTCACGATCAAAATATCCTCCATTCCTAAGGTAGGTACCTACCGATAATTTTCAATCTCATTTTTATATACAAAATTCGCATTGACTGTGATTTCTAAATTAATAATTATATCTATTCGTTCATTTAATTAAATTATTTGAAAAAAAAAAAATTTTTTTGATTACAACCTAGAAATTTGAATTTGGTACCGAAGAAATGGAAACAAATATGGCTTCGAAAGAGGTGCCGTTTTTCATTGCAGCGTTTAGATGAGCGTACATCCTCTATTATATTACCTATTTTAATACTCATATGATCTTGACATTAAAAAGTACATTGGTATTATGGAGCTTTCCTGGTCCAGTACTATATATAGTCACAGTAGCAGTACCTATCATTAGCATTCTGCAGCAGATATAACTGCAAAAATCCAATGTTACTATAGTATATTAGCAGAAAGTATGGGTACCCTAACTACCTCCCAATTTGAGACACTTTTTAATGTTAGTACGCTATTTTACGGATTATATTTATATAAATGTTATCTAATTTTCATGAATGTCCGATGTTTTTCGACTGAAAATTGGCTTTCTTTTTGCTGACAAAGTAGTTGTGATTACGAAATAATTAGAACAAATAATTTGTACAAATCAGCGCAGCTTCCATTTTTCAGATAGCCTACAGATTAACCTTACCAGAGATGTGATACCATAGTACGGTACCTAAGTGAACCACATGAATACTAACGCGTCCTACAACAAACTGTGTACCTACGTATATTAATCCATATTGTAGCGAATACGCAGTAGGTAAAATTAAAAATAAGTACAGCAGAAACTGCGCTAACGCTGCAATAAATTGTTCGCCGGACATTTCACTGGCGGTTGGTGGAGAATTATGAATCCTGATGACTTGCATTTTCAACTATACTCTTGAATCGCAATCTTCACTCAAAAATCATAAAATGATGGAGACCCCAAAATACACCTAACATCGTTCACATTATGGAAACCCACTTTAAAACTACAAAACATTACTTACCAAATCGGGTCTGAAGAGAAGTTGGAACACGTTTTTCGAGCAAAACCGAACGAGTTTCTTCGATTTTTCTGTTTTTTAAATTCAATTTAAAAATCCGATAACATCAAAAAATTCAAAAAAATTCCGCGCTATTTTCCATAACATGACGTACTGATTACAGAATGATGAACGTTAAGTAAAGATAATGACAATTTGACAAGGAATCAAAAATTCGATATTTCATTACTTCTCTACAATGGAATACAGGGTACAACGGTACACACAAGACGTATAACATGTTTACGGCAGGTACATATCAGGTACAGATCATACGAACATATTTCTAAAGAATTCATATTTCGTAGCACAGTTGAATTATGAATAATATAGCTGTTAGCTAATATGATAATTGCTAACATATAGGGTGTCCTGAGCGTCAACTGACTTGATAAATACTTTGATAAAGAAGTGGTTAAAGCAACAGGCAGTAACGTAGCGTATGTATTACATGGTATAAAATTGCATAGTAATTCTTGGTAGGAGTAATTCCAAAACGGTAATGAACTAACTACCAACTTGGACAGATACATGTAAAGTCAAATCTGAAATTAAGGTAATTTTTTCCAAATTTATGCAGACGTTATCTGTCTTCAAATTTAATAAAAAAATTAAATTCTCTTCATTATCTTATAATTTAAGCCCAAATCAAACTGAGGTACTTTTCATCATTTTTTCAACCTACAGTAGGCTATTTGACTTTTATCTTCATGATCACCCATTCGCAGCACGTTTGCAGCGCCATCTTTCCATCTTAAACATATCTTGAATTTCAGTTTTTACCTATTTCATAAGGGTACTATCAATGGCCATTTACCAAATACTTACCAGATTATGGTGTCAATTTCTAGGATCTAGTATGGAGGAGACAAGGACACTTAAGGATACGTCTACAAGTGGGCAGAGGGTTCAAGTGGTTGCATTGTCGACTTCATCTGAGATTCAATTTTTACTTTTCAGACAATAACATCATTTATATGGGATTGCAATGTTAACTTCACTCTCTTCTGCAATAGGCAAGGTCCTACTAATCAAAGGGTAATGATGGGTCATTCTTCTTTTTGCTTTAACTCTGGTGAAGGTATGCACAAGTATAGAGTCTTGATTGGGTTTTAGGCTTTCCAAATCCTAGATAGTCAGTACGCTTCTAGTAAATCAGTTGATGTTGTATTATCCAAAACTCAAATTCAACTCATATTACTTGATCAGGACTGTAGCGAGCCCAATTTTTAGTGTATTTACCAAATGAAATACAACTATTGCATTCAGTGCAATGGTGGGACCTGTGGAAAAGTGCCTATCCTGATTCGTAGATTACAAATATATAGATCACTCAAACTCTTCTATAGACAATAACCATGTGTATCCACATATACATAGGTACATACATATTGTACTGAGTTTTTCCAAATGGTTGGAAAACATAAAATAGAGATTCTATTTATATCTATTTTTATTATTAAAATTCAATTTACATTAAACGAAATTATTATGGACATCACATTACATTTTACCACATGTTAATCTATTTCTTATACTTAATTGAAACCTGGCAAAGTCCACAAGCCACTAGTGTGGACACCTAACTTTTCTTCTTGAGAGAAGTCACAGGAATGAATTCAACTTCAAATATAGAGGATAAATTCACCTGTACTTTTTATTATATTCAAAAATGGCCAGTCTTCCATCATGTGGTGTGACAGTATGAGTCAAGTCATCATATTTGGTGGAGTTTGTCTGTGAGAACAGGCAGAATATAGGCGGCTATTATTCCAAGAGATAGGAATAACAGTTGTCTATAGAAATGTGACAGAACACATACATTCGTACATACATACATACATATATATATATATATATATATAAGATATGTCAATTAAGCACACAAACGACTACGGAAGAATGAGTTTTATTATTATAAACGAATTCTAAATCGAAGTCGCTTCAGAAGTGCGTAACAAGAAAACAATGAAAAAGCTAGCTCTAGGTACAAGCGATAAAAGCAAACTGAGTGAAGAGCGAAGGAACATGAACCGAAGGTGGGTGTGTGCATACATCATGATATCGGCGAGACCAGTCGATACGTGATGTATGATAAGTGGAGAACGGATGACGAAAAAATGTAAGAGAATAAAATGAGAATTACGAGACGAGGGGATAAGGCGGAGTAGTTCTTACATCCCCCTTTCCCACTCATTTTGAGAGGAAGAAGGTCGAAGAATGACTAGAAGGAAAACTAGGAATTCACTCATTACAAAATCGAGTTAATTAGGTTTTAATGACATCTTATTGGCATGATATAAACGATGATCATTATTACCATCTACGTTAACTTCGAATACATTATTACAAATTGCCCTTATAATAGGGAACGGACCAATACGTACAGGATCGAGTTTGTCACGATTTAACTTGTTTCCATTGGAAATGTAAACTAGATCGCCAGGCTTAAAGTTAACATCGAGTTTATTTTTATCAAAAATCGACTTATTATATTCATGATGCTTGATAGTATTATTAAAGGCCGTTAACAAATCGGCTTCATAATTCGGAGGATCAACTAACTGAGGAGGGAGAGGAGTGGAAGGAACGCCAGTGAGTAAGTAAGATGGTGGGAAGGAAGTGACCGAATGAGGCGTCGAGTTGTACTGGTCAACACATCGTTTTGCGAGAGTTGCCCAGGACACCTGACTGGATAACGAAGGGTCGTTTTTTACGCATCGTATTTTGTTCACCAACGTCTGATTGAGGCGTTCATTCAAGCCATTTGATGATGGGCTGTCTACTGCAGTAAAAATATGGCGTATGTTAGATCTTGTGCAATATGACCGAAACTCATCCGAGGAGAGTCCGCCATATTGATCGGTGAGCAACGTCCCTATCTGGTTCCGTTGCTGCACCGAATTGATAAGACGGACCATCTCTCGAGCAGTTTGGCCCTTTGTACAGAGAATCCAGGAGAAACGAGTGAAGTGATCCACAAGAAGGTGACAATAGCGTAAGGAAGAAGAACGGTAGGAAAAACCTCCTATAGTGTCCAAGGACATTATCTCGAAGGGGCGAGTAGCAGGACCGAGGATACCAAGTTTACCAAGGAGACGAGAACGACGAGTTTTGTTTTTAGTACAAACAGAGCAACGTTTACAATATTCTAATACATGATATGTCATACGGGGAAAAGTAAAATATTTACGAAGTATAGATAATACATGCTTAGAGCCAATGTGACCATAATGATTATGAATGAGGTCAATAAGTTTACAACCTGATGATTCGTCAAGTGCGATGTACAATTTATCACGAAATTTTCGGTAAACAACGCCGTGTTTTATGACATCGGTATTATTACGAATTAAAGAGGATTGACAACAAGTGAGATCTTCGAGTGATAAGAAATTGAACGTAGGAAGAATGGGCTCTGAGAAGGATTTGGGGAAGGGATCATTGACCGGATTACGAGACAGGCAATCTGCCTCACAGTTTTCTTTGCCAGGACGGTAAATGACATCAAAGTCGAAGCGCGAAAGTTCTAAGGCTAGATCCCCCAGCTCTTCATCCGGTCTTGCTTTAAGGTTGAGGTGTTGAAGAGGCTTGTGGTCGGTGAAAACATTGAAATGACGACCTAAGAGCCAATATCGCCAGAAACGTATGGCCTCCCGGATGGCCAAGCTCTCGATGTAAATTGCCTTCTTTTTCTTCTGTCCCTCGGTTAATTTTCTAGAAAAGTAGGCAACCGGTTTTTCTTCCCCATCCGCCTGCCTTTGTTTCAGAACCGCCCCTATGCCCACCCCACTGGCATCAGTGTAGATGGATATAGGCTTGTTCCTATCAAAGATCGCGAGAATAGGTGACGAAGTAAGAAGACGCTTTACGGTATCAAAAGAGGCTTGACACTCCGGGCTCCATAGGAAGGGAACGTTTTTTCGGAGAAGGAGGTGAAGTGGTTCAAGGAGGCAGGAGGAATTCGGAATGAACTTTCGGTAGAAATTTACTTTGCCCAGGAAACCACGTAAGGAGCGACGGGAGGAAGGATTTGGAAATTTAAGAATTGCTTCTACGTTATCGGATAATGGGCGAACGGAATCAGAAGAAAGGATATGTCCAAGATATTGAACAGCTAACTTAGCAAAATTACATTTTTTAAAGTTTAATCGGAAGCCCTCGGCGAAGAGAGCGTCGACGAGCTTTTGAATGTGAACTAAATGTTCTTCAAACGTGCTAGAAAATATTAGAATGTCATCTAAGTAATTAACTGCGAATTGATTTAATTTATGACGACGAATAATTCCCGACAAAATCCGTTGAAAGATGGCTGGAGAAGTTTTTAATCCGAATGGCATGACACACCACTCGTAATGTCCCGAGTGGGTGACGAACGCGGTCTTGTGACGATCTTCTGGTCTGACAGAGATCAAATGGAAAGCTGCGTTTATGTCGAAAGCAGAAAACCATGAGTAACCGCTGGTCATGGTAATGACATCTTCGATGAGAGGGAATGGTTGACTTTCCGGAATCAGGATTTTGTTTAGTTCCCGATAGTCAACACACATCCTGTCTTTAATTTTGGAAGCTCCCAAACCATCTTTCTTATATTGTAACGTTACGGGGGAGGCATATGGAGAGGAGGATTCGGTAATCATACCTTTAGCAAGTAGATCTTGGCATTGGCGATCGATAATTTTCTGTTCTTCGAAAGAGCAGCGATACGGTTTTCTTGCAATATATGAATTGGAAGATAAATTTACTGAGCAAAAATATTCTCGTACATTACCTACATCAAACTTGTCTTTAGCAAATACTTTACGGTTGCGAATTACAAAATCTCTAATAACTGATTTTTGAGAATCATCTAGATGCTGTACTTTACTATCAAAAAGCTCCTTTGTCATGTAATCATTCCAAAGATTATCTTCGATAGAAGTTACATTAAAGTTTATAGGTTCCGATTGAGAAATGTTAAGCTTGTGATCGAGGTTTAAACGAAAAAGGGAAATACAATCTGTGCCAATGATAAAATCAAAATGAAATTTCGGCGGATCAATAACAAATAAAATCGCGATTTTGGTAATATTCAAGATTTTTATTTCTAGCGCGGTAATACCAATAATAGTGCCCGATCCGCTTGCGGTGTCGTAAGGAATATCAGTAGGTACGTAATGAAATTTATCGAATTTTTTTAGAGCTGTCAACGTAATTGCAGAGGCGTTAGCCCCTGAATCATGAAGACCTTTACCGAAAAATTTTCCATACTGAATCTGCAACATCGCGAAGCCGGGCCTTATTCGTTTTTTTGAACATTAGAAATAACTTCATTAAGAGCGGAAACATCAAAAGAATGAACAGCGGGAGATTTTGAATTGGACGAAGGAGTTTTTACGTTACCCTTATCACGGCTATCCTTGAATTTTGTGAAGCAGTCATTTTCCCGATGGAAACGCTCAAAACCCTTTGATTTGCAATAAGAGCACGGAGTACGTGGGCGGAGAGAAGCAAAAGCGGGGGATCGAGAAGATGTAACAGCAACTTGAGGAGAAGGCCTTGACTCGGTGGATCTGCGTGAATACGATTTCTCAAACGAAGAGATTACTGCGACGAGATCATCGAGCTCGTTAATTTCTGTTGGATTGATACGATCTTGAATAGAAGAAGGCAACCCGAGGACAAGATGGGACATGATGTCCAAAACGTGCATCTTCGGATTGTATGACGTCAGCAAGTTGATTTTAGCGTGTACGTAATCAACATAAGAACCTGCGATGTATCGATAAGCAAAGGCAGACGCTGCTACATTCCATCCCTTTTTTTCAAAATTCTTGAGAAAAGAATTTCTCCAGAAACTCCAAGTTGTATTTTTAGAGGTATTACGAAGGGAAGAATACCAATGTTCCGCAGCGCTGTCCAAATATAGTCGGATAGCTTCCCAAAAACGTTCTTCTTGGACTCCAACACGAACACATTCACGTTCGAAAATGTCGAGCCATGAAGTTGCATTACTTGATTTTGGATTAAACTTGGAAATCACCGCGTCCTTGAGAGTAGATGAAAGAGAGCGTTTGTCCGTAATGGCAGGAACGGCGGGGAGGGTTGATGCGTTAGTAGTAGGAAGAGAAGATACAGATGGCGGCGGTTCTACGTAGAAATCGAGAGGATCACCGTGAAAATTAGGATTACCTTCTGAATCGACATAAATCGCGGCAACTTCGGGTGGAAGCGTAATACGAAACTGACGTTGATAATGACGTTTGGGCATTTTTTTACATGCTGCAACAGCCGCCGGCAACGCAAACAACTTATCGTGGTGAGAGATAGCGGAGTATTCGGGTGGAAATTCATAAATACCCTCGGCGGCATCATCGTCGAGAAACTCAATAAAACGCAAGCACCAAACGTTAGTACGTGAATCAGTTTCAGAAGGTATCACGCGCAAAGTAAAACGAGCGCGTAGTGAAGGCATATCAGATGACAATGTGTCGACGACAGTAAGAGGTAAAATGACGAAAGACGTAAAAGTACGCGAAAAGCGAAAGATTTAGAATTTATAAGATATGTCAATTAAGCACACAAACGACTACGGAAGAATGAGTTTTATTATTATAAACGAATTCTAAATCGAAGTCGCTTCAGAAGTGCGTAACAAGAAAACAATGAAAAAGCTAGCTCTAGGTACAAGCGATAAAAGCGAACTGAGTGAAGAGCGAAGGAACATGAACCGAAGGTGGGTGTGTGCATACATCATGATATCGGCGAGACCAGTCGATACGTGATGTATGATAAGTGGAGAACGGATGACGAAAAAATGTAAGAGAATAAAATGAGAATTACGAGACGAGGGGATAAGGCGGAGTAGTTCTTACATATATATATATATAATCTATGGAAAGTTGAAATCTGATTTTGGATTTTAACGTGCCATGTGGGTATACATTATTTTTTGAGGTCTAGTGGGTGTGAGGGGTCATTTCCTTAATTTTTGGCCCGATCTCTACTTGACCACTTCAATCACCGTATGTACTAAAAAAGTTTGAGCTAAGAAAAGTAGGAGCGCTTTTGTTATTTGTATACACAATGATGATAGTAGGCAAGTTGAGATCCTTAAATTTGGCAACATTATAGAACTCAACTCGTATACTTCCAGTGATTTTGATTCTCTGTAGAGACCTTCGAGGATATATGATGGAGATGACCCATGGGCAGTTTCGGTGTCCAACCTATAGAAAGCGCATCTACAAACACGTGTACTTCCATCTAAGTATCTGATTGGAGGAAAATCTTGCCACGCACACTTGTTTATAAACAATGACGTACGAAGTACCTCACTTTTACATCAATTTTCAATTCTGATTAGTTGGAGTGTTCAGTCTGAGGTACTTTGTACGCCAACATGTGACATCTATTGTCTGGACACTTAACCCCTTGTTAAAACTGTTCCATGTTGTCTCCATCATATATATATCCTTGAAGGTAGAGACATATGTTTAGGTGTTGGCTTTGGTATTCTTACCTACCTGCATATTCAAGAATGATGACCTTAATTCCTTTTTTTAAACCGTATAATACCCCAAAAATATCTCTGCCTCAGCTCCTCTGTTCCAGTACCTACTTTTTTCTTCTTTTTTTTTCATTTTTTCATTTTTTTTTTGCAATAAATATCCGTACAAAATAATTGCTGATGTATTTCTTTATCAATTGTTTTTTTGCCACTGCATTGTATTAGTATAGGCAAATTAAACCAAAATTAGGGTAAAACACAAATTTTTTGAGATAAAATGAGAAATTTGCTAAAAATGTCGGGAAATACACCAGAGTTACTATAGGCTACTAAAATCCTACCCGCAAATGTTTCCCCAAATAAGGACTTGAGATAGCTTTACTAAATAATAATGGACAGCACAAGGAGAATTTTGATATGCATAATGCAAAAATGGAAATTTTTGGACTTGAGCCAGTTTTGTTCTAAGGTGTCAAACAGGTCTAATAATTATACAAATAGGTGACTGGTTTTCCACAGAATTTGGTTTTGGTTGTAGCTTATTTTTGTAGAAGAAAATTTCACCTATGAAGTTGGTCTTTGTTGATATATATTAGGCCAGAAATTTTCTACTAGTAATTTAATACAGCAAAAAGTGAGGCACTTCTATTTTTTAACCGGCTTTTTGATTTAAAAAAGGGTAGTACTAGAATAGGGATGCTCAACTAGTTCATCACCAGCCATTCAAATTTTACACATACCTACTTATCTACTATAGACAAGGTTTTGTCAGTATTGTCGAGATGAGATATGACCAGGAGGAAATAGTCACAGAGACAAGGTGATCATGATAGATAAAGTTTCGAGCACCCCTTCTAACTAGAACTTTGAAGAAGCTGTTTGATTAACTGGGGTGGAGCTGAAAAAAATTTTGATTTCAAGAAATCTTGAATTTTCTGATCCTTGTATTGTAAGCTGTCTTATCAAATAAATTAAGTTGATTATTTTATATTTATTATTATAAATTTTCAAATTTTTTACTCTACAGAATACATACTGAACAAAACCCATACACCAAATCTGAGAATTTACTTTTAATAGAAATTTCTTAGAGATGAAGCACTTTTTTATCATATTCAGTGCAAAGCATCAACTGTATAGCTAATGGCAAGAGTCAGCTTATCCCTTTACAATTGACTATACCGTACCATTTTCAACAACACTGTCAACATTATTCCTCAATAACTGTTAATGTATAGTGTAGAATCTCTTCAAACCTCTGCAATCTGCTTTTCAAAATGCTTGAAAAGTGTGGAAGGTGAAAATAAATCTACAGCAGGCTGGTTGAAGAGGGTTTTGGGAAGAACTTTATCATGCCTAGCCTTGATCATAGCTCTTTTCTGAATCATATTTAAAATGCCCAGCACAAAACAACATGTACATTATAATACATAAAATAAATGTAATACAGTGTTTGTATTAGTATTTACTTTGCAACAATTTTGCGGCTTTGTGGTCAATGCTACGAAGAAAAAAAAGAATTAAATCATCAATATTTTTGATTTATAACTTTTTTAGTACCTATGTCCTATAATTTTCCAATGAATAATCAAAAAACTAATTTTGAAGAGTTTTAACCTCCTCTAAAGAATTTAGCACAAGCCTTGGGGGGTGGGATTTTTAGTTTAGTTCCTATTTCTAGCAAGTTACCTTTCCATTTTGTCCCCAAAAATCCTTTTCATTTGACAATTTTGTCTACATTAAGCATTTCATCAACTTTCAAACAAATTTTCTGATTAGTAAATATTAACAGAAAATAGTTTTAATTACTTTTAATAACTTGCTTTTCTAGTTGAGTTTGCTGCATCGCAATTTTGAGAAGGTAATGATTTTTGAAGAACTGTTCTTTAAGAAAAGCTTGTGGCCTGAAAACTTTTTTGAAATTCTAACTAAAAGGTTAAACTGAATTTTTGAAATGCTGAATCAACCGGAAAATATTGAGATTAATATATTTTACTGAGTCCATATGTGAAACATTTGAGAGAAAAATAGTGATCTACCCTTCTGGATAAATAAGTCTGTTTTTGATTTTGGAACATCTTTGATCAATTTTTTCCACATTTTTATAGAATAAAACTTATTGAAAATTTGCCCTTGTAGGTCTTGAGATCTTCAGTGTATATAACGTATCTACTTACTGCAATTATATAAAATTTGCAATAGTGAACATTGAGTTAAATTTTTGGTTTCAAAATTTGAAAATGTCGATCTTTTTAGCAAAAATGAACATTTAGAATTTGATATTTATAAAACAACGGATGAAAAAATCAGCTGACTGGGTTCAAAAACTGATTTCTTGTACTTGCCTAGTGATAGCCTTTTGATAGAAAGTTCTTTTCTGAAAATATTGTGATCACATTTGAAGTCTGGCCTGGGTGTCTTATCATTTCATTTTACTAACCAAGTTCTTTAAATTGTTTTATTTGAAATTTTTTTTTGAGACTTTCAACTTCCCAGCACTCGAACCATACACTGTCAAATTAATTGACAATAAACAAAATGTATTCAGAATTAGGTTTTCAAGTGTAGCACTTTTCTGCCATATTGAACGCAGCTAATAATACATCAAACTGAAGGAAAACGAAACTTTTTATAGGATAATGATAAGTTATAGAGGCATGTAGCATTACTATATTTTAAATTACATGTATGAGGGGGCAAGGGGGAAAATTTTCCCCTCATTCCTACAGAAAAATTAATATAAAAAAGAGAGATAAATTTTCTATTTCATAAAATTATTGTTATGCATACGAAATTTTGATGGAATCTGGTCTCAGACCAGAAACCTTTTGAATGCAAGCCTAGGGAGCACCTAACTGTCACATCTTTCATAGATCATAGTTGATCAATGTTGAGTAAGTTTTAATGATAAGTTCTCTTCTAACAATCTTGTTTAAATCACATGCCCTCTGCCTTGTATGTTTCTTGTCTTGATCATTTCCATCCACTTAAAGAGGTTCTTCTTTATTTAGTGGTGGTTCTGTTTTTTGAAGTGATGTGCCAAAGTAGAGCATGGTAGAATATTTAAAAAAATAATTGGTTTCTGAAGGTGGACTTTGCTTTCATGTAATTTTTTTGTCAATTTAGAAATTATGATCATGTTATTAAATTTTAAGTAATTTTCAACAATATTTAATCTCTACAGTTCTGATAATTTTGTTTTTTGGCTGAGAAGTGGTTAACTGCTCGGTTTTGCGATAAAAAGGTTGCACGTTTGAGGTTTTGAGCCTTGTCGCCTTCACATTACCAACCCAAAATGGAAGAGTAATCGGTTTGGTTCTATTGGTACTTTAGTATGCGATAGAAAAATTCATCCTGCCAGATCATGGGCCACCAGATCCCAACTGGGCACCCCCCACTTCGACATAAGAATATACCCTTCAACAGCCGGATAAAAAAACCACCTAAACTGAACTTCATTAAAAATTAAATTAAATTAATCAAGCAGACAAAATCCACAACTAATTCAACAAAAACGATAAGTTTAAGTTAAAAACGCGTTTTTAATAGATAAGCTTGTGACGTCCAAAAACGAATGTACATCCCGAGTATAGGGAATGATATCACGATTCGAAGTATATCAATAAGTCTCGATTAATCCTAGAGTTGAAACCACAAACCAGCTCAAACAGTTAGGCCACCAGCCTACCAGCAATAGCTCCCGAGGCCTACGAAGTATGTCGGGCAAATTTATGTAATTGGAAATAAATAAGTTGGCCGACCCATTATTACAGTTTACATTTTATTACAATCGAAAAGGTTACTTATAAATATGGTAACTAACATCAGGTCATGCAGGTTATACATCATGTCGCCTCATGGTTCTCAAAGTTCGGTGAACCAACAAATCTCAAGTTAATATTTGTCTTCGAATTCGGAGAAGTAGTATCGCAAACTATTTAGGTTACTATCGATGTTCACATTTGAAAGTATCGGTGAAAACAATTTAAAAGGTGACTTGATGTCGTATAAAAGAGCTGTATTTTGTCGTGAATAATATTTCGTATTCACGACAAACGGAAAACTATCACGTCTAAAACGAGACTGATTGTTCACTCTCCGGCCAGAAACGTGAACAGTCAAAAGAGATAAAGATTGGTTCACCAATGATCGAATATCATATTTCTACACATCACCACATCGTTAAATAATAGTTGATCGACGTGTCTTCAATGTTTCTTAGATTTGGGGAATTTATTTCCATTGGGGAATCGACGTACTTCCCATTTACCTTGTCATTGTTATAATCTTAAAGTTCGAGAGCCGTTTCCTATCTTAATGGTAATACAAGTCGATGGTGACGTGAGGGGAAGGCTACGGGTAGTCAGATGTCACAAGCTTTTATTTATTTGTTTTTGAGTTTAGCTTTGTACGAAATAAATATTATTTCGTTGCGGAAGGTTGGCTGTAGTATTGGTACATTTTAAAATCGCAATAGTGAGAAGAATAAGTTTATAAAAAAAGGGTGCAATTAAAATGGATTGTCAAGACGTCAACTCTTCATATAATTACTACAACATTGCGAAAGTCGTCCAATATATGTATTATTTTAAATAACACCGCATAAACGAGATTAAATCGTTCAATAAAAGTTTAAACTGAACATTGACACGTTTATTACTTCACCCTCTATCATGAGGCGAAACAATACCAATGAAGATCACAGATGATTTTTACGTTAAAAATATTACTATTATAACATTTAAAATTACACACTACTATGCACACGTATGAAACAAAAGAAAACATTTCATAAACATAGAATGTGAAAAAATAATTTAAAATCTCACACCTCCATCACACATAGAGAACCTTGAAAACACTAAAACCATACAAATTACGAGGAAAAAAAAATGAAGGGAGAGTACACGATTTCCATCACTTATGCAGCAGTGGAAAAATTGGGTACCTGCCAACTTTTAATTTCATTTTGACCGACGATTCAAATTTACTTCGCAATTCATTTATTAGATTGACTAGTTAAAATAATTGCAAATCAGAAAATTAGAAACGGAAAAAAAAAACTTAAAAATTACTGACAGTCTATAAAAGCTTTCCAAAAATTATTTTCAGCAAAAATTGCGTAACTTAGCATAATAAAAAATAGACATTTTTTCACGAAAGGAACGAATAAAAACAATTGAAAGAAAAGATTCGCCTCTTTATTTTTTTGGTACCCTATCTCAAAGATTTCATTCAAATTATCATGCAAGAACGTGGAAAAATCGGAGACTACAGGTGATGTTTGTCGCCCACACAATCGAAAACAAATTTTTTTGTAATCGCTTCAAAAACGAAACACACTAAAAATGTAATATAATTTTTCGACACCCTATAATTCAAACACTCGCCGTCTGCATTTGTTATTATTTTAATTTTTCACTTTCTAACGCAAATTAGTAACTATATGTTTTGAACATTAGTAAAAGCAACACACGAGGTAAGAATCGTTTTAAAAGTAAAATTTGAGAAATGAAAAAATAATACTACCTAGCAGTTAAGAATATTAATCAATAATAAAAATGAAAATGGGAAGATCGTAATTAACAAAGTCGCACACTATCTCGAGTCGGAATCGACGCTCTTATCCGGGGTGGCACTGTCTAAATGTTCAAACCTTGCTGACACAGCATCGTCGGTTTCTAATTCTTCGAGCGCTTTTCGCACGTCGGATAAATCTACGCCGTCAGACAACGAAGGAATCTGAACGTCTTCGTCGTCGTCGACTATATCTTCAACTTCTCCGTCGGTGGCTGGTGTTTCTTCCACGTCGTTGCTTCCAGGTGTTTCGTCTGATTTTGACGTATCCAAGAGTTCAGACTCGACTGTTTCCTCAGCAGCTTTCATTTCGGCTGTATCACCCATACCTGAGAAACCAACTTTTAAGATCAGTAAAATATATAGATACATTTAATGACTTACACAAACATATGCTAACGATATAAGAATCTTTAATGAATGAACTTATAGACCCAATTTCAGGTAAGTAGGTGCCAGGCTACTGATCCATACAAAATGGAGATGATGACAAGGTAGTCGTTCACATAAGTATAATCAAATAAGCTCAGATTTAAAGCTTTCTTCAAGATGTACCAATAAAGAGATTGTTAAAAAATTCCCGAGTTAGTATCGCTTTCCAGAAAGAGGGGGCTATTGAACGTTCTGAAGGAGTTAAGTGTTATCACTAACAAAAAAATGAGGGAGGTCTGGATTAACTTCCACCTCAGAAATTTTTCAACAACCCTCTTCCATGTCGATTAAAGATAATCTCAAATTAAGCTGTGGTTGAAAAATATGCCTTCACCACATAAAAAAAAACAGAAAAACAATCGCACTTTGGCCGCGTTTTTGGTTGTCATCATGACAACTTCTGACATTTATAGAACGAGTGAAGGTGTGGCGACACGCTTTTTTAACCATATTTATGTTGAAAAAGAGATGAATCAATACCTTCTTGAAAATTGAAGTACTAAAACTCCTTTTGGGAGGACTCAGTAATCAAAAAATAAATTGTGGATTTCCCCTAATACTATTTTCGGATGACCTTTAATCAATCAATCTTACTTACAAATTCGTGTACGTTTTGGCGCATAAATTTAGCCCAATAAATAACAGCGAAATAAAGAGGTTTCTGAGTTGAATCAGAAGGTTTAAGCATTGACATTACAGACCGAGTGCATGCAAGTTATATTGATTGTACATTCAAGTAGAATTTTTTCTTTTGAGGTAAGAAAGAAATCCCACGACAGAAGTCCTTGGTTTTTTCTTCTAACATTTTAGAAATAACTTCTTCTTTATTTAACTGAATTAAAAAGTATACTCTAGGCCCCTAACTGAAATCAAAAACAGCTTATTGCGATGATTTGATATCAAGAGAACTGAAAAGAAATTTTAAGAATACATTTAAAAAAATAATATGATTTCGATGGGATTTTTCGTAATTCAAAAAAAACTCTCGGACACTATACGTAAATTATGAAATAAAAATGAAGAAAAAATCTGCTCTTTTCGAAAGAATCTACACATTTTCTCTCTAATGGTTCTCATTTTTCCATTATTCAAGATAAAAATGAAGGTTGATTGAATTTTTTTATTCTTCAGTGTCGTAACCTCAAAGCCAGTTTAAGGGAGGGATTTGGGGTATAATCTCTCAACACCAAAAAAAGATAAATTTAAAACAAAATTATTCGGTTTTTCAAATTTTACATTTATGAAATATGTAAAAAACTCTTAAACCCTCCCATAAAAATTCATATCATGAAATGTGATTTCATCCCCTCCCTATGAGAAAATCCTGAAACCGCAACCTATCACTTTAGCAGGAATCAGAAAAAGCTTTAAATTTTCCTCATTTGTATCACTCATTAAAGAATATATTAAAATTTATGTGAAAGGCACAAACTGAATTTGGTGAAACATGAATTCTCATCTTTATTTTGTAGAATATATTCAATCTCTTCTCCTTTATTAACGATTTTACTTTCTTAAATTCAATGAATGTGCGTAACTTCTCAAGGGAATATTCAGAAATTTATTTTCAGGAGCGGGCAAAAGCTTTTTTTTTTTTTCAAGAAAAAACTAAATAATTTACAATTACGTTAGAAACGAGTTTTTAAAGATAAGCTTTTATTTTTTATTTTTTACTTTAGCTTCATGCTAAATAAATATTATTTCATTGCGGAAGGTTGACTACAGTATTGGTATATTTTAAAATCGCAGTAGTGAGTAGAATAAAAGCTTATAAAAATGTTTGTTGCAAAAGTGAAAGAAAAACAAAAATTTATTTTTCTCAAGATTTAAGCGTAGCTATCACTCTCTTTGCCCCCTTGGCTAGGCCTAAGTAACTTCTCTTTTGTGATTTGTTGATAGAAAATAAAATAAAACTGGTATCTCAATTAATTTAAAATAACTTTTTAACGCCATTCTTACCACCAATTTTTTGAGATTCAACAGAAATATTTGCATTCTCGGTAACCTCTGTAAGAAAAAAAAATTCTGAATTGAAAATTATCAAAATGCTGATGCACCAAAAAAGCTGTTGGTCACCAACCTGGTTCTGAATTATTGTTATCCGATTCGTCGTGAGATCCGCTACCAGAGACCAAATTTGGCGCATGAGGCTTCTGTTTTCTCGCCGGATTCCACTGCATACAGTAAGCGCAGCGGAAAGCTATAAAAAAATGCAGGACATAAATTTTCGCGACTTCGAAACGATTCTTTCTTACAATTACGTCAGCGCATCGAATGCACCCGAAGAAGACGATAATGACCTCGCGGAACATTATACGTTCACGCATAATTAAACAAACATTGAAGAGAGTCAACTTTAAACTCACACAAAAACTCGAATTCGTGCTTCAACGCCATGCCATTGTGCGAGCTACACATTCTACAAATGAGAGCGTATCTGTTTCCTGGACCGTCTCCGATGATGACGTCCACTAGTTTATCAAATGCACCTCGATTGCGCGGTAATATTGGTCTAGGTAACGATAATCCTAGAAACCAAAGGAAGAAGTTAGGCGCTTCATGATTCTAAATTTATACTATAATAAAAAAGTATCGAGAGGAATCGGTGTTTCAACTAATTCAACATTCAAATTTGGAAGAAAAAAGTACTTAACCACAAGAAAATGTAAACGGGTGAATACGACTACTACTGTAAGTACTTGAATGAGACTTGGGCCCACAGAACAGGTAAACGGGAGTTATTTGAGGTATCTTTTCCAGGACAACACTCGTAGCTCGATCTCACAACCATTTGCTCACATATATCTTTCGTTATCATTGTTCTGAAGCTCCAGAACTTGTCTCTCTCACCATGGGAAAGTACTCAAAGATGTATCGGGTTAAGATAATTGCCTCTAAAACGGAATTTTCACAGTAATGTTAATAAGGGGCTAATTTCTGACACATGTCATCTACTCGAAGTCAATTAACATTCTCCATTTTTTACCCAGTTTACTTGCAAACGAGGTGTTATTTTTCATTCGACTTGCCAAATTATTTTCGCACTTCTACAATGCTGACACTCTGGCAGCTATACAAGTTGGCCGCTCAAAAAAGTGGAACCCTGAGATTTCCAGAAAAAACAAAAAAAAAAAACTATATTTCAAAATTGAATATTACGCCAACCGCTGCACGTATCGGGCTGACTCCGGGTCGTTTTAAAGATAAATTCCTGTTCTGCAAACTTCGTTTCAAACTTTTTTCTTTTACCATCTTAATTCCTTGTTTACTTATTTTTATTTTCAAAAATGTGCAACTGTTATATTTTTTCTTAATTTTCTATGAAACTTCAGAGCGCTGCATTTTGAAAATGGCGGCTGTTCCAGCAATGTCATAATTGAGCTTAAACGATATTTAATGTAGAATCGAATAATTTCATTCCTTTTTGGCCCATTTTTCAACCATTTCAGGTTATGCGCAATTTTAGGAGAAACAATGTGGTTTTCTTGGTCATCTTATTCTGACCAATTTTCTTTCTCCATTGTTTGCTAGAGCCGGTTTCAAGTACTTTCTTCCCAAGCTATAATATTTCTGCCGCCTTTTTTTTCACCTCCTCCCACGAGTATCTGATATTTTTTTGTTTTTTTTTCATGATCACAAATTTTTCCACCTTAAAAATTTTTCCGGCACTGTATATTCGCAAATAATTTCCAAATCGGGGCAGCACAATCCTGATATCAATTAAAGAAAAAAAGGTAATAATCTGATACACCAAAGGTTATAAAAAAAATCTCTTCTGATAGCATTGACATTTCTGGTTTAAAAAGAACTGTCAAGGAAATCTATATGAATTACAGAGCAGAAATTGGTCTTTGAAACAAGCTCAGAACCAGCTTGATACTTCAGCGATTCGTGAAATAATTAATTTTGAAATTCTGTCTTTTCTTGCTTGAAATGTGTTGTACCTCTTTTTCTGGATGTCGGGGATACTGATTTTTCAATTATGATTGGTTTTCGGTAGTCAAAAAAGTATATATTTTTCCACGTGATAACGGACCAAGTCGTAATTCACTTTTCCCCTACTTCAATGGGCTTAATTTGTATATATTTTCACCGATTTAATAGAGAAGAGTAAATATTCAACACATATGGTTTTGTAAACTTGGTTCACTTTCGCTCCGAGATCCTTAAGTATTACTGCCGATAAGATGTTTATTATTCCCAGACAAGTTTTCCCAGAAAATCACATTCCTAACACAGTGGGTTTCCCAATTTTTTTCTCCCAAAAAGTATGATTTTCAAAACGATATTTTTAAAATCTTATTTTTGGCTGAATTTCCAACAACGAGTAGTTCGATGAGATTTTTTTTTTTCTTCAATATAAACGACTTAAAAAGAGGCATTTCTCCATGTCTTTATTGTTTAGTGAAGTGGATTTTTTTTTTTTTTTTAATAATAAATAAGACTTGAAAAAAGGCATTTCTGTTTACCATTTAGTTATTAATCGTAATGAACAAGACCACAAGCAGTTGCCGTTTTCAACGAAAGAATTCTTATCATATCTGAATACTTAATGAACTTTTTGGAAGAGTTTTTTTGGGAATGACTACAATTTGGGAATCCATATTTTTGGGAATAGCAGAGATGGAAATAAAAATGTTTGAGAGTAGATCGGGAAAATGAAGGACGAACCATTGATGTCAGTCTCTCTATCAAAAATGCAGTATGAAGCATAAACGTTTTGGGTTTCTGTAAAATTGCACAAATAAATTCCGCAATAAAAAATTATCCAATGGTGTTCCAAATTTCAAATACACACCGATGTAAAAAAAATAAGAATAACACTTCATGGCGAAGGAAAATCGTCAGCAATTTCCAAGAATTTTCGTGCATTATGGGAAAAATGAAGTTTACTACTACAAATTCATAAATATACAAAAAACAATGATCAAAGACACAATAAGGTGTTTTCTCAAAACTATTTTAGTAAATTAATCTAACATCTTGCGACGTACACTTTATTTTGTCCAGTTATTCATATTTTTCGACGCTTTTTAATCAGTGTCTGCTCTAGGCATTAGAGCTTTGGGGCGCCACCGAAGGTACTCGAATTTCAGAGTTCAATTTGAAGTAAGTTGAAAAAAATTTCAATATTTACCCCGAGGGCCTTAAAAGCTGTAGCTCAATACCTGATTTTCATCTTATCAAATTTGCTATAGAAAGATATATGAACTAAACCTCAAGAAGAAGCACAAATCACGTCTAATAAAGTTTTAAAATTATGTTTATTTTGAGCAGAGACCGATTCCTTCTGCACTCTCCGCTGAACTGTGCTAAAATCATACATACTGGGTTGTGCTAGACCAGCGTTACATGGTACAATTCCTCCTGGCGTACTTGGTGTTGGCGTCGGAGTTGATGAATCAAATCTTCGGGATACTGTAGCCGACGTCATTCTTTGGCGAGCCACTGAATCAGCTCGAAGAGTTTGAGACGTCAACACAAGTTGTTTTGAATTCCCGTTGGTAGTTATACTTTTCTTTAACAAAAAAAAAAACATAATTATAAAAAAAAAAACTCCTGAAATAAAATAAATAAATAAACAAAATTAAATGAAACAATATTTTTTATTAATATTAAATATTCCTTTTCATCCGCTCAAAACAATAGGGCGAAGAACAACATTCACATCATAATGTATAACAAACTAACGTTTTCACAGAATGAAAACAGTATCAACACAATAATAATGTATTGTGTGTAGAAATAATCTCATGCCAACTAATTAAATGTATTTTTCTTTCCATTAATAATTAGGATACATCAATCGAGAATTCTGTTCAATTCAGTTAAACTATTCAAAAGATAGAGAAAGTTGCACAATCACGTTCGATACAAAGTAATAAAATAATTCGAAGCTAGATAAACGTACAATTTTCAAATTTAAATAGTTCGTTTCATTTCAAATAATAACAATAAATAACTTGGAGCCAGGTATGGAGAATATACGATTTGACTCCTTCATTTGTTCCCATTATTACTTTTCCGTGAAGGTGCTTATATTCAGTGAATTTATTTTTAGGGTCAATTTTAACACTAAATATTAACTGAACAAAATAAAAATGATAACAGTGAATACGAAAAACTTTCACATGATTTGTATGTCGAGATAATAACTTAAAGTAACCTTTTTCCCCCTTAATAGCGTTTCAAACATTCCTTCAGATAACAAGCAATAAACAAAATTGAAGTTCAGTGATCTTGAAACAAGTAACCAAAAAATATTTTCACTTTTGAACATTTTTTAAAAACAACTCGTGTTCTTACGCA
Organism: Ericerus pela; assembly: GCA_011428145.1. NCBI lineage: Eukaryota > Metazoa > Arthropoda > Insecta > Hemiptera > Coccidae > Ericerus > Ericerus pela. The sequence goes on along the minus strand of WOFM01000589.1, from coordinate 74,741 downwards.
CAGGTAATTGTGTGGGTATTTTTTTTTTTTCAACGATACAAGATCTAACAAAAAACGATGTAACGATGCAACAGTATGATTACAATTAAAATTATTTGTCTAGTTTTATTATAAAACCGAAAAATTTAAGAAGCTTTACCCCAAAGTTTGAATTCAATTGCTCTGGCGCGTATTTCTCCAAAATTTCTTTAGCGACTTTGTAGATTTCTTTTTCCATGACTTCATCAAGAATTTTCTTCTTATTAGTTTTCAAACCTTTTAAAGCCGTTTCATTTTTCGATAATTTCCTACGATAGTACCAGGACAATATTCTGCGTGACATTATGATACTAAAAATAAAAACAAATAGACAACGACCTGAATGAAAACGACTGATCTTTGACATTCGACACCTAATATAATCAATACAGAAATGGAATTAAATTATACTTACGCAATTGGGAACACAAGGAGTGGCACAAAATTTATTATATTCTCCCGAAACGTATCCGGTGAAAAATAATAGTAATAGCCACATAATGCTATGGCGTAGACCAATATAGAAGAAACGATCAATTTACCAACCACTCTCCGAAATCTTTGCTCCGTTTCTTTGTGAAACTTTTCAATGCTTTTAATTTTCTAAAATTTTAAAAATTACTATCATGATGTCGATACAAAAATGAGAAAAAAATTAACGACTAATGTTGTTTACAAGACTAAAAATACAACGAAAGACGATAAACGTGAACAAAACTATTCAAGAAGTGCAGTTGGAACACATAAAAGAATATCGACTGATTACGTTCATTTTATTTATTTTACTTCGAAGTGAGTCATTGTATTTCGTTAGTAAGTAGGTAACGTACTTGAGACTCGATATTAAATTTATCTAATGCGGATAAAAAATTATTCAAAATAAACCAAATAGCTTAAAACTGAAGCTACGGTATCCGTTAACCGTCTATACAAGGAAGTTAAATACCAAAAAGCTTACTTGCTCGATTTCATCCAAAGTCTGTATGGTAGTTTTCTTTTTCTGAAAAACCAAAACAAATCAGTGCGTAAGAGTATGTTTCACAATTTCGATAATGAAACTAGCAAACTGACCCTTGAAGCACCCAAATTGATGATTATTTACATAATTACATGTCTTCAGAAGCGAAAACACATTTTACAAGCAACATGGTATGATACTGAAGAATAAATGTGTTAGGTGAGTCACCGAAAATAAAAATACTTACTCGAAATCTAGAGAAAAGAAGCCCCATAATGAAACAGTTTTTCAAAACAACTCATCAACTGATATTAAAATTTTTAAAAGTACAATTTTGGTCACCAGACATAACAAATTACGTGTTGACAAAAACGGTGCTCAGAAACGCCACCGAATTTTCTCACACAAGCGCGAAAATTTCTAAGGCGATTACCGTCCAAAGAATTTAGACTCACATTACATCAAGCCAGGACGAAATTTGCCTGTAATAAAATAAGCACGATCAACCCGTACATTCAGAAAAAATTCATATTCATCTTATTAATCGACAAATTTAAAATTTCGATTTAAGTGTCATGACGATCTACGATTTACACGAATAATCATGAATAATGTAAAAATAAACAAGAAAAAAAACGTTATCAAAAGTAATGATGTAGTCCTTTGAGGATGTATACATGATGGAAATGAGTGATAACAGTGTCATTCTCGCGGTAGTCCTCACGTCATGTTTTTCGGTAATGTCGCGAAAAAACTGATGTGAGGTTGTGAGTACGAGGACCAAAACTGAAGCAAGGTTGAAATCCAAGGAAAGGAACAAGTTAGTTAGAGATACTGTAATGCAATGATTTAAAATACAATTTACAAGTTTGAGGAAGATGAACGATCTCCCTCCATTACGAGATTAAAGTTTGAGTGGGAAATGAGTTTCAGCGTTCTCGGGTGAACGAATGAAAAAAGTCGTGTTTGTTCGCACAACCTGAATATTGTTAGTTTATGTTACCGAAAGTAGTTGCGCTAAGTGTTAGTAAGCGAGTGCAGTAGGAGTGTAGAACAACACCCCCCCACAGTCCAGCCAAACGAGCAAACATGATTTATCGCGAGAACGAAAATTTTGAATTACAATATTATTACACATTTATGTTCATTTCCCAAACAAAAATAAATAAAACAAATTACATAAAATTAAATTAATAATGAATAATGACTAGATTACAACATATATTTCGATGTATCTTCGAAATTATTTATCGACATATTATATTACGTAAGCAGATTTTGATTCGGATATTTTTCGATCTTTCATGTTGTTCGAGAAAAATTTTGTTCAATTTTGTTAAGTACTTGTTGAATAAGGGTGTTCCAAAATTTGATAAACTAATATCAACTAAACGTGTGAAATAATGTCGATGATTTGTATTCAAATCTCTGTTCATTCAAAGGTGAATTTGCAGAGATGACAATGAATACCTACACGAAAATAAATTTTGTTTCAACAAGCATTTTTTGGCCTAAAGAATATAATATATTATTAATTTTGTTTGAACATGTGATTTTTCTTTTTCTCAAACATTATATTTTTCATGTACTATATTACAAAAAGTGAAATTGTTGTATTCAGTGATTCGTGACTTGACATATTATTAACTTTGAATATTTGTATTCCTTCCCCTTTTAAAATAAAAGATTTTCCCATATAATTATTATGAATTTGAGAATTTTTATTGTGAGAGATTTGATGTTGTTAATATTTTGTCTACTAAGTTTCTGAATTTTTGTTTGTCAAGACTTTTTGTTAGCATATCTGCTAATTGTGAATTCGTACCTACAGTTTTGAATTCAATTTCTTTATCTTCTACCGATTGTGTAATGGCATAACATATTATCATTAAGGCTCTTGCTCGTTTTTGAGCTCCTCCCGACATTATTCTGAGTGCTGATATATTGTCTTCAAATATTCTTACGGGGTCATTTTCCTCAAATATTTCTTTTTGTAAAAGGAATGTAACTTGTATATCGTCTAAAGCATCAAATACCGCAATAATTTCAGCAGCAGTTGAGCTTGTAGCTACGATTGTTTGTCTTCTTACATTCCAATTAATTAGATCCCCATTTAAATATATTAAAAATCCTGATATAGATTTTCCCAAATTTAAATTCGATATTTTAATTTCATGATCTTTTACATCTGGGGCATAAGATGCATCAACGAAAGAGTGTATGCCTTTATTATCCGATGTGAATTTAATTGAGAATTCTTTTGTCGTGTTCACATATTTAAATATTCGTCTCACATGATTTTTTAATTTGGAGTTTGAATTCGTTTGGAGTCTCGAAAAAAAATTTACTGCAAATGAAATATCGGGTCTTGTTATTCTAGCTAGATATAACAGGGCTCCAATCTTTGAACGATATTCAGTATCGTCTGTGCAGTTTTCATCTTCTTCAATTTTTAGGGATGTTTCTATGGGTGTGTTTATGAAATTTGATTAGTTTTGATTATATTTTTTTAATATTTTTTCTATATATCTTGACTGTATTAATGTTATTGTATTTTCTTTCCTATCTCTTATGATCTCAAATCCTAAATAAAATCTTGGGTTATTAATTATTTTCATGGTAAATCTTTTTTTAAAGGAATCATTTACATTTTTAATCCATTCGGGAGTGTTTGATGCTATTAATATGTCATCAACGTATGTGATCATAAAAATTATTTTTTCTTTTGATTTTTTAAAGTATAAACATTTGTCTGTTTTGGATCTTTCAAAATTCATTTTTAAAATATATTCATTTATTAAATTATACCATGATTTAGACGATGTTTTTAGGCCATAGATAGATTTTTTAAGTCTCAATAATTTATTACTTTCCGTTAGTAAACCTTCCGGGGTTTTTAAATATATAGGGACTATAGCAGGGGAATTTAGATACGCTGTTTTCACATCATATTGAACCATTTCTAAGTCATATTTATTGACTATCGATAGGAACCATCTTACTAACCAAATTGGAATAACAGGGGCAAATACTTGTCCTAACTCATATTCAGTTCTATCCTTGAAACCCCTAGCAAATAATCTTGCTTTTGGTTGGTGGTATCCTTCATTGTTTGGTTTTGTTACAAAGACCCATCTTGTATCTATCGTTTTTAAAGATTTATCGTAATCTACTTCTTCCCACACTGCCATTTCCCCCAATGAAATAAATTCATCTGTCAATGAATGTTAATATATATTTTTGATTGGCTATTGTGGGTGTGAATGGTCCCATGATATCATATGATATAATTTCCAGTCTCCTTTGGGGTTTATTTCTAACATTATTATGACCTAGACGTTGGCTATTGGCTATTTTACAGATTTTGCAATTGATGAAATCATCTTCTTTAAAATTAATTGTTTTTGGAATTCCAACTGTAACTTTATGTAAATATTTCATGTATTTTCCATTTAAATGGCCTAATCGTCTATGCCAAATCATTTTTTTATGATTATTTGTATTATTTTGGATTATTTCTAACGAATTGTCTGAAATGTTTTTTTTTATTATTATTATTATTATTATCCTCATTATTATTATTTTCTGTTGTAATATTATTATTTTCATTATTTTCTTCTGAATTATTATTATTAATGGGTTCTTCTTCCTCTTCTTCTATTTTTAATTCGACAGAAAGGAGTCCCATTCATCGTCATCTTGATTTTGAGTGACGGGCATACATTTTTTTGGTATATTTATGTAATCATAATTTACCTGAAAGACACCATCGATTTTATAAGATGTAAATAAAATGTCTCCTGTTTCTATAAAATATGTTTGTATTTTTTCTTTTCTCTGGTCCATATGTAGAATTCAAGATTCTGTCACTTTAATTCCAGACATAATATCCAATGACAGATCCGGTACATAATGGACTTCCAATAACTCAATTGCTGTTTGAATTTTGTTTTCACTTTCTATTAATATTCTCATGTTTCCCATATGTGTAGCATATAAATACGTGTCTTTAAGTGCACACTGTAATTTTACTGGAATTTTAAATTTTGTTACATTAATTAACTTTTCTATATTTGATGTGAGATGGACTTCCGCCCCCCATCAAGTAACATTTTTTTTTTTAGGTGTATATAATTTTCATTTTTTGTATTATCTTTAATTAATTTTTTTAAAAGCCAATCTTCATTATTGTTGTATTTTTTGACCATGTATGATAATTTTATTGGTCTTTCTTCTTCTTTTTTATCTTTATTTTATGGATTTTCTTTATTTTGTTCTTTATTTTCTAGGTTTATAATCAGGGCATTTATTTTTATAATGTCCTGTTTGGTTACATATGAAACATCTTTCTTCTTTATTATTTTTTCTAGGTGACTGATCATTATTTCTGTTATTATTTTGGTTTTTATTATAATTATTTTGATTAATATGATTATTATTTTCATTTCTTTGATTATTGTTTCTATAACTATTATTATTATTATTTCCATTATTGTTTCCATTTGTATTATTATTTCGTCTATAATTATTATTTCTATTCCATCTATTGTCTTTATTATTATTATAATTTGTATTATTATTTTTAAATTTATTCCCATTATTATCAAATTTTTTGTCAGAGGATTGGTATTGTAATTTAATTTGTTTATCTCTCATTTTTTGATCACCGTCTTCTTTTAATATTTGTTTAAATACTTCTATATTTTTTATATTTTCAGGGAGGTTATCAAATTGCATTTTTGCAATTGTTTGTTCGTATCCGAATGCCAATTGAAGGTTTTCTAATTCCTCTTCTGCAGATACTTCCTTCCCTGCATCACAAACTTCTTGTACTAATATGTCCCATTTATTTAAAAAACCTCTTTTATTACCACCTGGTGTAAATCGAAAGGCAGTCCATTTTGATTTTGCCATATTTGCGACTATTTTTGTTTTAGAACCATAAGTTATATCTAATTTTTCAAAAATTTGATCCAGTGTTTTACATTCCCTAATTTGTTTTGATACATTATATGTCATTTGTTCCATAATGAATGCTTTTGCACATTCTTGTTTTTTAAAGTATGCTTTAGCAGAATTCGAAGATGGTCTGTATTGTAGGTTATCCATATTTTCAATATAAATTTTTAGTTCAGGGTGTGGTCCAAAAACATCCCAATATCCCAAACCCCTTATTAAAGATATTATCATGCGTTTCCAGTCCAAGTAGTATTGACCATCAAATATTTTTCCACTTGGACCTTGTATCGGACGTATGGTTTCATCAGCTGGCATGACATAGTGTACTTGAGAATGTGTACTCCCAGATCCTGATCCTCCTTGAGGGGATGGGGTAGTGATTCTCTCACTTGCTGTATTCATGCTTTCTGGAGTACTTGGTAATGTACTTAGTTCCAACAACTCAATTTTGAAAAGAAATAATAAAATTTATTTTCAAAAAAATTAATTGCAAAAAAAATTTATTTTATATTTGAGAAAGAGAAAAAAAATATTTTATTTTTATTTAAATTATTAATTTTTCGTAATATTATTCGTTGTATTTTTGTGTTTTAAAATATGAAAAAGGAACAGAAGAAAAAAAAATAAAAAAAAATATTCCAATTGAGAATATATTTCAGAAATAAACTTGAGGAAATCTTGTTTAAATTTGAATCCTTGTGATTATCTATAACAAAGGATCTATTGAAAGTTATTCTTGAATGCTATCTGTAATATTTTATAGTAATAAGTTTTCAAGTTTATGCATTAGTATTTTTAACAAAGGAATTTTGTGACATGAAATTTCACAATTAAATTTGCCCAATATGACAAAGGATTTTTTCTTTTGTGACAATAAATTGTTGGAACATGAAATTTGTTCAAATATGAAAGTATTTTACTTGTTAATATTATATTATATTTTTTTAGTTTTCGTAATTTTACATATTTTTAAAAAGGATTTTCTCTCTCAAAATTTTCAAGAAAAATTTTGAAAGATTCTATCGAGTCCAAAGCTTGAATACAGAAAATATTTTTTGAAATTTCTATGAATTTTGCGACTTCGATACCTCTTTTATAATGAATTATTCCACCAACATTTACTGAGAAGGTTTCTAAAACTATTTCTCCCAAAAATGTTTTCCAGAATGGGAATTCAATTAAATTAATTCTCACTTCTGTAATTTTTTCGTTTTCAAAAATATTCAATAATTTTTTATAGTCTTTTTCTTTAATTTTTATTGTTCCTTCACAGTTTGATGTGCAATTAGCAATTTGTTTCCAAAACCTTATCATTAATAACCTGCTTTATTCGAACTTATTTTTAAGCTTAATCGTAATGTGAAATTTCACTTGATTTTTACCGAACTAAAGGGGTGTAACGTATATTTTCGTCTATTTTGAGAAATGACGAACATATTCGTTCACTCATTTCCGAATACCAAAAATATTGATATTTGTCAACAATTACCTTCCTATAGCTTTTCGTAAACAACCACCAAATTATTTGTATTTAATTTTACATATACAGATATACCTCCTGTATATTTATGACCTGGTTGTACCTGTCCCTCGAGTACTCGACGAGTCAGCACAGCCCTATAATAACAACACTCTACCTCACTTTACCTATCCGACACGTACGTTTTCATACCCTGAACGAGTATATAATCCCTCGATTCAATGGTATAGTTGTTCAGTTTAGTTCAGTTCTCCAACAGCTACTTCTAAGTACCTGGAACCTCTCTTGTAGAAGTCTCTAGTGAACAGATAGTCTTGCTTGTTGAATTGTGATTGAATATGTATTAATATTAACGTAACTGTGATGTACAGAATATTATTGTATTAAAAGTGTAAACTCACTCTTGTGTTTAAAATATTATTGAGTCTCTAACTAATGTTAAGGTCCACTATAGTTTGTGGATGTCTAAACTGAATCTATCTCAGAAATATTACTACTTTGAAGTACGTGGTATTTCGTGTATGGTGTACTCCC